>VZTE01000094.1:79368-249935 GCA_013397775.1 Eulacestoma nigropectus
GTGGAAAAAAAAACCCCCCCCCCCCCCCCCCCCCCATATAAAGTAAGATTTTCCATCGGTAACCATTAATTGTAGTCAATTTTTGAAAGGTCCATTGCACATGCTCCAGCTTTTTGTCCAAGGAGAGAATGTTGTATCTTCTTCCTGGCCAGGAAACCTAAAGCATAAAATGTTGCTATTTTATTAAATATACTACTGGCCAACTTATGCCTAACATATTTTTGTTGTTTTAGTCAGCCATTTGTAACTTAATGGTGATATTTGAATGTCAGAACTACTTATTTTATTGGAAAATTCTGTCTGTCTCTCCTTTCTGGTTAGACTCATAGGTATTAGAAGCAGAAGCACATTGCTAGCTCATTTTTTTGTGCCTGTAGCCCAAGGCAGCTGCAGAAGGAGATAATGTCCCATCAGCATTAACATTCGTGCCGTAACATTCTGCTCCCAGCCAGTGTGGCAGAGTTAATTATGATGAACATATGGATGTACAAGGGGATAGGATTTCTGTGCAAAGCCAGGCATTAAATGGGATTGGAAAAGACTTTTTGCATGGGCATTGGAAGTTATACATCCTGTTTCCACTCTTGGCCCATCAAAAGCAAACTTCTAAGGGAAGGGAGATCAGAAAATACCCTGTAGCCTGCTCGGCAGTGCCTGCTGTTGAAGTGGCTTAAGAGTGTATTGTCCTCAGCTGTCTTCGCTGCTCCATCTTCCAAGTCGTCTTATTCCGTGGTTCTGTGATTCTGTTATTGCAGGGGCTGTGGCATAGGACATGCACTCTCTACTCCAGCCAGGACAGGGGTAGTTTGGATCTGCCTGATAGCAGCTCTCTCTGTATCCCTGCCCCAAGAGGAGTAAACTCAGGAGGTTGGCTGCAGACATCAAATGGCGAGTGGTATCTGAAAGGGCACATGAGGAAATATGGCATATTGCATGTCCTGAAAGACCAGAGGAGTAAGCAATAGGTTAGGAATCAGCCTGTGAGATGCTATTTTGTGCCAGCAGCCATGAATCACCAAATCCAAGAATGAAGTTTGGTCTGTGCCATCTATGTGGCTCTCTGTGAAATTCTGTCCCAACAGACCACACAGTGGTTTAGGCATTCGTTAAAATTTTGTGCTCTTAAGTGTGGTTATAAAGAATGCCATATCTTAAAAACTGTTTTGTTTCATGGTGGTTTCAGCACAGCAATTTAGCTTATGGCTTTGAAGCTGGGAACAGCGTTACATGAAACATTAGGCTGAGCTCCCTTGAGCAGCCCTTGCTCCTCCGCCCACCACACCCGGGGCTCTGAAGCTGTTTCATTATAATCCCTTGTTACAGCAGCTCCATTCAGCTGTTTGAAGTCCGGGATTGAATTCTGCTATATAAACTTTTTTGCCTGAGGGCATGTTTTTCCTTCTTCAAAAGGAAGAATAAAGGTTGTAATGTTTTAGTGGGCTGTGATTGTTTCTGGTGCAATTTTTGTACAAATTCTGGTACAATTTTAGTACAGTCAGTGAGACTGTACTAAGGCTGTCTCTAGCATAAAGATGACAGAAAAGTGATACTTGAGGTGGCTTTCAAGTTTCAGTGATGAAGAAAAAGAAAATTAGGAGGTCCTATTTACTGCTTAAATCCAAATTTAACTACCAGGAAGTTGGGTTGGTTTCTGGATCAACACACTTGTGAACTAGAGTGGAAGCAGGCTAGGTAAATATATGTATAGGTGCATATAGTCCATACAGGAGATGATGTTGATCCTTAGAGATCTCAGAGCAGGAGACAATGGCACTGGAAGTCACAGTTTGTCTTTGTCTCTCTGTGCAGGATATAACTCATTAGCAATTTTTTCCTGTTACAGCACATCTTCTTCAGTATCTTACTCATCTTTGTGCTGTAAGTGTGGTGGTGGTGTCTTGCTTGCTCCCACACAGAGAGCTGGAGGCAACAGGTGCAATTTGTTCCCTGTAGCCCCCATATCTGCCCCCAGCATTGGTAGGAGACAGTACAGAAGGCTTCTTGTTTTATGGGCTGCTTCACGGGCTGGTCCCAAGCAGATTAGGTGGCTCTTGGCCCCTCTTGATGTTGTCCCACAGCTTGTCCTGTCGTTCTGGAGAGACAGCAAGGCAGTTCCCATGTGTGCACCCCATGCAGGCCCTTCAGACTCACTGCTTAAACCTGCTCAAGAACCATCTGTGATTCCTTCAACCACCCATGGCAGGCAAGATGAAGATGAAGCCATGAGCTCAGGTTGCACCCATACTGTATCTTAAGCATCTTACACTTCCTGCAAGATGAGAGCTGCTGTTGCCAGTGGTGCTAAAATGAATGTGCAGTGTTTGGCTCTGGTTTAATTTTACTGAGTCTTCCCCCGTCCACAGTATGTTTGGCCCATATGAGTGAAAACAACCATGCACAACACTAATAAAAATGTAAATACATTTGCTCTGGACACTTTGACAGAAATTCTTAAAGTGTTTTTGATCTTGTTTTTTTTTTTCTTTTTTTAAGTAATCAAAACCAAAAAAATCATCCAAAAAGAAAAAAAAAAGAGGAAAATAGACCCCTAAGGAGAAAAAAAAGATTACGGGGATACATGGGGGACCCAGTTAAGACTTAATGATTGGGCTTACACAAGCAATAATTTTATTCATTCCAGATCTCCGGCCTCCGAGCGTGGGACACTTTGGAAGACAGCATGTGCCTGCAGCTGCATCCTCCTGGTTTGCATCTTTTCAGCTGGCCACCAGTGCAGGATCCTGGCTGCCAGCTGGCCTCACCACGCGGGGGTGCACTGCTGTTCCATCTACCACCCCTCTGAGCAGACAATGCAGGTTTCGCATGTTTTGTTTTCTGTTCACTCTTTCAAACTCATGGTTAGGCAGACACTAAGGGTATTATTATTTCATGATGCTTATCTTCATACATGAATATTAGATCTAAAGAGCGAAAACTGGAAGTGGGGTAAAAAGGTCATTTAGTTTCTTGATCTGTTTCTATTTCCTTTTGAAGTTATTAGGAATTTTGTCACTGTGTCACAATGGGAATAGGAACAGTTTCTTTTATGATCAAATAAGACTGGCTTTCATATAATTAATTTCTGTGATCTGAAAACATTGTACAAATAATGAGTATGTATATAAGCCAAAGCTGTGTAAATTCACATATACTGCTTATAAGGAAACCCTACATGTACTGTTTGTAAGAAAAGCATGTATTTCCCATTTTTGTCTGATATTACCATGTCCTTTCTTGTCTAATGGCCACACGTATAGTTAAAATGATCTTCTTGACATACACACTTTGCTGGCTGCAATGGACATCCTCTTGATAAAAGACCTTTTTTTTTTTGTCATTGTGTAATAAAAACTACTGAAAGGTGAGATTCATGTGTCTTCTGCTGTTTGGTAGCTCTGCAGTGTCTGCATAGCAGTATAGTCCTATCAGTAAGAGATGCAACATTTCCCTCTAATTGCCAGCATATATGTAGAATGTTTCTCCTATAAGGAAAGCCTCTGAGCAACCTCATCCAGTCGATGTTTTTGCTCATTGCAGGGGCGTTGGACTGGATGGCCTTTACAGGTCCTTTCCAACCCCAAGTATTCCTTGATTCTACGAAAACGTATAGTGAAAACCTGAACTCTAAAACTTGCAGAAAACATGCAAACTGTGAGGAAGTTATAATGCTGTTAACCCTGATGGTGCAGCTGTACGACAGCTGGGAGCAGCCAGACTGGCCCCCGGTCTTCAGTGGTGCTGTGGCATCCACATCACGGCTTGTGTACTTGTGATCATGTGGGTAAAGCCTCATGCTTGCAGTGACATTAGTGGACTGCTGCAATTTTTCACTCTATACCAAGGTAGCCATGGCACGGAGTATGCCACAGACCTCTGCTGAGGCAAATCCAGGTCAGCTCTACCTTCAGAGCGTGATTCTATACCATAGAGGCTGGCTCCTCATGAGGGGAGGGTGTTTAACATGAAAGAAACTGTACAGGAACAAATTGACTTAAAATTACTTACAATTAAAAAACTGAAACACCTGGGTATTTACATTTTTTTATATTTCTTAGATTATCTATTTCTCATGCATTGAATAATATGAAAAGTGGCTGCTGAGGGATGGAAGTTTCTCCACGGTAAGAAGGGAAAAAAACCAATTTTCTATCCATAGCTCTCCAGAAAATACTTGCAGAGTTTTGTCATCTGTTGGTTAAGAGTCAGCCTATTAATCTGTCAAACAAAAGAGAAAGGAAATGTAATACTAGAATGACTTATAACACAAGGTGGTAAATATAGCCTACACCCAAAGATACAGCCCCCCAAGTCTTTGGGAAAGATGGTAGTCAGGTTCAGATACCACAACTTAGACTCATTTTGTTCTTACCACCCACATCATAGAATTCTGCATATTCGTTTCCTGTATTTCTGTTTTCAGTTTTTCCATTTATAAAGGCCTTTTAAAATTGAATTTTATTACAATATATCACAGCAGTACCATTCGCTTGATGACAGACTTTTTAAAATAACTTACTTATTTTTTTCTCTGATCAAAGAGCCACCACAGGAAATCTGATAAAGAATCAGAGACTTCTTTCCCTGGAGTCAATAGCACATTAATATTTTTCATATTTGTGTTTGCTGTCATCAGCCACAATTCTGTTTCAGATCAAGGGTAAGGGAGCCTTTTTTAATGTGGGAGGGTAGGACTTTACGCAAACTTAAAACAGGTAACATTTGTCTTGCTTTAAATCATCCTTGTTTTTAAAATGCTTTAAAGCTTTTCATTTTCTGTACGACCAGAAAATATTCAGTTCATGTCCATGTTCAAAGTGATGAAATCTGAAAAAAGAAAATTATCATGTGGTGTTAATTCTCTATAAGCAATCACATTTCCAGCAGTCAGCTGGCTTAAATTAAGGCGTTATTAAGCTTTAACGTCTAGAAAATGATATGTGCACTGCTTTGAAAATGTAGAATAAATGCAGCTTTTTTTTTTCTTGAATATAAATGCCTTTCTTGTATGCTTATAAGCAATGATTTTTTTAGATACAATGAGATTAAAAGAGGAGAAAGGCGGGGGGAGCCTGCTTAATCCTACCGGTCTTTACTGGCTCTCCACTACACTGTGCTGGGCACCCAAAGCAGCCTCTTGGGCTGGTGTTTTCACCCCTGGGTATGTGAATTAGCAGAGCACTGTCAGTCTGAAGCCTTTTGTAGCAGGGCAGTTACTATGCTGGAATTTACAAGCTCCCAGCTCTGGCTTCAAAGGTACATCATTATTTAGGGCAATAAATTCTTGTAGTGATGGGATTTGACTCTGCTGACTGTTTTGAGTAAGGGGTTTTTTTCAGATGTAGGGCTTAAACTGAATCCGAACCCTGACTGTTTTTCTTCAGCTTAGTAAGGCTGAAAATGCCCCAAGAATTGTGCACTGTCCTCTAATGTCAAATGTTGAAATAATTCCAATATATGAATGTTAAAGAACGGGGTCTTTATTGTTTATTAGATGTATGTTGGTTAGATAAATGAGGATGCAAGAGGAACTGTTGTTACACTGCACCACTTAAAGGAGAGGTCTCGTTCTTCACATCTGCCCTCAAGCAAGCAGTGTGGGATTATCTGTGCCAAAATGAAATGTATAGCTACATGCTACAAAAAACTGCAGCTGTCTTTGGTGTGTCAGCACAGGCCATACAACACTGCTGGAGCTCATGAGTTGCTCTTCTGGGTTAATGGTGTCACAGAAGTGAAGCTGCAGCTGTGTCAGTTACCTCTGCTATGCCAGCATTTTCCTCTGTTGTCATTAATACGTTATGACACCCCTTGCTGCCTTTGGGGAAAACAGGGAAGGGAAAAACTGTGCTGTCACAGCTGATGCACTCTGATCTGGCTTCAAGGAGGACTAGGGTGCTTCCACCGACTCTTGCCTCAGATTTGGGTATGAGTGGTGGTGGAGCTTCTCAGCCAGGGCCTGTGACCTGTTCCTCCTCAAGTGCTTGGACCTCTGCAAGTCAGTGCACCCTGTAGCTATGGAACAGCCTTGCCTGGCTTTTCCACAAGTCTCTGCTTTTTGTGAGCACCCCACACCCCCAGTCAGTGGTTCTTTTCAGGCAAGTGAAGCAAACAAGTAGCAAGCATGTGTCTTTGCCTCATTTTAACCAAACCTCTTAATGAAGTGCAATATGAAGTGCATGAAAGCAACCCTCTTGTGGCCACAAATGCAGTGAGTTACAGCTCTTGTGCTGTACATCAGCACCTGATTCTGAAAAGGAAAGACCATCTCTGCAGGGGCATATATAGAAAGATGTGGCCACACTGCAGTCAGTGCGAGCCTTGGGTATATAATGAGAAGGAATTGCTGAGGGGGTGGTAGCACTTGTGCTTCATTAGTCATCAGTTCAGCAAAGTGCAGGGACAGGTGGGTTCAGCTGGAGCCAGGCTACTGCTGGACTTACCTCCTTTTCTGGTGCTCCCACAGTTCTTTAGTTTGAAATTCTCAATTATTTGATTTATTCTGTTTATTCCCTTAAGTGCCTTAGACATTATGTCTCAATTTATGCTGGGAAATCTTTCTCTGTTTGTTTCCTGGGATCATAAACTGATTTAAATTATTTTAATCTTTCAGTGGCCTAGGTAGATTTATGTTCACATAGACAAATGAGATGGAGGCTATTTCCTTTGGAAGGACTACTGTGATTTCATTTTTTTTTCTACCTTATCTTCTTGAAAAACTAGGTCTCCAAGATGACATAATTCTTCATCATATCTATGTGCATGTTTGGAGAGGGATATAAAGACAATTTGCATTAAAAGTTGTTTAGTAGAGATGAGTGACATGCTATATGTTCTCACAGCAGATCTGGGTTTTCTGCTTTCCTTCTGCCTCTGCTATTAAAATTTGCTATCATCACAGCTTTTTTTAAAACATTTGTAAGCAAGCAGTGATAGGAAAAGTATTGGAAATTGCCTGTTCTCTCAGTGACTCTTTATGATTCTGTGGCTAAATGGTATTATAATTAATGTCACAACAGTGGATTTGAAAAAGTGAGACTGTAGCCAGAGTTCAGAATTTTTCTAAAGTGGTGATTTTAAAGGGTGACTCTTTTCTTCTAGATTTGAAATGCACACTGTAGCTTGGCATGTTAACCGTCTGGATGCCTGATGCCTCTTCTGGTTCTGTATCATGGTATGGATCAACTCTTTGTAGCAGTGGGGGCTGTTTCACAGTAGGTCTCTAACACAACACAGAAGCTTTGGGCTTGTTTTTTTAAAGCATTTCAGAGCACATTCAGATATGAGCAAGTGAATTTTCCCACTACTGGTGCGAGGCAAAGGCTAAGTTTTATTTTGTAGGAAATGTGTAGAACAACCTACTATTTTAGAGGTGAAATAATTTCTGACACTTAAATGTAGAACTTGCAAATGTGGTTCTTGGTGTGATTAACTCTATCTCCTTCCTGCCATCTGGGACTGGCCACATTTGTAGCTGTTTGGTAATGGGGGGGGATCCACTTGGAATAGTCAAAACAGCCAGGGATTGCCCAGACAGCTAAGCAGATCTTGCAGCAATGCATCCAAATTCATGAGACAGCTCCCAGCCCTCTCTCATCTCTCGCCATAAATACAGGTATGGCTGTTTGTCACCAATAAATAGTGGAGACCCTGGGCTATTGCCTGGCCCTGAGGGCATGTAGCAATGTGTACTGCTCACATCTCTACAGCTCTTTTCTCTTTTCTGGAAGCAGGGTGGTCATGCTGGTTGTGGGGAGCAATACCTATCTCCAAATCACGCCTTGACATGGTGAGAGTGATGCTCTTTGACACAGGTCAGAGTGTTTGTAGCAGAAGCCCTGAGGCTGGTGAAGATGGATGAAATGTGCACATGAAAGCACTAGCAGAAACAGAAAAACGAGGGTTAGTGAAATAAATAGGTTAATCACTACAGGGCATTGTAAAAGTAAATTCATTCAAAGAACTTGATAACAAGAAGGCACAGAATAAAGTGAAGCCTGAATCGATGGTGAAGAGATAAGGAGATACTGGTGGGGTACCATAAAACATCCTGATAAAGAAAGCAGCGGAACAATGGGAAGCAGGAATATAGCCTTTAAGTTAAATATCCTGTCAGATCCCCGGGGTTCAAAAGGCACATACAGAACACAGTTTGTTGTCACCAGAAGCAAACCTAAGAGCTGTGCCAGGACTTGGCAGCCAGTGGTACTGCACTGCCACCTCACACACAGATTGTTTGGATGGGTGCCTGGGTGCAGATGACCCATGGGACACCAAAGAAAACTGCAGTCACTTCATTTTTCCTCAGATGGGGTGAGCTGAAATGTCCTCACAATCCCACAGTAAGTGAATCAATGTCTTCTACAGATTTTGAGTGTAGTAGCCTGGTCCTTCTTAAAACATCTCATTTTAAGATAATATCTTTGTCCACGTTTGAGTTAAGCTATTTTTTAACAGATCATTAAGAGATTTTTAAAAAAACTATTTGCTAGAGAAAAACTTAGATGGCATAAAAGAGGAGAAAAACCAAGTGGTTGTGTTAACAGTATCAGCAGCTGTCTGAGTGGCTTTTACAGGCAGTAAGAAATAATATCTGGACACATTTGTAGTGCTTGATCCTGAGCCAGGGCAGAAACCATGTTCCATTATTCAGGCATGCTGGTGGAGATAGAGCTACTGATTTCCAAATGTTTATTAGAAGTAGTTTTCTGTGTGGTGTTACCTGTAAAAGAAATTATTATTAGTGTTTTAAATGCAATTTTTACATGTCCTTTTTAAACACCTATTATATGCAAGCCAAATATGGTCAGATGATTACTTTATCAATTATTCTTCAACCACGTGTGTAGAAAACTCCTCAATGTTTGAAGGTTTCTTTCTCAGCTTCAGTATATTAGTCTTCAGCATGATTCACGAACTTGGAGGTTAAACACTCTTTGTGCTCAATGCAGAATTCCCAAGCTGAAGTAAAAAAAGGGTAAAGTATTCTGTGTAATATCTTTTTTTTTTTTAAATGGCTTTAAAGCAATGAAAAAATAAGGAAAGCAGCAGCAACTATGATGTCATCAATAACAACAACAACAATAATAATAAAGAGGAGAGTAGAAAAGAAGATGAAAGAAGAGAAAAAATTGCAAAAAACCTGAACTGAAACAAGAGAAGGGAGGTGTTCTTTCTGAATGTTAAACAGTGTTTTTACCACACGTAACTAGTATGAACCATGTTTAATATATATAGACATACACAAAGTTTTTATGGGTTTGTGTTCCTTCTCTCAGTCAGAATGCCATTTATGCATCCTTCTTTCTGAAGAATATGCCTGTAAGTATTCAGGAACAATTCTTTACTTTGTAAGAAAGTTGTAAACGGACCACTCTTCCTCTCCCCTAAATGTAAGAACATGCCATGAAATTATGTTATAAAATCTAATGTGAGATCAGTCAAAATAATTCATCTGGATTAAAAAATCTAATTTGCAAAACTGGTATTTTAAAAAGCTTCAAAACCAGTCAAAAATAAATTACTTAAAAAAACTAATTTCAAAGGATTTCATGCCAAAAATTGTTGAAACATTTAATTTCTAGCCAGCTTTCTATCACATCCCTATTGCTATAGTGTTTGAATACCTAAGAAGTACACTCACATCTGCAAAACTCTTGTCACAAAAGGGAAGCTGTTATTCTCATTTCACTAAGTTTTCATTTAGTGTTTTGAAGGAAGCACAAAGACAATGCTTCTAGTCAAGAGACAGGAGACAAACTCTGGTTAAGTGAGGTCTCTCACACTCCAATTCCACCTGCCAGAGAGCTTTCCTGACAAAATCCTGAGGGATTTTGTTCTAAGTATGGGGAGCATACATTTGGCAATATAAGGGCAGATTTGATTCACCTTCGTAATGGCTAAAATTTCTACTCTGGTCGCTGTTCAATGGTTTTCATGGCCTGCTCTTCCTCTCACCCCATCAACACTTGCCTGGATTAGCATGAATGCAGAGTTTGGATGACCCTAGAGACTGAACTGATGTGTCATTTCTGGATGTATGTTAGGGGAAGGTGCTTCAGTGAGAAGGCTATGGTTTACACGAAACATTTTTTTAGTCAGGTACTTCTAGCGCCTTCTACAACACTAGCTGTGGTACCAAAGTGACTTGGCAACTAGCTACAGGTATTAGAGGACAACTGGAGTCACAAATAAGGGCTGCCTGATGTTTTTTTCTACTCATCTAGGTGTAGACTGAAATGCAGACAGGGAACACAGAAGCTGTTCTGGAAGACGATAATTTTGTTTCCTGTGTGCTTCAGCATGATCCAGCATTTAACATGATGCACCCATGGGTAAAATCAGCAGTCAGCTCTTTCCACAGCTCAGTGTACCATAAATGTAGCATTACCACATATCCCTCAAAGATCAGTTTCCCTTCAGCATAATTTCTATTCCTTATTAGGGTATTAACTGAGTTGTTGAGACTTCTAAAATGGATAGGAAACTGCTTTGACTTTTTAACACTATAATGAACATTTTACTGCTAGTATAACAGTTAAAACTGACAGAGATATTGACAATAAATACTATTTGGAGATTTGCAACAACATTGTGGCTCAGGTAGGGGACAGATTTCATGCTGAAAACTCTCTTCTTTAACAAATGCTCAAAGCTACATACACTTGTATGTAGCTACTGATACATATAAGCAGTTGAAGTCCCTGGTTTTTGACCAGCGCCAGGTCTGCAAGTGTGTAACTGCAGATAAGGTGTCGAAGCTTGAGCTGGGGACTCTCATTTGTCTGAGACACCCGCACAGAAGGCTTATTTTTGGTTTGAGGCATATGTTCTGTGTTTATTGCTTGTGTGGGTAGCTCCCTGCTCGATAAGTTTCCAAGAACTTAGCTTTTTGCAGGCATTAATGAAGAGTCTGAGCCCTAACTCAGGAGCAGTAGGCAACAGGGTAGCCGAGAGGAAAGCACCAAAGTAAGCACACACACACCTGCACCCAACTGTGTTACGAGTTGCAGTGCACTGTTGCAGTGTGTGAGCATGCAGCACTGTTGCATGTTTGATGTAGTGGCGGGCTGGAATGTACAGAGCTGCAGTGGGTGATGGCATGGCTGAGAGCCTCTGGGTAAGAATTGAGGGGCAAATAAATGCAGTGGATGTCATCATGAGAGTCCACCACAGACCACCCAGCCAGGACAATGACACTGACTAAGAAACTAAGGCACACCTCCGAATCAACCCCCTTTCTCCTTCTGGGGGGAATTCAGCCTGCTGGAGGTTAGCTGTGAATACCACACAGCTGGTACAAATGGTCGAAGAGATTCCTAAAACAAAGACTTGACAATAACTTCTTGGTACAAGTACTCAGGTAGCTGATCTGGAGAGGTGTGCTTCATGCATTGTTTCCTGTTACCAGAGAGGGTCTTGTGGTTGAAGTGGCAATTGGCGGCTGTCTTGACCACAACAACCATGAAGTCATTGAGTTTAAAGTTTCGGGTGCCTTGCCTGCATCATCTTGCTGCTAAGACGGACCAGGTGAGCACAGCTGAAAAACAACATTTTTTCTTAACATGTCCATGGCAAAGCCAATCTGTGTTGTTACCTTGGGACACTGCTCAGGCTGTTGGCCAGCCATTTCTAAGGACTGGCCTGGTGCTGGCAGCATTAATCCTCTGGACATCCTGCCATGCTGGGGTACTAGAGCAGCCACAAAGCCTGGAGGGCCTGCCTGAGGGGGGAGGGATGGTGCTTGCAGAGAGCCTGGTCATGGAGGGCTTCCAGCTGGGGAGGTGAGGGCTGGGCAGGCAACAGGGGCTGTGCAGGTGACATGCCAGGCACTCAGCCCATGCCTCATGAGGGGCAGGCACAGGGACCCTCTCCTCTGCAGTACACAAGCTTTAGTCTCGGCCATCTTCCCCTTGGGACAGTTCCAGGACACTGCATTCTTCCCAGTCTTCCTCCTCCTTGTCCCAGGCCCCCTCCTTGGCCTCTGGCACGGGCATGATTGTTTCCCCCACTGCCTCTCCCTGCTGCCTTAGGAGGGCATGGGCTTCCAGCTGGCTTGGTGAGGGGCGGGGTGGGCAAGAAAAGCTATGCGGGGCAGGGCCCTGGTTCTCTGTCCCTGCTGCTCTCACCTGCTCACCAAAGGTTGGGGAAACTGCTGCCTTTGCAGAAGAGAGAGGCACATGGTTCTCCTCTTCCTCAGGAGCTCCAGCCAGAGCAGCAGCTGCCAGCTTGGTGTCCACGGGACCTATGGGGCAGGAGAAGCACTGTGCAGGTCACCTCCCTCTCCTGCTGCCTCTGTGGCTGTGCTGCTGGGACAGCTGGGTCCCCCTTGGGGACCAGTGTGGGGGTCCTGCTAGAGCTCTGGGTGCAAGGGCTTGACCCAGATGGTGTGAGCAGTCAGGCATTCCCAATTCTGTGACAGCTTTCTCACTGTTGTTCACCCCTTGAGAAAACTCTTGGTCATTGTGCCTGGGATCCTCCACACGTGGGAGCGAGGACACGTGAGATGCAGCTGTCTTCACACAGCAGCAAGCCTGGTTCCAGCCCTCACGTGGCTCTATGTGGTCCTGTTCCACCACTGGCCTCTCTTTCCTGCTCCATCCATCCTGTCTTGGCTGGGAGTAGGGGTTTGCCTTCTCCTTCATAGATATCTCCAATTTTTTTTCTGCAGACAGCAGCAGAATCCAGATACCAATTCAGCTATAGGCTGCTCATTGAAACAGCCTGACAGCCTTTAGAGTCTCTTATGTTCTGTTTGTGGGTAGGAGGCTTTTCTGCTTTGCTGTATTCACTGCTCATTTTTTAACTTTACCCTTTGGAGAACTAAGAGACGTGCAAACCCAAAATTTGGTGTCTTAAGGAGAATGAAGGTGCATGTAAAACTTTAGAAAGCAGAAAATTTCAAGCTTGGGTACTAATATTTTACAGCAGGTGATATGCCTAAAGACCCAAGGGAGTTAGGCAGTATACAGGGCATTAAAAAGGGATCCTACTAACCAGGCCAAACTAAAAGGATCACATTTGGAAAGGCAAAACTACAAGGCAAAATATCTGCCCCTTTAATACCTTAGCTCTGCAAGGTCACCTAAGTGAGCCCATGGGATCACTGTCTATTGTGAGTACATGCAGTCAACTGAGCAAAAAGGCTTTATTGATATGTAATTGTTCTCCAGAGCAAACTCATACTTATTTATTATTTAAGGACTATTTATGTCTCCGTGCAATTTTCTGCAAACATATCCATATCTTTAAAACAACAGTATTTGTTTTCATTGTTTCCTGAGGGGAATTATGGGTTCATTTGCTCTAATTCAGCTGTGCTTAATGTTGGTACCTCTGTAGTGCCCCAGGTTCCACTGGAGTATGCCACCTTTCTTCATAAGCTCCTGGTGGGAGCTTCAATCATTCACAGATATTAACATAATAATTCACGTCACAGATACTTTTCCTTAGGAGCTTGCTAGTTGCTGAAAGAGAGCTGGAGTGATTACATTTCCTAAATCAGTTACTTGTTTTCCTGTTCATTATGGAAATGCATATTTGTTAGGCGCCCTATAGAGCAAAACTCAAGATTGTTGCTGCTGTTGAACCAACCCTGATTTATGACTTGTGATGTTGTCCTCACTCATGAACTAATATGGTTAGCAATGAGTCCTTCCTTTAGCCGTGTTTATTTAAGGAATTTCCTGAGGGTAGGACATAATGACAATCCATAGCAAGTTAATTTGATTATTATATGGACCATAAATTAGGTTTTCAATTGATTCAGAAATGAATAGTATGAGGCTTTGCTAAGCATCATTTGGGATCCTCATGTGTTCTAACTCCCCCATGCACCAATAACTAACTAATTGTTATTCACTCTTGCCACCAAAATTAGGATGCATTAGCTGTGGTTCAGCCATGAGAAAAAATTTCCTTTGCTGATTTTAAGTTGTGGATGTTGCTCTCCTTGCTGATTTTAGGTTGTGGATGTTGCTCTGTCTCCCAGCTCCGAATGATGTAATGGCTAAACTGGAGGACTTGGGGATGAAATTCAATCTGTTTCTACTTGGAGCAGAACATATGCAATATGTGATGCTTCTGAGTGTGGCTGCATATCTGAAGAGGGAGATTTTCAACAGTTGATTTTACTCTTTCTGTTCATGCTGTTAACAGCTAAGAGCAGGTAATGCAGCTGCCTCTTTGTGCTACAGTGGAAGATGCAGGATGATGGGGTCTGCTAGACACAGTTGATTTATGATAGCTAATTTTGTGCTCATTAGTTTTGCCCCTCACTAGGTGTTACAGATCCTGGTCATGAACTTGTTATGCTATGGTACTGGGAACAAATACAGAACTTTACTATGGCTTCTGGATTTCATTGGGGAAACATGGGCCACTGGGTTTAACTCAAGTCAGCCTTGCAAACTCTGTGAGTCTGAAAAAAGTCTGCAAAAGGGTAAAACACCTCAAATTTTCCTTTTGCTTCTTTCCCTGTGATTTTCTAGAGTGTGAAGAGTAGTGCAGCAGGATCCAGCCCTGTTACTATGCTACCTCATATTATTGCCTTTAAGGTACAATGTGGTGGTCTTTTCTGCACCCAGGCAGGGTAGGGTGATATCCCCCCTGTGGGGGCTGGAGGTGGATTACATGATGGTCTACCTCTGCAGTTCCCAGTCCTATCACTTTCATGCTCATCCTGCTGCTGTCATGTGGCTGGAAGTGGAACTGTGTGGCAGGGCATGTGCCCGATGGTGTTTTCCTGAGGGCAAGGCCACAGGGTGTTTGTGTAAGAGGTGGTGTAGTTTGGGTGAGTGGGTTTTCCTGCTGACCTGACCTCACAACCCCACCTGTACCACTGTAGCCACTGGATCAGCTGAACATGCTGAGAGCAGAAATGGAGCTGCAGCAACCAAGCTTAACCTGGTGTATGTGTGTTGTATAGTGGCTTGGTGCCGTATCTGCAGACATGGGTCTGCTGCTGTGGACAGGAGTACTGCTCCTCTGCAGTGTGTTATCACTGCTAAAAATGCCACTATCTCACCTCCAGGAAGCTGTTTTGCATTTCTTTCCCTGATTGCATGAAGTGTGTACGAGAGTGAAGGTCTCTTTAGCCCAGAGTCCTGTCTCCCATGTTCATCCTTGGTGGGTGTTCAGATAAATAAGAAGCTGGTCATGTACTGAATACTGAAGCTCTCCAGCCTCCCTCTGCACTCAGGAGGAACAGGCAAGAGTTTGCACAGATGTCAGTTGTCACTTATGTCATCCTGTCAGTTGTGTACTGCTTACATAGGTTTATTTCATTAAAATAGCAAAGAAACCTTTACCAGAAGATGCACTTCCACTGGCTAATTTCCCTTCTCAGTTTTTATTTTAATCTCTGTTTTATTTGAACCTCTCTCTTGCAAAAGCTGAAGGGCACTATTTCTTTTCAGTAGATTCCCAGTGGGTATTACTCAGCAGAGTTCTGTAGGGTCAGTTTGTGCTAGCTGAGAGTTTGTCCCTGGGAATTATAAATGTGATGGAGCTTCAAGGCCTGTACAAGTTTACAAGAGGAGTTTCTCCACTCATGAGTGATGTGGTAGATTACTCAGGTCTACTTCACTGCTATTACTGCATAGAAAAATAACCAGCTTAATCTGATTAGGACCAGTGTGATGGGCAACTGTATGATTGTACTGTGCTGATGTCTGTGCTCAGTGATTATCAGAGCAGAGCAGACGAAGTGAGTACAGATAAGATGCTACTTCTATGCTGCTACTGTCTTGTTATTGCAAAGGCTTTGCAATCAGTATCCTCTGAAAGCAGGGTCCCTAATTGATTTAAATGGTACTTACGTGCTACGAACTTTTTTTACTCCAGCAGGGCATGGAGATCACAGCCTCCAGAGTAGCCTCCTGTAACCAACCTACACTGCTCCATTTCAGTGGGACACTGAAGACTTCACAGCCAGTGAAGCAGCAGCAGGTTTCCTGCCTCTGCAGAAATTTTGTAAAATACAGAGAATATTGCTCTGTTAGATACTCGGCTGACTTGTAAAGCCTACTCAGTGTTAGCACCTTGATGAAATTAGATTTTATAAAGCAGAAGGCTTTAGCTGAAGTGTTCAGGGACAGAAGTGGTCACAATCTCTAAGACATAAGAAAATAATACCCAGAGAAAGTGCTTAGAGGTAGACAAGAACAGTGGATTTCATCCTGTCACCCACCGATAATCTCCAAGACCCAGGAATTGTCTTGTATTCCAGGCACCTCAGTTCATCAATCAGGAAGACAGTTTTCATATTATCCTTATAATGTTTTCACTTTCTCCTTTCTTAACATTTTTTAAAACTTGAAAAAGTGAAATTCTCCTACAATGAGAAAGTGTCCTGGATCTGCCAAATTTAACTTTATGATGCAAGTTTAGGTAAAAGGATTTCACAGATCATATAACACCACAGCCATCACAGATTTCTACTAGTTCATTTTTTTCAACTTATTTCAGAACAACTGTAGTGAGAGGTTGGCAGCTATCTGATGTAACCCCATTTACTGTAATTCTTCATGCCTGACCTGTCAGCCAGTTGTTCACCCATCACAGGGTGTATTTATCTAGATATATTTTTTCCCTTAGTTTCTATTAAGCAATTTGGTTTGCACGGTACTGTATGTTATCTCTTCTGTTTGAAATAGTATCATATTGAAACTCATCATAGAAGTTGCCAACTTGGAAGCACATTAAAAAAAAAAAAGGGGAGTTTTGCTTTGATCCCTTTGGCCAAACTTGATATACTGCCTAAGGGTGAATTAACACTCTTATTTTCAAATTCGAGATCCCAGTGCTCCGAAGTCCAAATAGCTTTGTGGCCTTTTGATACTGTGAAAGAGATTTCTGGTATGGAATGAGCAGTGTACTATTTGAATGGCATGGTGTCTTCCTGTGTAGTGGTAAATAGTGCCTATGAAAACCTCTAGTTTGTTTTACTGATTGGTTTGCAGAAGCATCCACCTTTTCAGATTAGTCCAAGTTACCTTTGAACTTCTTAGGGCTGCAAAATTAGCCTAGATAATCTTGAAAGAATAAATTGCCCTTAATGTTTCCAGTAATTTCTCGTTAGACTTGTATGACTCCATTTAGCGGTTTTCTCTGATCACTGTCTTGAAACTTCCAAATCAAAGGCATATGAAAATGAGTAATAATTTATTAAAATAATAAAATTGGGTAGCTGCTGACTGCACCTGAAAATGATGTGCATTCACAAAGGGTTCTTGCTCTAGGAGACAGCTTAGGTCTTTGGAGGACACATCTTCTGCCTAGGGAGAGGATGGGAGAAGTGTTATCGCCCAGTAGAAGGTGGTCAACCCCTCTCCTACAGCACATGGTGGTAACTCACCAGTAAAGGGTGCATAAGCTTTGTAACAACTTTCTCATGCTGATAGTGATATTATTTTGATATATCTGAATTTTGTATCTCTTCCTGAGTGTAGTCTTTGATATATTGATTTATAATGACTTCTGTAAAAAGACAGTGTTTCTACTTATCTAACAGGTTTCAGAGGGATTGCATGTGACAGAAAACACACACACTCATTACCTGTCCATGCTTTGAAAGAAAATAAGGACAGGGCCAGGTTTTGATACTGCTGGTAAAATGGAAATAAAAGAACTGGCAATGTCCATCTATCTTACCTGCCTGTACCCATATTGACAGTTCAGTAATGAATCACATGATAATATCTTTATTGATGACCTGGACAAGGGGATCAAGGGCACCCTCAGTGATTTTGCAGATGACACCAATTTGGGTGGCAGTGTTGATCTGCTGGAGGACAGGAAGACTCTGCAGGAGGATCTGGACAGGCTGGATCAATGGGCTGAGGCCAATGGTGTGAGGTCCAACAAGGCCCAGTGCCGGATGCTGCCCTTGGGTCACAACAGCCCCAGGCAGCGCCACAGGCTGGGACAGAGTGGCTGGAAAGGACCTGGGGGTGCTGGTGACAGCAGCTGAACATGAGCCAGCAGTGCCCAGGTGGCCAAGAAGGTCAATGGCATCTTGGCCTGGATCAGCAATGGTGTGGCCAGCAGGACCAGGGCAGGGATTGTCCCCCTGTACTGGGCACTGGTGAGGCCACACCTCGAGTGCTGTGTCCAGTTTTGGGCGCCTCACTGGAAGAAAGACATTGAGGTGCTGGAGCGAGTCCAGAGAAGGGCAGCAGAGCTGGGGAAGGGTCTGGAGGACAAGTGCTGTGAGGAGCAGCTGAGGGAGCTGGGGGTGTTTAGCCTGGAGAAAAGGAGGCTCAGGAGAGATCACTCTCTACAACTGCCTGAAAGAAGGCTGTGGCCAGGTGGGGCTTGGCTTCTTCCTCCAGGTAACAAGTAATAGGACAAGGGGAATTGGCCTCCAGTTGCACCAAGAGAAGTTTATATTGCATATTCAGAAGAATTTCTTCACTGAAAGAGTGGTTAAATGTTGGAATGGACAGCCTAGGGAAGTGGCTGAGTCACCATCCCTGGAAGAGTTCAAAAAACATTTGTGTGTGGCACTTCAGGATATGGTTTAGTAGAATGGTGGTATTGGGTAAAATTTGGACTTGATTTTAGAGGTCTTTTCAAACTTTAGTGATTCTATGATTCTGTGATCTTTGGCAATCAACAGGTTAATAGTGTCAGTGATCCCATGCTACAGCTCCAAAGTGCACTTGCTTGGCCTGCAGGGGAAACAGCCTGTGCTGCATCAAATATATAACCCCAAAGACTGCAGGTTGGCACTACTAGAAAAATCCAGATTATTCTCTTGTGCAAATGAGAGTCAAATTTGGTGTCTGGGATTAGATTATTGAGGCTGCCAAGACAACTCTCCAAATATTTGTGAAAATAGAAATTACAGAGTTTTTCCAGGGTGACTGGGGAATTGTCCCTGGTTATTTTCTGTGAGTTTTTTTAGATGAAGAAAATTTTGCATTTTGGCTTTTGCAGTTTTGTCTCTATTGTGTGGTTGCACTTTGTCCTGATCTCAGAACTCAAAACTCAGATATTGCCAGGCCCTAGGTGAGGTGGTAGTAGAGACCATAATGATCAAAATCATGTTCTGTTTGAGCTTTCTTATGCTTGCCAGCTGCTTCCAGACATCATTATTTAATCACTTTTTGTGGAGGTCTCAGGAGCTGTTTTCTGAGAGATTTATTTTTGGATGAAGACAATATATTTTTTAGAAGTATCTTTGATGAAATAAATGATGGAAAGGAGCTGAAAAGCTGTAATTCAGTCAAGACATTCACTTATGGCAGAGGTTGTGATAGCAGCTTGATGGAATTAAGGTTTTTCTGTTCAGTGCAGAAGCAGGTATTTTCATGTCAAGCACAAAAAATAAATTATTATTATTTTTTATTAATAATGACAAGATTTATATTTTTGTGTTCAAATAAATATAGTGTAGAAAATAATTTGTTTCTAAATACAGATGACAAAAATAACATACTCTTAATTCAGACATGGAATGCATAGTTTGATTATTTATGTAATTCTGGTTTTGTGTTAGTGGTTTTGGCAGTACATCTGAAAATGAAATGTTATGGAGAAAATGAAAATCAGCAATCCTTAAAACTTTATTTATAATGGCAGGATACAAACAATTATTGTGATTGGAGGAATGAAGTTGCTATATCAGAGACAATCTAGCTGGAAACATCTGACCCATCTTTGTTAAGGACAGAAGGAATAAAGCTCTGGCTAACTGCCATTAACCATTGCTGCGCCATTTTGTGGTGATTGTGCACCCCCGCTGCTCCAGGGAGAGTTGTGATTTCCAAGTTCCTTTCTGCTCTACCACAGATAGTCCCTTTATTTAAAGCACATCTTGGCCAGGGAGCTCTGCAGCCCAGGGAAAATTAGATTTTGCTGTCCCAATGTGTGCAGACTGGTCAGCTTCATCTGGGGAGAAGCTCTGCAGATGTGGGTGTGCTGCTGCAGTTGGGTGCTGGGCTGGGAGTGCAGGAAGCTCTGCTCCTCACCAGGGCCCACTCTCCCTCTCAGCTTGCTCTCTAGTTCCTTCTCTGTGTGGCCAGCACCCTGGTGTGGAAAAAAATGCCTCTTTCCTGCACTTCAGCAAGCTGCTGCCTGTAGGAGTTGTCTGCTTTCTGCCTGCACTGTCAATCCAGCTATAAAATCACATCTGGCATAATTTCTCTGTTGCAGTAGATACTCACTGGCTTGAATCTTTTTACAAGCACTTGGTTGTTCCATGTCTTAATCTTAAATGATCAACCATTGTGTTTGGCTTGCAAGTCTCCCGATAAATATTTTAAAACACAGTGAAAAAAATGCACAGGGGCCCACCCTATAATCAGGAATGCATTGAAGAGGAGATCCAATTTGGTCTTCTTTATAGTAACTTTATATTTAATAAAGGTTCACCAGAGCCAACAGATACTGAATTCTTGGGGTGGAGTCTTATATGAGCCAGTACACTGGTAAACTAGAATAAATCAACAAGTAGTAAAGTAGGCTATGGATTGCATTTAATTATTACTGCTGGAATGCTGAATTTCTTCCGTTAATCCTTTGGTTTGCCTTTTCATGTCAGCAAGTTTCTACATTTATTCTGTTGCCTCTTGTTTTGTACCTCATGTCCTAGATAATCCTGACAATAATGTCCTAGATAATCCTGGATAACTGCTTTTGATAGATGATAGATTATCTCAATCTACTCCATATAGAAACAAATTACTTCTTTTATCTTGCATACTCTCTGACCAAATAGATTTTGGGTGGAGTGGTCAGCTAGCTTGTACCCAGCAGGACTACATGATTGATGATGCCTGGGTATTATATCCACCAAAGAATGGTTACACTCACAGCTGTTTGTCAGAACATTGTGAGTAACTGAAGTCCTTTCCCTTTACTACACCTGGACAGAGGATCAGATGAGATAGTCGGTGCTGGAAACTTTCTGAAGTTGTGGTCCAATCAGATGAATTTTGGCAAGAACACACTTATTCTCAGTTGAATCCAACTAACAGATGGCTAGGCAATCTCTGTGGATTTGGCAGAGAAGGCCCACTCTTGTGGCTGTTTCTGGACTAGCCTCTATACGGAAAGAACGGTGCCAAAACTTAGATTTTGTTGATTCTGCAGTTGTTCGATGGTTAAATAGAGCTGGTTTTAAGACTGAGTTGCTGACCTGTAAACCTCCTCTTTGTGCCTGGGAAGATCATGGAACAGATCCTTCTAGCTGTGCTAAGGCACATGGAGGACAGGGAGGTGATTCAAGACACCAGTGCAGCTTCACCAAGGGCAAGTCCTGCCTGACCAACCCAGTGGCCTTCTGTAGTGGACTGACATCATCAGTGGACAAGGGAAGTGCTGTGGATGTCCTGGACTTCTGTAAAGCCTTTGATATGGTCCCCTACAACGTCTTTATTGGTTTGGCATGGCCTGGTTTTGGGTAGCAGGGGGGCCACAAAGATGGCTCCTGTGAGGAAGCTGCTGGAAACTTCCCAACATGTCCGGCAGAGCCAATGGCCGATGCCTCTGAAGATGGACATGCTGCTGACCAAAAGTGGGCCAATGAGAGAGGTTGGTAACCCCTCTGTGATGACATATTTAAGAAGAAAATCAAAACAAAGTCACAAGATTTTGAGATTTTAGTCAGAGAAGAGGAGGAGGTGAGAACATGTGAGGGAAACAACACGGTGACACCCAGGTCAGTGAAGAAGGAGGGGGAGGAGGTGCTCCCGGCACCAGAGCCGAGGTTCCTCTGCAGGCCGTGGTGCAGACCATGGTGAAGCAGCTGTGCCCCTGCAGCCCATGGGGATCCACGGGGGATGCAGAGATCCACCCGCAGCCTGTGGGGGAGGTGCCCGTGCCGGAGCGGGTGGATGCCTGGAGGAGGCTGTGATCCAGTGGGAGACCCGGTGGAGAGAGAGGGCCCTCTCTTCCAGGCTGGAGCAGCCTGTCCTTGGAGGACTGCACCCCATGGAAGAGAGAGCCATGGCGCAGCAGTTTTGGGAGGGCTGTGTGCCCGTGGGAGGGGCTCACGCTGCAGCAGGTGCGGTGTGGCTGCTGCTCGTGAGAGTGGAGCCACGCCGGGGAAGGTCACAGAGAACTGTCTCCCGTGGGAGGGACCCCACGGCCTCAGAGGGGAAGGATTCCTCTCCCGGAGCAGCGGAAGGAAGTCTCGGTGATGAACTGACCAAACCCCCATGCCCGGTCTCCCTGCGCTGTCGGTGGGAAGGAGGGAGGGCCTGGGGGGGGAAGGTGTTTTAAGGGCTTATTTTACTTCTCATTGTCCTCCTATGGTTCTGTTAGTAATAAATTCACTTCACAACTTACGTTGAGCCTTTTTCACCCTTGAAGTGTTTCTCCCGGTCATTATCTCACCCATGAAGCCTTTGTTAACTTTATTTCCTTTTCCCTCCTCTGCCCAGCTGTGGCAGGGGAGGGTGAGCAAGCGGCTCTAGTGGGTGCCTGGCATTGGGCCAGTGTCAAACCACGACAACATCCTTCTTTTTAAATTGGAGAGAGATGGATTTGAGGAGTGGACTGTTAGATGGATAAGAAATTGGTTGGATGGCCACATCCAGAGGGTCGTGGTCGAGGGCTCAGAGTCCCGATGGACACCAGTGACAACTGGTGCCCTCAGGGGTCTCTACTGGGGTCAGTGTTATTTAATATCTTCATCAGTGGCACAGACAAAGGGATTGAGTGCATCCTCAGCAAATTTGCAGATGACCCCAAGCTGAGTGGTGCTGTTGACACACCTGAAGGATGGGATGCCATCCAGAGGGACCTGGACAAGCTGGAGAAGTAGGAATCTCAAGACGTGTAACAGGTCCAAGTGCAAGCTGCCTGCACCTGGGTTAGGGCAAACCACCACTATCAACACAGTCTGGGGGAGAAATAGATTGAGAGCAGCTCTGCTGAGAAGGACTTGGGGGTTACGGTGGATGAAAAGAGGGTCATGACCCAGCAATGAGGGCCTGAAGCCCAGAAAGCAAATAAGTAGTAAAGTAGGATATGGGTTACCTTTAATTTTTCTTGGTGGAGTGGAAAATTTCTTTAGTTAATCCTTTGGTTTTTTCAAAATCCAAAATACAGTTAGTCCTTGGGCTGAATCCAAAGAAGTATGGGACAGGATTCTGCTTCTCTATTCCTCACTGGTAGGACCTCACCTGGAGTCCTGAATCCAGCTCTGGAGTTCTCAGCATAGAAAAGACACAGACATGTTGAAGGACCACAAAAATGATTAGAGGGCTGGAACATGTTCTGTATGAAGACAGGCTGAGATATGGATTTGTTGAGCCTGAAGAAGAGAAGGCTCCAGGGAGATTTTTTGCAGCATTCCAGTACTTGCAGGGGGCTTGTGAGAAGGATGAGGACAGATTTTTAGCAGGGCCTGTTGTGATGGTACAAGGGGTTATGGTTTTAAACTAAAAGAAGGTAGATTGAGTCCAGATATAAGGAAGAGATTTATTACAATGAAGGTGGTAAAACACTGGAACAGGTTGCCCAGAGAGGTGACTGATTCCTTGGAATATTTAAGGAACATTAAAGCTGGATGGGGCTCTGAGCAACTGGATTTAGTTGAAGATGTCCTTGGTAATTGTCGGGAGATTTGGACTAGATTATCTTTAAAAGTCACTTCCAACCCAAACTATTCTATGACTCTGTGGTAGAGGAAAGGGTTCAGAGATGTTCTGTGTTGCATATTGTGCTAGTCAGATCCATAACCCACAAGGAGCCACGCTCTTACCCAGATCCTTCCCCTTCCTCTGAATGAGATGGAAAAGAAGTTCGGGTATAGAGAGGGGAAATCCCACTCCATGTGGAAAAATCTCCTTATATGACAAACAAAAGACTCTCCATTGGTGGAATATTAGGATTAAAACTGAGTCATGTTATAATTAATTCAAACAATTCTAACAGTCTTTGTGTCCATAAAGCACAAAGTCATTTGTTGTTGTGGGAGTTTTGTAAATTCTACCTCACTTTTAAGACTGTTTTCTGCAAGAGAAGACATACCAACCATATTGTTGATGGATCCTATTTTTGGTGATGGTTGAATGACAAATTTTGTCTTCTCCAGAGAGCTTTGGTATATTTTGCTTAAAAATGAGAGCTGAAAAATAGGGTTTTTAATTACATGCTTGTTTCCAAACAATATATAAGGAATAATTTATTTAAGTAGTTACTTCTATAGCGTGACCAATAATAAATAAATGAAAAAAGTCAATTTTTTGCATGGTAGTATGTAACACATACCTTATGTAGCACAGCAGAGTCAAAAGGCAAGATGAATTATATTTGATATATTGCACCGTTTGGTTAAGTAAATTGATATCAATAAGGCTCCATTCACTTCCCATTTGCATGAATATGGAGGATTTTTCTTGTTCAGGCAAGCTTAAGGCAAACAGTGTCATGGTTGCCATTTTCATCTTCATTTTGAACATCTATACTATGTTTTATGCTTACTTTTTAAAATCTCTTGGTTCCCTTCCAACTCACAGATGGGCACAAAGCACCTCAGCTTTCTACCTCCTGCTGTGCTATTGCTTATGTACTTACCCTCATTGCATTCTAATTAATGAGGATATCGCTGACAGGGGCACAGATAGCAGAACTGGAGGTAAAGTAGTCTTGTGCAACAAACTGTGCATGTTAATGGATGCAAATAAGTTGTTGAATATTCTTAAAACTGTTGTACTAGTGAAAAGCTTACTGTCTCTCTCCTGGTGGTGTTGTTATGTGTCCATCAAATTGATCTAGGTAGCTGACATGATTTGAAGTGCCTTGGCAGACAGAAAGTGAGTTAGGAAGCATTTACACATAGACCTCTTGGACTGCAGAAACAGGAGAGGAGGAGGAACCAGTGGCAAAGGGATAAAGGGTAGTTTGAGTGTTACCACCTCCCAGCATCTCTGATGTGTTGAGTACTCTAAAAATGAATTTCACAGGGCACTGAATGTTGTTGCGGGGAAATAGCAAATTGGTGGTAGTAGGACTGGGTTTACAACTTTGGATCCACAAGATGAGGCACAGTCTTGGCTGTGCTTTTTAAGGCATCTGTGCTCATTTATTAACCCCTGGGGAGGCTTACGGCTCCTATAATTTCATGAAATTCATCATGAAAAAAATTCCAATTATTAGAAGCTATAAGGGGAAGACGGAATACAGAGTTTTTATTGCTGTCAGTTTAAGATAATTTTCTATCATATTTCTAGATAAGTTATGGGAAAGATATGTTGTCTTTTTTCAAAATGTTATGGAATTGGAGGAAGTCAAACCATTAATTTAAAACAGGGGCAGACATAACATGTAGAGTGTGTATCTGAAGAGACTGGAGAACTGCAAAAAATTTACCATGGGAGGATGTTTTTTCTTCCTCAGTCCATTCATATATTTTCTTTCTCTCCTAATGGCTAAATATTTTCTCTCTTTCTCTCTTCCCCAATCGCCTGGAGTCAGGTCTTCTTTCAGGTGCAGTTTCTGTTTACAACCAGTTGCCATTAATACACCATAAGAACAAAAATATAGGCTTTGAATGAAGTCTGTCCAGCTTCTGCAATAAAGACCTAGTTGAAAGTAGGTTTTCTGAAGGGGATCCTTGACCTGACAAGGAAAAATCCTATATAAACAATCTATTTTCTCTGTCAAGATGATGCTCTTTTTCCCTTCTTCTCTACCGAAATGATTCCATACCTTTCTTTTTTACTTCTCAGTTGTCTGAATTTCACGAGCTTGACACAGCATTAAAAGCATTTGTGCTTTATCTATAGCAATAAACATCAGCAAAGTCGCCACAAATGCTCCTGTGATAAATTGCCACTAAATACAGCTGCACCTTTTTGGATGTGGGAGGGAGGGTGGCCATGGCTCTTATCTGAGCCAAGGATAAGCCCACTTGCTTGTGCAGAAGCAAGATGAGGGACCAGATTTGTTCAGCTGTGTTTATCTTCCCGCCCACACATGTGCCCATACAAGCATCCCACCAGCCGAACATCAGGCTAATCAAAACAACATAAAGCCTGCTGAATCCCAACCAGCTGCAGCCAGGCTCGTCATGCCTCTGCCATTATTATTGTTGTTTCAATTTATAAAATTAGCTTCTGCTGATGGCCATGATTGTAGATGCTTTTCCTTCAGCTTCTCTGCAGCTCCTGTGTCCAGGGGCCATCCTGTGTGTGACAGCTCTGCAATCCCACCCCAGTGTCCTCTGCAGCCCCACCCTGGGACCCAGGGCTCTGAAGGTAGTGGGTTCCCATCATGCCTCCTGCCACTGGGGTCTGCTCTTTGAGCTGCAAATGAATTCAAGAACCTTCCCAGAAACAGAAAAGTTTTTGAGCTGATCTAATGGCTCAAAAGAAAAACAGCCATGTGCTGCTGTGTGAGCTCACTGTGACTGCATTGGTCCCTTCACTAAAATTTCTGTGCCTTGCCTAACCAGTGCCTGTCTCCAGCTGGGGTGACAGAGGGGTTTTACCCATTTCTCACAGCCCTGCAGGACTTGGCAGTGGCTGTTGTGAGACCCTCCACCTGACTCAAGAGCATCTCTCATGCAGAGTCATCCCAATGGGCATCCCAAAGAGTCAATCCCAATCCCAATGGTGGATTCTCCCACTACTGGAAAAAAACATAGTGTTTCTTGATACTCCTCTGTTGACTTTTGCTGGATTAACTAGACCTGTGGAGTTCAGAGGTAATGGTATGACTCTTCCTTCCACTGTGAGAAATTAAGAGCACAGTTTAGGGTTTTGAGTGCAGACACCAACTCTGTGCATGCTTCAAAACTCATGCCAGCTTTCTGAAAGGTGTCAGTTAGTTCACAGAGGAAAAAAAGGAGTAAAAAGTGAAAAGTGAGGCATGCTGAAATGGGAACCAGGTGATACCCAAAGTGCCTAAAACAGAACCTGTGCATGTTCTTCCCTCAGGCAGGGATGCTCTGAGCATCGTATGGTCTGTCTGTTGGTCTTACAGTGTGGGAAAGAAGGTGCTAGTTCTGCTCTTAGGACCACTGTACCCTGCAGTCCTTGCACCTGCTTTTGACAGAAGGGAGACTAGTGTGAATGTGAGAAATCTCACCCTTTTGGTGATTCCAGAATGAAGGTGCTGATTCCTCATGCCATCTCTGCCACTTTGGCCAGGCAGTGAGATCCTGCTGCTTAGCTCTGCTGAATACGTGGTGTTAGACTTGCCCATTCAGTCTGTGTAGGCTGTGGAGGGCAATCCACGGGGACCCAGACAGGCTTAGGAAGTGGGACTGTGTGAACCTGATGAAGTTCAATAAGGCCAAGTGCAAGGTCCTGCACCTGGGTCGGGGTAATCCCACACACTAATACAGGCTGGGTGGAGAACAGATTGTGAGCAGCCCTGAGGAGAAGGGCTTGGGAATGCTGGTGAGGGAGAAGCTCAGCATGACCCAGCAATGTGTGACTGCAGGTCAGAAAGCCAGCTATGTCCTGG
This sequence comes from Eulacestoma nigropectus, assembly GCA_013397775.1. Taxonomy (NCBI): domain Eukaryota; kingdom Metazoa; phylum Chordata; class Aves; order Passeriformes; genus Eulacestoma; species Eulacestoma nigropectus. The sequence continues at coordinate 106,789 of VZTE01000094.1, forward strand.
GCTACATCCAGAGCGATATGACCAGCAGGGTGAGGGAGGGGATTCTGCCCCTCTGCTCTGGTGAGACCCCACCTGGAGTGCTGCATCCAGCTCTGGGGTTCCCAGCGTAGGAATGACATGGACCTGTTTGAGCAGATCCTGAGGAGTCTAGGAAGATTATCTGAGGGGTGGAGCACCTTTCCTATGAAGAGAGGATGAGAGAGCCTGTACAGCCTGGGGAAGAGAAAGCTCTGTAGATAACTTATATTACCTTCCAGTACCTGAAGAGAGCCTATAAGAAAGCTGGAGAGGAGCTTTTTACAAGGGCACGTAGTGATAGCTCAAAAGGGAATGGTTTGAAACTAAAAGAGGTAGGTTTATGTAAGATGTTAGGAAAAAAATCTTTATTGTGAGGGTGGTGAAGCACAGGAACATGTTGCCCAGGGAAGTTGTCAGTGTCCATCCCCGAAGCTGTTCAACACCAGGCTGGATGGGGCCAACTGTACTAGTTTGAAAGCAAACCAGTGTGAAACTTGAAATCAGAACTACAATTTAATAGGAAAACTAAAAATAAATGCAGTAGTACAGAAACACTGACAGAGTCAGAATACAACCTGACACCCTGTTGGGCAGTGTGATTAAATGGTGGCTGCAGTCCTCCTGAAGTGATAGATGTGGTTCTGTTGAAGCAGTGGTCCTGTAGAAGGGTCTAGTCTTCCTCTGAAGGTCCAGTGCTGGTTATGTAGCTCTTGTCCTCTGGGAACCCAGTAGGTAAGGGCTGACAGTTGTATTCCAAACCTTAGATTATATCCAGGTAGGTATGCTTGGTTCCTCCCCCTGGGCGGAGCATCACACAATGGGATGATGTAATTTTATGAGTCACGCAGTGAGGTTAGATGGCCCATTAACAGAAGATCTCTCCCAGAGGGATTTATCAGGGATGTGTCATGGAAGAGATAAAGAACATGGCCCCACCTGGTTTTAACAGATGATATGGAATATATACTTCTGGTTATATCTTACATTGTAACCTAAGACACCAACGCAAACCATTTTATGATTCTTAGAGGAAAGGAGAAAGATGTGTAGTAGAAACAGGAGTTAATGCCTAGCACAGCTGCTGACACATGTTGCATCATTTTCCCTCTCCTCCACATCTCTCCGTAATCCTTTCCCACTCATTTCCCTCTGCCAAACTCCTAGCTGGTGTTGTGAACAGACCTCAACCCTTACCCCACGAAGGTGACATGAAATTATGCCTAATGCTTCCTTGTCCCCAAAGGCTTAGGCATTAAATGTCACTGAATGAAAGCTCCTTGTACTGCCTTTATGCCCCCTGTATAATCCAGTATGGCTCCAGAATGTGGGGTTATTCTGATCCAGGGTCAGGCCTTTTCACTTGTATAACTGGTATAAGAAGTGAGAGACTATAGTGAAGAATAATTTACTTGACCCAGTTTGGTCTCATGCTGGTTTTATACTAGAATGATGGTGCTTCCTCAGTGTTACTCTTTGTGCAAAGTTAATTGGTGTATATAAAGTGAGCATGATGATCATTCACTTAAAAGCACACATGGGAACTTGCTAATTTCCCTGAAGGTTTGGCCAGGTTTCATCTGTGTGCTCCTGGTTTGCATCTGATTTTTATTTCAGGCATGTGTCTCAGAACTCTGTGGATGCTGCCTAGATGCCCGGTTTTAATGAAAACAGCCATCTATACATCTCATTCTGGAGATATCTGCTGGAAATTTTTTCTTCTCTTACCAGGATTTTTAAAAAAATCTTTACAAATACTCTTTTTAATACTGTTTTACAAATTTGTAGTTTATCATGTGAATGGATCTGTTGAAACATTTCCTTTTTCCCTCTTCCTTTTCTTTTCCATTTTACATGGGTGGTGTTAGCACTGTGTGGTGATGGCCCTTCCAGCATGTCCCATCCTCTGAAGGTGCCCTATCTCTGCACTGTCCCATGGCTCCACTGAGGCTCGTGATGGGCTTCACTTTGAGCAGCTCTTTAGGAGAAGGCTTAAATTGGCAGATAGGGTAGGACGTCAAAACTGCTTTTGTGATCCGCCTCTCAGACACTTTTGAAGGCAAGCCCTCATCTGTGGCTGGACTTATTCAAGTCACCATGTACTAAAACTGCTACTAAAAATCCCACTGTCATTGATGGGCTTGGATTGCGCTTTAATTTGTAGGTCTGGGTCCAGAGATGCAAATTGTCTCTTCCCTGCCACTGGTCCTGAGGTAGGGTTGGAACTACGCTGTCCTCTTCTTGTCTGGTCTAGGCAATGTGGAGAGCAAGACCGAGACTCACTCATGCCCTTTTGCTGATTGTGGAGTCTGCTGTCCACAACAGAAGCCTCAGCCCCCATTGCCTGCAGCAAGCTCTCTGGAGGCTGAAAATCAGCAGGGGTTTCCTCTTCAGGACAGAAGAGGGTATCTCCCAGTGTCTGTGGATTCAGTAAGTTGCTGAACTTCAAACCTGTATTTCAAAAATATTCTTCGATGTGTTTAGCTTATTTTTGGTCTTCCTCTGATCTTTTTAAAATACTTGTTCTTTAGCTATATATAGCAGAGCATAGTCTTTATAGCCAGATCAGACAAACTGCTGGGAAAGTTTGCTCTTGGGTTATTTATAGAACTATTAGCAGCACTGTCCCCTTGCCCTTTTTGTACAAAGCTAGAGCATGCTGGGCTGAAAACACGGCCTTATCCTCTGAGTATGCAGACTGGCCATTCAGAAGCCCTTTTCTAACAAAGTTTGTGTTCCAAAATGAAAAATTGTATTTGCAGCTACAAATTACACAATTCCCTGTGCCTGGTTGAGTTGGTACGATAAATGCATGCAGAGTTCAGGGGGCTTTTGATAAATCTTGTAGTAATTGCACATTATCTACATCAATTCAATAGACTTCTGCTTCATGATCTCCTCTGAGCCCCAGAGCTGTTAGTATTGTCAATCTGGGTCTGTAATATTTTGGGTTGTGAAGCCAATGTGAGCTATCAATATACAATACATTTATAAAACATGGCTGCAGGAGTTTTGATCATTCATCCAAACCATGTATTTTCATTAAAGGTTAATGCTAACATAGATGTCTTGTTAAAACTAACAGGTTTCTTTCATTAAAATATCCACATACTATGAATAGTCTATAATTTTCCCATGGGTCTTGCCAAATGGCCAAAATTTGAAATGTTTCCTTCATGTCTGCTAGCCTTCCCCTTTTTTCTCAATTTCTGCAGCATGCAACCTTAATACTTACCATTAACAATATTCTAGGCCCTTAAAATAACAAAGATCAATGGACATAGCATGACATCAATTTGCGTATGAAATTAAAAGACCTTAGGTGCACAGAACTTCATTCTGTCATTCACACTGTATTTTATTCAAAGAAAAAGGTCAGAATTTTCATTTACATGAGAAGGTCACCAATATATGGGAGAAAAAGCCTTGCAGGGAAATCTGATTGCTCCAAGTGTTAGGTCAAACTCCATAACTTTTGCACAAGCCCTTTATTAAAAAGAGTTTAATGATCTGTTGTGAAAGGGAGTGTAGGCTCATTACATACACAAGGTAGATGCATCCTTTTCCCAAACATTGGCTCAACAGGGATATCACGTATTGTTAGAAGTATCATGCACCCTGGAATTACATAATTTTCTCAGAAAATTTAAAATAAATGTTAAATACAATCAGCAGGTAAAGCAAACAAGCCTGTTGGACAAAAAATAGCTTCCAAAACCTTTTATCCAGACACAATTAAGTCTTCTTAGACAAGATAGTGCAGAGCTCTCCACAACAACTGGTATCTGCCATAGGAACTATAGGAGTCATCAACACTCTTGATGCAAAACATAACTACTTGCATATTAACAGCATTCTGCAAAATTAGTAGACCACATTAATTCTTGGTGTGACTCCAACTGAAATCAATGACGTTATACCACTGATGAATATGGGCAAATTGTGTTAATAATTACTAAGTAGCAGAATAGTGAAAACCACTTTTCACAGCAGGAAAATCCAATCAGGGTAATATGGCTAGAAATTGTTGCTGAAGGAGGTGGGATTTGTGGAAAGGTGGAAAGAATGGACACAAGAGAAAAAGCAAAAAAAATGTCTTGTTTTGCTTTGAGAGAATGGTGTTCAAGCATGTTCTGTTTCTTCTAGGGTGTTCTGTAGGGTGAGTGTAAAGAAAAGGCACCCAGAGACCTTTTTAAGATGGATTTCCCTTCCTGACTGCCAGCTGTAAACTTTCCCCTCTTCAAAACCTGGTACTGTAGGCAGTGCATCTGGAGAAGCATGTGTCTGTCAGAAATAGATGGGATCATTTCTCCCTAATAGATGTTCAGAGCTAAGCCCACTGGGCTTATACTACTCTTTGGTGTCTGTGGTGCTGGGGGTCTCTGATGGCCCTAGGACCTCTTTTGGGCAATTACTTCTTGCAGAGATTAATTAATTCAGCCTCTCAGGTACTTGGATTTACATCATGGTGGTTCATGGCAGGCTGTCAGGTAACCTTCCCCTGACCTTTAGCTTTCCACAATAAATCTCCTGCATGCAGCCTCCTTCAGGTGGACTGTATTTCCTCTTGTTATGTCCTCTACCTTCTCCCTGAGGAGACAGCTTACTACTGGGAAATCAGGATAAAATTCCGTGCAGCATCAAGAGGCTGGCTGAGAGGAAATGAAAGCAAAAATTGTTTTTTTAGTGAGATGTGAAGTCAGGTGTTATTTACAGTACTGCAAACAAGTAAAATAAAGTATAAATTGCAGGTTTTATCTAAGCCTAGATAATAAATATCTTCCCACTTCCTAATACTTTCCTCAGAGACACCTTAGAGGTCTCCCAGCTCCTGCAGCCAAGGTCCAGACTTGCCCACCATGGTGCTCCTTTTCTGCCTTCAGAGAAGTCCTGGAAAGCTGTCACCAGGTATGGAGGAGAAGAGCCTCCTCCAGCTCCTCCTTTCCTCCCCTTGGCCTCCACCTGCTGCTGAAGCACACCCAAGGAGCAGGTGTCCTCTCTGTGCAGCCATCATCTCCATGATTATCATCCAGAGTTCTTTCTGGTTTCTTCTGCACCGCTTGTCTGGTTCCTGTTTCCTCCCAGGGAGTTTCCATGTGCAGCTCCAGCTGCTCCTCCTCTCCCAGACCAGGCATCTGCTGAAGCTCACGAGCACTGGGGATGTCTGTGTCCCTGGGTAGCCCACACACGTCACCTCAATGGCACAGGTGGTGGGCTGCACACAAGGGTGCCTAATCTACCTGCATCTCTACTCCACCTACACACTCCCAAAGAATTTTCCGTCACAGAAACTTGCAGGAGTTAAAGCTGAGTAAGTGTGATCTTTCAGAAAGATTATCTCTTGTTACATTTTGGGTTCTTAGACATGGTCACATTATGTTTAAATCAAGCTGGCACAGATGAAGGACCTAAGTAATTATTCATCATTCTGCCAGCAGTGGCTTTTCTTACTACACACAAAATGTTTCTTTATAGAAGATTAAAGCACATTGTTCTGGTTAGGAAACCCTTTCCTATTCACTGAAAGGCATTGCCAAGTCTTGAAATAGTTGTATTTGTATTTTTTCCTAGCACCAGGAATAAAAAGTTGAACTGGAAATGCTGGAGCAGTCTAATTTCAGTACAATAAGCACATCCATACTTCTCATCAGCATGCCTAAAACAACATGCTTTATTTTAGGGAGCGTAGCAAAAGTCAACAGCTTTAGAAAATGCTCCTTAGCTGAAAGCCTTTTGTTGCAGAGACATGGCAATAGCTCACAAGTTAGGTAATGAATTACATATTGCTCTTTGATAGTGCCTTTAGCAAATTTTATAGAAAATGATCAGATTTACGGTGGGTCAGTGCAAAACTGTGGCCAGAATTCCTATGTTCTCTCCTTGGGTCAGTTTCCTTCTCTTACTTTACCTAACTTTTATCTTGTATCTGTAAGTATATAAATTCCTTTGTAAAAGTTTTGTAGGCACAACTATCTAACCTTTATATTGTATTTGGACTTTCAAGGTTAAACATAGCAGAGAGACATTACGGAGTATGAAAGGAACCCCAGACTATCTGGCTCCTCATTGGCTTTCAGGGGATGTGTTGCTTTAAGACCACTTTGAAGCCACCATCAAACTCAGCCATTCTCATTCAGTTTTGGTCTACTTTGTACTTTTATTGACTAGATAAAGGTAGCATGCAGTAAAAGGGAGTTATGTTAAGAAGAGAGAATGAACAAAGTATTACTAAATGATTCACATAACTTAGGTCCTAAAATTGGACTAGATCTCTTAAAAGGGCAAGCATTGTCCAAAATGTAAATATATTTTTGTTCCAAAAATGCTTGAAATGTTGTGAGATTAATTTTACTCATGTCATTTTGGTCTTTCTACTTCTAGCAGCAGCCAGAACAGAAGTGCAGAGACAGGAAAATTGATTGTTCAGATTAATTCAGCGGCATGTGGAAAATACACTACACTATAGCTGTTCTGCAGAAAAAGAAAGGAGCACAGAAGACAAAAAGGATTAGAAAGGAAAAGATTTTCATGGGAGAAAGCCCTGTCTAGCAGACCAAATTTAGTGTTTTTACTGTCTCACCATGCAGGTAGCAAACTCCAGCCTACTGGAGACTGGCATGTTTGAGGGCATAGGAATTGCTGCACCTCAGTCCAGATGAACTGTCTTAACCTGTGTGAAAGTCGTACAGAAGAGCTTGAAAACTGCATTGTATTGCTTGGTTGGGGACCATTGGTCAGGCACACTGGATGCTCTAGACGGTAAACTCCCCCTGTTCTGAGCGAATGCATTGACAAATGGCAAAGGCTCCAGCCTTTCCAGTTTAACTTTTTCTTCCTGGTGCTAGGAAAAAATAGCTACAGAGCAATGTCTACAATTTTCTGGACCAGCTTGAGAAGTGGGCCCATGGGAACTTCATGCAATTTAACGAGACCAAGTGCAAGGTGCTGTACCTGGGTTGGGTCAGTAGCTGGTATCAACACAGGTTGGGCATGAACTGACTGAGAGCAGCCCTGCTGAGAAGGACTTGGGGGTGCTGGTGGGTGAGAGGCTGGACATGACCCGGCCATGGCACTCACAGCCCAGAGAGCCAAACGCATCCTGGGCTGCATCCAGAGCAGTGTGGGCAGCAGGGGAGGGAGGGGATTCTGCCCCTCTGCTCTGCTGAGACCCCACCTGCTTGGCTGCATGCAGCTCTGGGGTCCCCATGCCAGGGACAACGACCTGGTGGAGTGAACCCAGGGGAAGACCACCAAAATAGAGGGATGGAGCACATTTCCTGTGAGGAAATGCTGAGAGAGTTGAGTTTCTACAGCCTGGAAAAGAGAAGGCTTTCCGGTGACATAATTGCGGCCTTCCAGTACCTGAAGGGAATCAATAAGGTAGAGGGAGAGAGACTCTTCACAAGAGCATGTAGTGACAGGACAAGGGGAAACGGCTTCAAAATAAAAGAAAGTAGGTTTAGATTAGGTATTAGGAAAAAATTTTTTACTGCGAGGGTGGTGAGGCACTGGAACAGGCTTCCCAGAGAAGCTGCAGATGCCCCATCCCTAGAAGTGTTTAAGGCCAGGTTAGAAGGAGCTCTGACCAACTGATCTAGTGGAAGATATCCCAGCCCATAGCAGAGGGTTGGAAGTAGATGATCTTTAATGTCCCTTCCAACCCTGGTCATTCTATAATCCTATGAATTTATGATACAACGAATATTTAAGTTGTAAGGAAAGTGGACTGTTTTCAGGCTCTTTACTTTTCTACGGGTAGCACAGTTTCATGCTTGTTTGTTATTGAGGTTTGTAGGTGTTGACAAGAAATAAAAAAAAATTTATGTGACTACCTGCTTGAGAGACTAGCTGGTGCTAACTGGTGTTAGTTACTCGTTTTCACAATGCAAACGCACACTTCAAAAGGAACACCTTTTTGAGCAGTTAGGACTTGGAGATGGAGCAAACACAGTGGTTTCTCCAGCAAGAAGATTGATATTGATACAAGTGAAGGCCACTAAACCAGTTCTGAAAAGGATTAAAAAAATTATATTCGAAATTTGCCTTTTCCCAGTGTTCTTCTGTCACATACTTTTTATTTTAATTAATACTGGATGATGCAGAAACAAGGTGAAAGCTGAATTTAAAGGCAAAGAAGAGATGACTTTTCAATGACGCATTTATTAGAAAGGAATTAATCAGTCATGGTGTTCCATCCTTCTTTTTTGCAAACAGGCTCCAGAATTCTTCAATTAATCTTTTTCACATAGTTTCATTATTTTGTTTTAACTTTCCAATTTCTTGTCCCATCTGTTCATCTACTTGGCTGGCTTTGCTTCAGTCTGTATGCTTGCCTAATCAGAATGGTACCTTGCCTGTTTAGTTCTTATTTTAATTTCCCGTGCTTGTCAGCAGAGTGTAGCCTTTTTGCTTCTTTAACTGAAACCTTCAAGTCAAAGTCAGTTGTGAAGAGAAGGAAAAAAGGGCCACAGTTTCAATTTTTCTTCAGGACAGAGTTTCCAGTGTGACTTGCTGGAAAGAGAGTAGGAAGACAGACACAAACCTCCCTGCAGTGTTACAGGTTTCTTCTTAACACTAACTGCATTTCACTTATTGGAGATGACTAAAGAAGGAAGTGATGAAGCAGCAGTGAGACTGGCTGAGGCAGCTGTTTAAATACAGGGAGCAGGTCATCTGCTCCAACATCTGCTTTTCAATGTTGTCCCAGTAGGCAAGGAGGCTCACATGAGTACCTCCTGGATCTGAGGACTCTTTCTCTCAATGAGCCCTGCTGTGGCTTTGCATGGCTCCTTCTCATCCAGCAATGGAAAGCCCCTGGCATTCCCTGGAACTGAAGTTGCCCCTGCATGCAGCAAATGTTACAGCCTTGAACTGCCTGCTGCTGCTGCCACAGAGATTGTGTTGCTTCAGATTTGGGCTTGTAACTTCACTAAGCCCTTTTTATTTTCTCTTGTTGGCTCCCCTCTGCACATCTAGGTAATTGATTTTAGACAACTTCCCAATCAATTTTTGAAGTAAAGGCTTTTAGAAAATAGTCAAAAATAGTTTTCTTTAATTACTCCCACACTTATTTCTCTTGAAACCCTCCGGCTGTGAGATCCATGTTCCTGGGGAATGTAATGAACCAGAAACCCTATATAAATGTACTTTTTTCTGTCTTGCAAAAAAATTGTGCTGGTTTCCTTCTCCCCCCTGCAAGTCTAGTTCAAACACTTTGTTTTAGTAAACTCTTACTAGTTTACACTTCAGAAAGACCTCAATACTTAAACAGCTGTGTGTACCAGCAATCTTCTATTGTAAACTCATGGGGGATCTCTTCCTATTATGTATGTGAATAATAGCTGATCCTGGCCATTGATGAATAGTCCAATATTTCCACCATCACCAATTAAAAACAATTCCATGAGCAGCAAATTATTCTCAGGTTGTATATATTTAAAGAAATTACAAAATTCAAAGCAAAGTAACATGTTTCTGCTAGTGCTTTCCATAGTCCTGCATTAACATGCATTATGTGAAGCACAGGAGGGATCTCTTTCTTCTTTCTTACATCAGCTTTATCTAAACTCCCCAATAGCTCCACTACGGTAGTATTTGAGAGCTCACCTGCCTGTGTTTGTGATCAGGGAGGGGTGGAGAGCGAGTAGTCAGAGTATACAGGTAAATGGCAGCGGCCAAATTTATAGAAAAGGAGATGTAGGAAAAGAAGTTTTAAGGAAGTCTCCTGAGATCACACCAAAAGTCACTAACAAGAGTTGAGGAATTAAACCACTGTCTCACAGATACTAGGTTATCACTTGAATCAGCAGCATTAAGTCTTCCTCTTGGTCTGATTTTTGCTGTCATTCAATTGGCAGTAACACAGTGAGACTATGAAAACAAACCATACTGTATTATGTGTCTCCTGGGTAGTTTCTAAAGGACTATAATCTTTGTAGAAGGAGTGTGGTCCTTTATCGCAGTGCTGTTGTGACTTAGCAAGGCCCGTGCAGCACATGCATGAGGACATCCTGTTGCAAGAGAATGGTGCCAGGTTTTAGTGAGAATTTCTTAACCCTCTTTCAGTAGCAGTATAGTGCCCCTATTCAGCCTCTGTAGTATTGGATTTGTGTGGCCAGATTTTGGTAGTGGGGGTCCTACAGGGGTGGCTTTTGTGAGAAGCTGTGAGAAGCTTCCTCTATGTCCAACAGAGCCAATACCAGCTGGCTCCAAGATGAACCTGCTGCTGACCAAGGCCAAGAAAATCAGTGATGGTGGTAATACTTCTGTGGTAATCTATATAAGAAAGGAAGAGGAGTTATTGCAAAGATGTAATTGTGGCCAGAAAAGAGAGGAACAACTATACAAGCACCAGGGTCAGTGAATCAAAGAACCACAGAACCACAGAATCAATTAGGGTGGAAAAGACCTCTGAGATCATTGAATCCAACCTATGACCAAACATTGTGTCAACTAGACCATGGCACTAAGTGCCACATCCAGTCTTTCCTCATACACCTCTAGGCACAGTGACTCCACCACCTCCCTGGGCATCCCATTCCATTCTAATCACTGTTTCTGTGAAGAGCTTCCATCCTAAACCTCCTCTGATGCAGCTTAAGACTGTGTCTCTTGTCCTATTGCTGGTTACCTGGAAGAAGAGGCTGACCCTTCATGTTGTTACAACCTCCCTTCTGGCACTTGTAGAGAGTGATAAGGTCTCCCCAAGCATCCTTTTCCCCTCCTTTTCACCCCCAACTCCCTCAGCCGCTTGTCATAGTACAAGCACATCATGAAGAGAAGTGAGAAGGAGGGGCAGGAGGTGCTCCAGACACTGCAGGTGGTTTCTCCTGCAGCTCATAGTGCAGACCATGGAAGCAGCTGTGCCCCTGAGCCCATGGAGGTCATTGGGGACGTAGAGATTCACCTGCAGCCTGTGGAGGAGGCCTATGTGAGAGCATGCCTTGTTCTACTTGACTGGTAGGAGATTAACCCAAATGTTTTATTCACTAGGGTTCATCGTCTAGTGGACTTATCATCTCGGGTAGGAAACCAGAGTGAACTGGGTTAGGTGTCCAACTCCAGGTTTATGGCTGAAAATCACAAGAAGACATGAAAGACAGTTTAGAACTCAAATTTGGCACGTTGGTGCTTGCTGATATATATGAATGTCATATTTTTGCAGATATACTCTTAAGTCCAGTTTTAATTCTGTTTGTAGATGCCTGGGCTCTTGGCTGTGAATGTCAGAAGTTTAATCCTAGGGAGTGACTGAAGTAGTCTGAAGACAGGAGAGATCAGACCCCAACATGGGATCATCTGGATGCAATTATGAACTTCCAGAATGACTTCTTAGATGTGGATTTATTCTGCTCAAAGAGTAAAGATACAAAACAGCCACATCCTCTGGAATACAAAGACAGAGTTGCATGTCATTTCTTCTTCAGCTGTGCTTCATTTAGAAAAGCAGAGGAAATACCAACTATATACCAACTAACATCAGTTTCCTGAGTAAAGGCTACCAGCTAGCTAGGGTTAACAAAGAGACTTTTCAATGCAAGAGTCAGTCTTCAAATCACGTATATTGTTCAATGTTAATTTTTCAGTATTTGAGATGCTTTGTCTTTTGTTCGTTGACTTTCCCTCTGCACCTCAAAATGCATCACTTTTGAGCCGTATTTTATCTCAAGAGCCACGGGTACCAATACTGGCTTGAAAAATTTGAGGAAATTTCCACTCTCCTTGTTGTGCCCCCAGTCATTCTGTAAACATCCTGGCTAATTAATTTGCTGAGACACCAAAACCAGACTAGTTACATGCAGTTGGTAACGTATAGTTTGGTTTAAAATGGCCAAGGGTAATTTTCTCACAGTTCAGTCAAAGTTTGTAGCTAACACACGTCTTTATGGTGCTGTAATTTAATTATGAACAATGTATGTTCCACATTTAAAAGTAAACAGAATAATTCTTGGTGATTTCCTGTTCACTGTGGGTTGTGAAATGTCAGCATGCCAGAAACAAGCAAATGTTGAGACAACATATCACAGAGCATTTGATGTAACAAAGCCTCAAGAAACACACATTTCTGTCTCTTCCTCTTGAATATTCCAGATACAGAAACGAAAATAGCACCTCATTATAGATTGTGTTGAATCAGAAGAGAGCCGTCTGGCTCTTCATTGCCTTTTCTGAGCAGGACCACTCTGTGGGTTTTGTCCAGAACAGAGATGGATACTCCACCAGATGCAACTAAACAAAGAGTAGATGAGATTTGGACATTCTTGGCATTAAAAGCATGTATCTTTAGGCTCCTGAGATAAACACCATGTGCCAAGATTCGGTTCTGTATACACATATTGCTAAGCATCTAACAAAATTATTCCAGTTTCTGAACAAAGGAGAGGAAAAAATAAACAGTTAAAAAGAGGGCAAGGTAGCATCCACACCAGGGGAAAGGGAAGGATGTCTAGGATGAACCATTCCTCCTAGTGCCATCAGCAGGATGTATATGTATTTTCTTTAGAGATTTCACTACCATTTCTGCATTAATGCGGTTAGCTTTGGCACAGCAGAGTGTACAAGAGCGTAAGTGTACAAAGCCTCTCAGATGACCTCAAAACAGTCTTCAAATGAGCTTTGGTGTTCATTTTCAGTGACACATTTAGAAATTATTATGTAATCTCTTTCTCTTTGCAACTTGCTAATCCCAGCAAATAAAGGCTTCCCACTGTCCACACACAGGTTGTATTTTCGTAATTTTAAGAACACAGTTAATGTATATATATTTTTTCTGTCTCGGTATCTTGCATGGATTCAGCTATCACGCTGTGAAGGTACCTAGCTAGCGCTGGAATTCCTAAGGATAAGGAGAGAATTAAGGAACTGCAGTGCATGACACAAAGCTACTTACATCTGTGTCCACACGGGGACAGTGCAGTTCTACCAGAGAGACAACCTAAGAAACTGCTTCATCCTAGAAAGGCTGAAACATCTTCCCTGGCTTGTCCCTCCAAGCCACACTGTAAATTGTATAGACCTAGTTCTTTCTGAACATTCTCCCAACCATCAAATCAACTCATGGAGCAGAAACTTTTTGTAGTAGTTTATGTTTTTGACAGAGTATTTAATTTATCTGGATTATTGAGAGGTGCAACAAGATTCCACACTGGATGAAAGTGCAGCAGCTTGGGCTATTAGTTGTGTTTGGTCAGTTCATCCTACCATGTCTTGCTTCCACCTTGAAGAAATATACTTTTTGTTCATCTGGGAGTTGTGCTTGTGCATATAGGGAGGATTTAAATTCACAAGTTAAAACTGCCAGCAGGAAAATAGCTGTAGAAAAGCATGGGGACTGTGAAATGGCAAATCCCCACAAATATTTCAGAGGTTAAAGGGGCCATGTTGAGAGTTTTGTGAGACAAATTGGAAACTTGTCTACCCCTTGCTTTCACATGTTTAGCATTTTCTTTTGCACTGAGCACATTATCCACCCCCCAAACATTTATGCTCCCCAGCAGGGAGTTTTCAGTAAAAAAAAAAAAATCCATGAAAAAGCTTTTTGTTAAACTTTTAAGGACTTCTTTTTGTTTAACATAGAGCTAGTCTTACAGTCCAATTCAGAATGCCTTTCCGTAGAACACTACATGCTATTCAGAACAGCAGAAGTGTTTGCTCCTATTCAAGCAAACATAAGAGACTCTTGCTTTCTGTGATTGTTTTAGAAGATAACGTGTCTTTGTTCTCTTCCCTTTAAGCTGATAGACTTGCTCATGAATCAGCATTGGCCATTAGTGCAATAGGTATTAGGGCTAAACTTCTGCAAAAAGTGGAAGAACAGCATTGTAAAATAGTTAAGTGGTTTCTGTTTTCCAGGACTGTAACTAAGTACTGAATTGAGTTACTTCTTCACCACTGTTTGCTATGAGAATAGCAATCCAAACAAACCCCAAAAGCTCTGCCCTCTCTTTCTTCTTTCTTAAGGCTTACCTGTATCATCTTGGGAGTCAGAGAAGGATACTGTCAATACAAGGAGTTTTTAAGAGCTCCTCTATGCCTGAAGTACCCAGTCAAATTTTGTGTATGTGCCCTATTTCAAAAGAGAAGACTGTAGTAGAAACAAAGTATTTCAGTATTTCCTCAGGGCACTGTGGGTGAGCCTTGTGCAGAATCAAAAGAGACTAATACACCACAGATACTGTGTGTCTGCTCCCACTAGGACAAGCAAAACACTCCGCAATATCTTAGCCACACAATGTTGCTGATCCTTTCTATGTTCCTTTCCAAGGTGACCCAGGAGAAACTTCTCCTCAACCCAGCCCTGAGCAAAACTACTCCAGTTGATGCTCAAGAGGATTTTTCACACTGCCTTTGAGTGAAGCTGCAGGGTAACTAGAGGATTGTTCTCTCCTCTCCCCCTGGAGAGAGGAGAAGGGAGAGAGGCCTTGTTATAAGCCACAGACACGTTTTTCTCTCTCACTATCTCTGACCTGAAAGTGAACAATAAGCCTGGGGAGATGAATGTAGACCTTGGTCCTTACCAAAGAACTGAGGAATTTCAGAAAATAAATAAGGATGTAAGAAGTGAAGGGACACCCTCCCCAGCTTATTGTGGAGGATGCTAGTCACTTACTTGGGTACTTTTACCTCACTAAGTCTCTGTGGACTTCTCCTTGACCATTCCCAGACAGATGAATCAGCTCGCCATTATAATCTTCAAACGAACAGGAGCTGGAAGCCGCCATGCTTCTAGAAGGCTACAACCTAGTTGCCTTTGCTAAAAGCTGATGGGATGAATCCCACAACTGGAGTGTAGCTATTGATGGCTACAGGCTGTTCAGAAGGGACAGGCAAGGCCCTCTGTGGGTTGCCTTCTACATCAAGAAATGAGTGGAATGCAAAGGGCTCTTTCTGAAGAACAGCCACAAACAGGTCAAAAGTTCATGTGTGAGAATCAGAGACTGAGGTAAAAAAGGGAACTTTGTGGATGGTGTCTGTTAGAGGCCCCCTGATCAAGGGGAGCCTATTGGCAACAACATCTTCTTGCTCCAGCCACAGGAAACACTGAACCCACCAGATCTCATCCTGCTGGGGCACTTCAACCTCTGACATCTGCTGGAGAAGAAGCACGGTGAGCTGTGGGCAATCCAGGGGATTGCTGGAATGCATGGAGGACAACTTCTTAAGCCAGAATGATGGACAGCCCTGACAGAGGGGATCTGTTGCTGGACCTGATGGTCATCAGTGCAAGTGAGCCCATGGGTGATGTCAAGGTTGGATGCAGCCAGGGCTGCAGTGAACATTACTGGTGGAGTCTGCAGTCCTGAGGAATATGGGACAGACAAAGAATATAGTCAGGACCCTGAATTTTAGGAGAAAAAACTCCACCTGCTCAAGGAATTAGTCAGTAGGATAACCTGGGAAACTGCCTCAGGGACAAGGGAGCAGAACAACGCTGGCAGATCTTTATGGACACTTTCCTTAGAGCACAAAAGCTCTTGATCTGTAAGAAACCAGAAAAGGAAAGGAAAAGACTGGCATGGATGAGTCAACACCTGCTGATCAAACTAAAGGGCAAGAATACACAGACAGTAGAAACAGGGACAAGTATCCTGGAAAGAATATAGGAATGCTGCCTGGTTGTTTAGTGATGGGGCGAGGAAGGCCAACGTGCTCTTGGAGCTGAACTTGACAAGAGACACAAAGAAAAACAAGAAGGACTTCTACAGACAGAAAAGGAAGGTCAAAGAAGGAGAACCGTCCCCTGTTAAACATGGCTGGCAAACTGGTAACAACAGATGAGGAGAAAGCTGAGGTACTGAACAGTTTTTGCCTCAGTCTTCAATGTCAATCTCTCTTCCCAAACCTCTCAAGTCAGTGGACTGCAAGATAGGGATTGAGGGAATAATGATCAGGTTCACAACCACTTGAGGAACCTGAACATACCTAAGTCTATGAGATCTGATGAGATGCAACCCAGACTCCTGAGGGAATTGTCTGATGTAGTTGCCAAGCTACTCTCCATGATATTTGAAAAGTCATGGCAGTCAGGGGAAATCTCCACTGACTGGAAAAAGGGAAACACTTCACTTGTTTTTAGAAAGGGTAGACAGGAGGACCTTGAGAACTACTGACCTGTCAGCCTGGGAAGACTATGGAGGAGATCCTCCTAGAAGCTGTGCTAAGGAACATGGAGAACAGGGAGGCAATTCAAGACAGCCAGCATCACTTTGCCAAGGGGAATTCCTGTCTGACTGATCCAGTGACCTTCTATGATGAAGCAACTCCATCACTGGATGTGGAAAGTCCAGATGTCATTTATCTGGACTTCTGTAAAGTCTTTGACCCTACCCCCCATGGCATCCTTCTCTCCAAATTGGAAAGAGATTGATTCAATGGTTGGACAGTCACATCCAGAGAGTCAATGGCTCAGAGTCCCAATGGACATCAGTGACAAGTGGTGCCCTCAGGGGTCTGTACTGGAACCAGTGTTATTTAATATCTTCATTAATGCCATAGACAAAGGGATCGAGTGCACCCTCAGCAAATTCGCAGATGACCCCAAGCTGAGCGGTGCAGTTGACACACCTGAAGGATGGGATGCCACCCAGAGGGATCTGGACAAGCTGGGTAAGTGGGCCCATAGGAACCCCATGAGATTCAACAAGGCCAGTGCAAGGTGCTGCACCAGGGTCAGTGCAAACCCTGGTATCAACTCAGGCTGGGGATGAACAGATCAGAGCAGCCCTGCCCAGAAGGACTTGGGAGTTCTGGTGGGTGAGAGGCTGGACATGACCCAGCCATGGGTCCTCACAGCCCAGAGAGCCAAACGTGTCCTGGGCTGCATCCAAAGCAGCGCGGCCAGCAGGGCCAGGGAGGGGATTCTGCCCCTCTGCTCTGCTCTGGTGAGACCCCACCTGCAGGGCTGCATCCAGCTCTGGTGTCCCCAGAACCAGAAAGATGTGGATCTGTTGGAGCAGGTCTAGAGAAGGGCCACAAAAATGATTAGATGGATAGAACACCTCTCCCATGATGAAAGGCTGAGAGAGTTGGGGTTGTTTAGCCTGCAGAAGAGAAGGCTCCAGGGAGACCTTACAGCACCTTCCAGTACCTAAAGGGATTTTACAAGAAAGCCAGAGAAGGACTTTTTACAAAGGCATGTAGTGATAGGACAAGGGGGAATGGCTTTAAACTGAAAGAGGTTAGATTCAGCCTACATAAAAGGAAAATATTTTTGCAATGAGGGTGGTGAAATATTGGAACAAGTTTCCCGGAGAAGTTCTGGATGTCTTGTCCCTAGAAACATTCAAGGTTAGGCTGGATGGGACTTTGAGTAACCTGACATAGTTGAAAATGTCCCTAATTGTTGGGAGTTTGGACTAGATGACCTATAAATGTTCCTTCCAACCCAAGTCACTCTATGATTGTATTCCTATTGTACGATCGTGTCATGTTCAGCATTTGGAATACATAAGACTGGGAAACAATTCTGAGGTTTGCACTTCTTAAGAATCTTCTAATATACTCCGCTCTACTGTATAAGCAGGGATTTGTCAGCTGTCCTGGGTGAAACATGTGGCCTCTGTAACCAGCGCAGTGCATGCACATACCAAAGTTATTGAGGCAGTAACGAAGTAGACACCTGATACAACTTGCTCTGCCGGGCAACATGTGCGTTAGCTATGCTGGTGACTTTGGGCAGTGAGGCTACAGCGGGTCTCCTTTGTCCCTAGGGAACCACCAGGACACCATGCAATGCTGTGGGCGGGACCTGGGAGGGCAGACCTGAAGTTATTTTCATGGTTAAGGTCTTAGTGAACCTCTCCCTAACAAACAGCCCAGAGTTTAGTGTTTTCATGGAAACAGGAATGCATACTTGATCCTTCATGCCCATGTAGACTCTCCCTGGAGCAACTACAGTGTCTAACACTATTTTTTTTGCATAAGTGGATTATGATCAGTAAAGATAATTATACAAATAGCTAATCACAGTCACCTGCCTTTCAGATTTTTAAGTACTTGTTGAACTGTTTTCCTGGAGACTGCAGAAATAGATCTGTTTCAGATGTGCTGCACCAGATCTGTGTGTAAAAAAGTACTGTTTCTGTATGTGAAATACAGAAAATTCTAGTCCTCCCTCACGTGGATGGGACAGGAATTTGTGTTTAATAGGAGTGGAAAGTTTTCTGCTTATTTGCAGAGTTTCATTTCAGGCTAAATGGGGTTTCATATGGTGGAGAGCTAGCCCAGGCTATTATATGTTCCCATAAAGCAATGCTCTGATGGACTGTTTTCCACTACCACTGCAGAAGAGGAGCTCTGATTAACTCTGAGATTTGATTGCTTTAAAAAGAGCTCTGATTTAAAAGAATGCTACTTCTGTAAGAAAGAATATGCTACTCTTGAAGTAGATCAAAACTTTGTGATTGGAGAGCTTCATGCTATTCTTAAATAAATTTGAGAAATATTTTAATATCTTTTATTAAGCTCACAGCTACACAGCTATGCAGTGGCTGGTTAATGAGTACTACATGATAAAGGATATTAACATTAGAACAAAATGATTTAATTAACTGATTTTTTTCATGTTGTGAGAAGCATGAACAGAAACACACTGCAAGTTGCTCATTTCTAATAAATTACAACTTACCAAGACCAAAGGATCTTTATAGCATTAATAGATGCAGTCTCCAAAATACAGAAGTACTTAAAAAGCATATTTTTTATACTTTCAACTGCTATACTAATACTAGTTGAATCTGGCCTATTCATATGCTAGTGAACAGAATTTCATAGGGAAAAAGCCTACAATGGCATTTTTACCCTGACTTCCCTGGATATTCAGACTAGAAAGAAGTTTAAAATGCTTTTACCCTCCTTAACGTAGGTAGTTCTGTTTCAGTTAATGAAGTCAAATCTCAGATTTTATTAGAAAACAAATATAACTATGGGAAAACAAAACCCCACTGAATTTGCACAGAGCTGGAAGTGCTTCTGAAAGATGTATCTTTATACCACATATATAGGCTGTAGACCCTAGCCTACTTTTTCAGAAGGAGGTTTTGATTATCACTGATCAGGACATTGCATGAGGAGGAAAGCAAAGAAACAAGTCTTATGTGAGTAGTCACTGTTTTTCTACCAGAAGAGATATTATTCTTGAGGAGGTAAATGTAGTTTGATATGCCAGGTACTTCAGTCATACAATAGTTAGCATGAAGGTCCTTTTGGAATTGTTTTTTATGGGCAATACAGGAGTCAGATTTATCATAGGTACTGTAATCTGCTAGACCAGTCCACTGGAAAGCAGAATAAGTGATAGGACAGAGATGTCAGTCTAGATCAAGTTCTTGTGCTGCACTTTATGGTGAAATTGTAGTCTCACAGGTGCTACAGGGCTCCATGGTGAGAGCAAGCCTGGGGCAACAGACCCTGGCCTCTTCTGCAAGGAAGCCTGTACTTTTCCTGCATGGAGCCAGTGGCAGCCGTGGCATTTTCTTGCTCAGAATTCAGCACAACACAGACATATATTGTGTTGCACACTGGTCTCTACCAGGTATGTTTTGGCACAGCATAATTAGCATGTTTTAACAAAGATTTTCATAAGATAATGAGAGAATAACATGGGGAAGCCTAAAGGACTGTGAAGTTGACTGTTGCCAGAAAGCATCATACTACCAAAGTGATTACTCTGTTCAAAATGATACTTCAGGCTCAGGGCACCTCTCCTGCTTTTGGATTTTTGACCTGCCTCAGCTGCACCTTCACTTTATCTATTGTGCTCCAAGGAAGAACAGCAGCTGGGGTTGGGTCTTGCACTAGTCCAAGCTACTGTATGCAGCTGGAGTTTCTATGCTTTTTCCTTAGCTTCTGATATAAGGAGATGGTAACACTAAGTCATGTATCCCCAGAATTCTGGAGATCTGACCCTGATTTCTGCTGTTAGATGAATTAATGACATGATCTTGGTGAACTCCAGCCACTGAAGAACAACGTATGTTTCCAATCTATGTAGTCCCACCAGCAACTGTTTTTGAGAAACCATCTCTTTGGGTTTTCTTCCTGTAAATGGCCTCCCTACACATGCTGCCTCTCCCCTGTCAGCTATAGTCACGGCAGAGCCATTGGCATCTTCCTCTGAACTACAACCAGACCATTCCAGTGTCACATGGAAGAGCTTTGGAAGAGCACAGAAAAGGGACAAAAATACTTGTCTGCAGTAAATGAATACAGATAAATAAGTAAGCACCTCTGCAGCACTGCAGAGGGTAAGTGCATCCTAATATCCTCTTCTCAGGGGCAATGTAAACCTGGGCACTAAATGCACCAGCCATTGAAACACTTGATAAAAGCCAGCAGTGACAACCAAACACCTTCAGCCTCCGCTGTAGCACATTTTATTGCTCCCAGCTGTGCATGATGATTAGCTAAGGAGAAAGGCAGATAACCCTGCACCTGCTGAAATTGTGACCCTGAAAATTCTTTTGGAAGACCCTTTTATTGACTCTCTTGGGAGCCTGATTCCGTGGAAAAGTGTGAAGCTGAGATACGGGGACTGTTCTTGTTCTGTTGTCTTAGAAAATAAAAGATTGTGAGAGGAAAAGCAGTAAGTTAACTAATTTATTTACTTCTGTCCTATGAAAATTGTGCTGCTCTCTCCCACAATGGCCGTTTATGATATTTAGCTGGTATCTGCATTTGGATGTAGCTTTATTTTGTTTCACAGTGCTCAGGCATTCTTGTGTTTACAAATAGAGGGGGACTAGGAGCTCTTCCTTGGTTCTTTGTGTTCCTGCTTTTCTAGTGTTTTCTGGTTGTAGTTGTGCTTTTGAAAGGTGCATGTAAACTAAAGTTTCATGTAATTTCCCTCTTAAGTGATACTTAAGTGTCGGTGATTGAGACACGGATTTTGTCGGGTCCGAGGAGGACTGTCCAGCCCTCATGTCCTCTGTGGCTCCCCTACAGCTCCAGTCCCCGATGCAGGGCACCATTCGTAGCGACTGGGACACGGACCCAGACCGGCAGGGAATCTGAATCGTTTATTCAAAGAAACGAGCTGGGTTTATACACTTCTTCAAGGCCCAGTATTTCCCTACATGACAATACTCACTATGTGACCTACCCCATGCTGCCACATCAGCAACACGCTTTCTGACTGTCCTTCTGTGGGGTGATCAGGCGCTGTTCACCCGTCTGTCAGCTTCCGGCAGCTCCTCTCCGTAGGGCTCTGCCGTGTGACACCTCCTCCCCCAGGGTCCGGCGGAGACAAGCCTCTCTGTGCCACCATGTGCTCCTTTGTTTCACAGCCTGTAACTCTACTCCATCCCATCTCTTCCCACACTTAAGAATGTGCCTGTGTTGACACTGCAATAATATAGACAAAATGTACTCTAACATAAAAGAAGAAAATGGTACATTCTCCTCTAAATTCACATTGAGTGAAAGCACATGTCCAACTAATTAACAGCCTTACACTTGTCTTTTCTGCTGTGGTTTTGGGTCTGCAAGTGTGACCGAAATACAGAAGTGGAGAGATTTTTTGTTGTTGTTGTTTTCCTATGAAGTAAAATATGTTACAGATAAATTTTAAACTAAGCTGTAAAAAAAAAGAAGAAAAAAGATTGCATTAAAATCTGTTTTTTTGTTGTGGAAAATATTTTTTTTCTGTAAACACCAAAGCTTACTGTGCTATCACATGGATGGCAGCACATCTACTTTTCCAGGCACTGATACACCACTTTCCTGACAATTGTCATGACAGCATGAGTTTTAACTCTTTGAGCTGAAATTCTAACCATTGTATGTCTGTGTCAATCTGGCTTTTTGGCCAAGGATTTGCACGGGGAGAGTTTTGAAGTGAAATAATAAAATATTTCAAATTATGAATCAGAGGAAAAAGCTGTCCTTGACACTATGGCTATTTAAAAAACCTGAAACACTTTAAGGTTTCCATGATTCAGAAAAGAAGTTTTTTTATGTGGTAGGAGACAGGCTTGGGTTTTTTTAATGTAGGATTCGTGTTTCTATCATTTTCAGGACAATTTGTCTTAGCCAGGTCAAACTTATTATATTCTCTTTATACTAAAACCCTATGTCCAAAATGGGGAAGAGCAAAACCCCTGGACCTTGTTCTTAATGAGCACCTAAATCTGAGGGTAAGAGGAGCACTGTGAATAAAATCCAATATCAAATAGCATCAAACAGTATCAAATCCAGAACTGCAAGGCATAATCCTGGGGTATGTTAGTGTTGGAGCACTTGACAGCAGTTTCCATTGTATGAAGACTGCACTTTGAAAGCTTTTTTTTTAAGAAAAAAAGCCATCCAGAAGTAAAGCCTTGTTCCCAGTGGAAAATTACCATTATATTTCAAGCCCTTTACCCATTCTTCCTTTCCACCTCTAAAGCGAGTATAAAGAAGCATGTGAGCAGAAAGAAAAGGAGAGATTTAAAGTACCTTGCTGAAGGCCATGCAATAATTAAGTGGCAAACTGGAATGAAATTCTCAGTGTTGTAAGTGCATCTCAGTGATTTGCGTGGGGCACTGTGCCACTTCTTACTGAAATCTACTGCAATGCCTTGTCCTATTTGGTGAGTAGTTTTGAAACTCTGAGAATGGCTTCTCTAAGCAGATGCAGTATCCATGAAGCACCATTTGCTGTACAACTCTGTAAAACATAAATCCTAGGGCAGATAGTTATTCAAATATTACTTTCTGCTGTCTGGAAGTTTTTTTATTTTTGCTGGTGTAGGAAGCTGGACAAAAGTTGCATTGGAAGGGACTTTCATCTTCTCTTAATAAGATAAAATGGAATAAAGGAGTCTGATGTCATCTGGAGCAGTTAATTTACATAAACCACTTCTCCCTTGCCAATAAATACAAACAGATGGCACCTTGTTGTTCTATCTATTCAGCTTCCAACATCTGAGGAGAATTTCAGGATCTAGCATCTGAGAATTCTAGCACTGTTGTCTCTCCTGTTCAATTATTTGTGTTATGGATGTTTTACTAGGAACTTTGTTCTCATTTTAATAACAATTGCATATTAAATAGGAAGTTGTTGCATGCATTCAGTTCTCATTCAAAACAACAAAGTTTAATACTGGGAGTTATTATTCATGTCAAATAAAATGGATATACAGTTCATATATTGTTGAGACAAAAGATAAATCACACAAGATATAAATGCAAAGTCCTGGTGGCTTTGCATTAAACAGAAACATCCCAACTAACACCACATATAAGCTTTGATTTTCAAATTGTTGATTTTGACAGGGTTGGTGAGTCAACACAAGTTTTTATGTGAGAGGATGGAGAGAAAAGGTTTGAAATCAGGTTATCTTTATGTGACCTCTCTTGAGCATTTAGGCTGTATTTTAGCTTAAAGTGTAACAGTTGCAGAAACCGTATCTCACATATTTTTCTGGTCTTCTGTTTGTTTTGACACCTTTCAAAATAGGTGTATGAAAATAAACAAACTGGGGCAATGCAGGCTGTATCTGTTCACTGCTTTCCCTTGCAGAGTTTGAATAACTCCTTGCAAGGTTTAACCAGCTTTTGTGATGTCTCAGTGGTGTGTCTTCACAGTTTCATTTCATGTAGTAACATTTCACTCAGGCCAGAGGCAGCTTTGGGTAATGGGAGGTTGTTTCTGGGAGATGTATTATGGCAGAAAACTGATATAACATCACAGCTGAGAAGGGCCTCCTCTCTTCCTGGGGATGGGCTCTTCTTATCTGACAAGTGCCTGGCCAATGGTCCTTATAGGGCACACTCTTCCAACAGCTTGTATGGTATGTACCACGACCTGCATATAAGTGCATTTTTAAAACCAGTTTTTGAGATGAGTGAGAATAGACTCAGCTTAGTTTGGCAGGACTTTGCTAGGTGTGAGCTTGAACACCCAGTGTTTCACCTGGATTGCAGCATTTGCTCCCCTCTAACACACTTGCATTTCCATATATGCAATGGAGGAGTGGCCCAGGTTGCCTTCTCTTGGCAGTGTTCTCACAGTGCAGTTTGGACCATGCACTCCCCTGCACCTGGGTGCAGTCCCCAGCTGGGAGGCCACAGGGTGCTCCTGGGGGTTCATGTACCAACCTGTGCTGGACGCCCTTTGCATGTCCGAAATGGGAATTACAAAAGCCAGTCTCTTTTTCAACTGTTTTCTGCTGCTTGGGTCCAGACACCTGGAGATTGGCAGTCCCAGGCAGCAAGTGGCTGCCAGTGGCACCGGTGGTTTTTCTCTACCTGCCTGGCAGCAGCGTGAGAGAATACCTGAAACCAATGGATATTTGGTAGTGTGCCTGCATGCTGGTCTACAGCTAATCTGCAGCATGATGTACACAGCTGCTGTAGTGTGCATTTGATGTTTTCCCTGCATCCAGGAATGTTTGATTTCTCAGCTCACAAAGCTTCTTTCTCTTGGGCTTTATAATGCGGCAACTCTGCATGCGGAATGCCAGGTAGCAGAGAGGGGTGTCCACATCTGGACCTAACCATGCAGAACAAATGTATCTGAGGGCCTCATCAAAACTAAAACTGAAAAAAATTATGAAATTAGCAGAAGGGTTAGTAGCCAGCCCAGGAGACTTTTGCCATTGTGTTTCCCCAAATGTCTTCCCCAAATTAAGTTAGAGTGTAGCTCAACATTTCCACGTGGGAGCTTGGGTGCCCCAGCTATCCCACTATGTTTACAAAGCTTCTTACTCAACCAGGTTGTTAAATTGGTCTGGATTAACATTTTTACCTCTTTCTTTTTTGGGAAAGGAATGGGTGTGTACGTGTTGTTTCTTGTTCTTTTTTTTTTTAATTTAACCTCAGTAACTTCACTGGATATACTTATACTGTACATCTCAAAATGGTCACGTAAATCCAACTTGGGGATCAGAGATACGTGGGCAGAAGAAACTGGTATCTCTTAAACTGTTTTAGTTGCCAGAGACAGCGACACTGAAAGATCCATCTTTTGTTGTTGATTAATTAAAAGATACCTACACTTTAACCCTTTAAAGTGTCTACCTGCAGAAGCTGAACACAGACTGTATTTCTCTATATCTGCTTTAAAAGAATAAATAAGTACTAAAATCTACAGAAAGCACACAAAAACAATGCATAGATGTGATAACATGATAACTGTTCCATGGGCACTTTTACCTGTTCTTCATATCTAGAGATTTTTGTCTCTGAAGTGCTGCTTAGATGTGTGCTTCTTTTAAGTAGATACATCAATTTTACAAGTGCGAAAACTGAGACACAAGAGAGATTTAATAATTTGCCTGAATAAAATAATGCTGTGAGAAATTTTTCTGAACCAAGGAGTGACTCATACCCTTCTCCTGTGGAGAAGAACCCCATTCTTGTGCCAGGACCCTCTTCAGCCACAGACAGAAAATGCATGGAGTGTTTTCCCTGCAGCACCCTGACGAGTTGTGGGTGGCTTCAACACTGAGGGAAAACTGTGCTCTTCAGAAACAGGGAGCACTGGAGACTGTGCCTGTGCTAGTGGGTTTGAGCTGCTTCGTTATGCTGTGCTACAATGAAGTGTTCATGTCCTCACACCACGTGTGGCTGGGCCTTGGCTGTCCTCCAGGTGCATACTGAAGCCAGTTGTGCTTGTCTGTGCAGGCAGGCATGCCCATAAAAACCTTGGTGTTTGTTGCTAATAAAATCTTGTGTTGTCTGCTTTTAAGCTATTTGTGATATTTTCTGTCCTATGATTGAAAGCGTGATTGCAGCATGTACAGTTGTACATGAGCTAGCTTTAATTTAGCTAACTTGGATATTAATAGCTACAGAATTTTACTCTAGGCTATAGATATCCTCCAGGGAACCTGGCAGATTACACAGTATTGAAACTTAAGTAGGTGTATGTCTTTGCTGCTAACACCACTTGTGATACCTTGAGTACAGCTATAGGTGCTGCAGATATATCTCCATTGTGTGAAAAAAAAATTGCCTTAGTCTGAGCAGGGGTTTTGAGCTCTAGCAGTTACGCATAAGTTATCCTAACTTCTGAAGTACAGTATATATTTGTTCTGTACAAGGTTTTATACAGCAGTAGGGAGCATAGGATCTTCAGCATCTTCTGGTTATGTCTACAGTTTGTTGTAGACATAATTGTCTTCCCGGGGTAAAGTGTGCCATGGACAGCTGCTGAAACATGCACTGTGCTGGGCTGAGACTGGAAAAGGAAACTGACCAGAGATGTGCCTCTCCCTGGAGGAGGGATGACAATGTTGTGATGGTTGTTAAATACCTAGAAAGTTCATGCCATTGCCTTGGACTAACTGGGAAAATTTGTCCTTGTCCTGTGCTTAGCATTGAAACTAGAAAAGCTGTGTGTCCTTGAGAAAAATACTTGTCAGCTATGGGCTTTTAGATATAACCTAGGCCTTCTGCCTCCTGATAGTTAAGATTTTGAGTCTGAAAGACTTCCCCTTCTTTATGGAAAGGAGTGGAGGACAGGCTTGATATGCTAATGATGGCCAGTGATACCAAGGGGATAATGGTATAGTAAAATTTTTGTCATGAGCATTTTCTTTCATGACCTGGGCCTGTGACATTGCAGCTTTTGAGAGAGACTAGAGGTACATATAACCAGTGTCTGTAACTTGCCAGGATGGAAAAGGATGATAACTTTCTCAGGCAAGCAGTCATTACTTGCAAAAGCTAGTAAGAGGGAACATGGTATTTCAAGAAGCACAAAAGCACTCTAAATGATAAACTGCACTGACCTTTGTTGGACTATGCTTTTAGTAAGAGAAGACTGATTCCTCCATTTAAAAATTGTCTGTAATCCTTTTCTGTGTTTGAAAAGTTTGAACTTAAATTTGCTCATCCCACTCTTCTGGTTTTTGTGTTTTCTAAATTAAATTAAATTAGCCAAATAGTGAAAAGCAATGGTCCAGATATTGTAAACCATATATTTTCATTTTTTACATAGCAGGTATTTTTCCCCCCAGTTTTCAGAATTATTACTTATGGTACTGTTGCTCCAGATTTCTAGTATGGAGAAAGGAAGAAATAGAAACATAAAATTTGAAGTTACAGGTGTCAAAGACCATGCCTGTGGGAGCATTTATGGGCCTCTAAGAACAAGCTTCCTTCTTGCATTTTCAAGCTAAGTGAATTGGTAAAAACACTAATAATTTCAGAGTAAAAACAAAATGCTTAAGGTATTTCTGTGGCAAACTGTGGCAGAAGTCAGTCATACTGTAAGGTGCTTGGCATACAACCTTTTTTTGGTAAATAGTACACATTGCTCCAGAAACCAGGCGGAAAGTCAGCAGAAACCTGATTATATCCATGCTCTCTGTACTAGGAGCAGGTCTTCCCTCCTAAAAAGGATCCACCAAAATTGCCTGATTTATTTTCAAGATGTCTAAAGTTAATGGAAGGGGATACTTTTGAGTGATAATCTCTAGTCTATGCTGTGCACTCTGCTTCCCATGGGACAGAGCTGGAGGATGGGAGCTGAGGAAGAGCAGTGGTCACAGCCATGAGGATCTTACTGAGAATGCGATCCAGATTTCTGTTTAGGGCATATGAATATGAAAATGGGACACAAGAAATGAAGCAGACTGTTTGTAGGGTACATAAAACATTGCAACAGAAGGACCTCTTCTTATTAGTGTGCAGTAACTCTGATGGTAAAATTTAGGGCCAGGAATTCAAGCTTAGAGCCCAAGGAAGTTAACCTAAATAAGAACAAAAGATACAACAAATAGGATAACTAAAAACCTACATACACGTACGTAGATAGAAAAATGTCTTTTTTTCTTTAACATTTACTGAGTCAGTTGTTTTTGTAATGTGCCTTCATGGGCCATCTTATCTGATGCCATCTATTTCCCGTTTTTGTGTGTCAAGTTTTTTTAATCACTTCAAGCAGTCATATGTGTGCAGAACAATAGAGCAAAATAAAGTTCATGCCTTTTTCTGTTGGTAAAATTCTGTTCTGTCAGTATTGTATTTGCTCAATCAAATTTAGTCCTTCTATTATAGTGAAGAGGGTTGTGGGGGAGGATGCTTCACCAAAATTTTCTTCCTGTTCAGCAGCGCTTGGAATCTCAGCAAAGGCTACCACTTAAGATAATCCTGTGTCTCCTTTTATGCTGCATCAGTAATTGTTTCTAGATAAGTGAAGACAGGCCTGTGGGCTGGAATAAACTCAACATTTAAAATATATCTGCTATTGATGGGGTAAAACCAAAAGGAGATGAGATTTTTCTAACATCAATTGCAAGTCATGGAAGCACCAGAACTCCTTATTTCGTACGGCCTTGACTCCCTTTTCATGCAGTCCCATATTGTCAAGAAAAACATTGCTGCCAGGAGTGGGTGCTTAAGCTGCTTTAAGGGTAAATGACATTGGGCCCAAAGAATTGTCTATAATGTTTCCTGAAAATTAATTGAATTTCCTCTCTATGCTTGCCTTCTTAACCTTATTTAGCTTTTTCCCCTTCTGTTGGGCAATAGGGACTGAAAGTGGAAGTAAGGCAACACTAAGTCAGTAGTTAGCTTTGATCTTCTGCAGTTAGATATGGGCAATTCTTGTCAAACCTACTTTAAAAAGTCTTCATAGATATTTAAACATTCCTTTTTTTACTCAATTTTTTCCTTAGTTGCCTGACAGAGTGAGATATTTTGTTTGTATCCTAGCAGTCCAACTTTGGATGCTGTTTTGTTATGTAAAAAGTACGCACATCCTAAATTAATAAATTATCTTTAATATGATTATTTTCATGAGGAAAATGGGTCAGTTTCAAGGTGGTTGGAAGAAAACCAATGACTACCACATTTACTGGTTCATCAACATTACATTTGGGAGACCATGAAGTGCACAACTGCTCTTAAGTTTATTGCAAGTATTTATCACCTTCCTTGCATAAGACTTGGCTTGGGGTGAGTTTTAGACTTCAGTTTCAGGCCTTCACTTATTTTTGCCTGGGTTGGGTTTCTTTGTTTGTTTTTTCTTCCCTTTTTCTAAGTCATCTCTTCCCCTTTAAATTCCTTGAGTAATTACTGCCATTTTATGTGTACTGCTCCTTGGACTCTTGATCTTCATTTCAAATGTTACTGTCTCACTGAAATTGTCACCCTGTTGCTCAGTATCCTTAATGAACAGCAAATTCTACTGAAGGCCTTTCAGTTTCCTTCCTTGGAGCTGGTGAAGACTCTTATCTCTAACCTTTCTCAGCTGGTGCAAGTTCTCAGTTGATGTTTTAGGAGGCAGGTCTTTTACATAAAATCTCACAAACCCTTAACCCTCAGCACTCACAGCCTACTTGTGTGTTTGCCATCATTAGTCTCCCTCATGCCCATGGTCCTGCAGTGAAGGCAGGCTTGTAGGAGGTTAAAGTGGCCAAAAGAAAAACCCAGTAGTCAGCTTGCAGACTCAAGTTTAGCACAATTAAACAACTATGTCTGGAAAATATGGTCATGACCAGGCATTGTTATTGTGAGGTCTGGGTAACCTCACCTTCAATTGATTCAGAGAGCCATCAATCTCTACATAGCTGTGTCCTCATTTGTGGTGTCTGGATGCCCTGCAGGTCCTTTTCTTGCCACAGTTCAGTGAAATCTGAGACTGGTGCTGCTGCATGCTGATGCAAAACTAGGCAAGTTAGGCAAAAATGCCTTTCCCAAAGTTTTAAGCTGTGGTCACCCGGATTTCAGTGTGGTGTCTCATGGACTGTGATTGTTTCTCTAACATGCCAACATGTTATATCTGAAAAAAAGCAAACCTCAAAATGCCTATATTTAAAAAAATTATTTTATGGGGTAATGGTGAAACCAGAAGCCAATTGAGATGTTCCTCCTTGTCAGACTGACTGGAGAGCCTAGTTGCCACATTCACCCCTAATGTACTGTGGGTGTTATTGTGGGTAGGATTGAATGTGAGTGGGTTGCTTTTTTTAAAGAAATGGCTTTAATTAATTGCTTGGGCTTTTCAGCTCAGACCAAAGCCCTGTTGGTTTTTGGGTCCACTTTCATATGTGCTTCCAAGGCTTTTCTCCTAAACTCTAGCTGCCTTCTGGTGAGTTGTCCCATGTCACCAGTGTGAGTTGTTTGAGTGCAAAAGCATGGATCAGCTCATGCCTCTTGTGTTTGCCACCTCCTGATTTGGAGTTTGCCACAATCACAAAGGCACTGGCAATGTTGTTGGATTTAAAGAAGGGTTAGCACTTGGTTAGGATTGCACCAGGCAGGATGAAATATCTGCATTTACCTCACAGACCTGTGCAAGCAGTCTGGGATGAGAAGCCAGAGGAACCTAGGATGCAACTTGCAGCCACTACTGCATCAAATACAAGAGAGCTATCTAGAAAGCATCGACAGATGCATAGCCCTGGGTAAGGAAATTAGGGAATGGTTCCTTGCTAAGGAAACCTTTGTTTCTTTGTAAGATTTCACTTCCTTAATAGTTCATGTGTTTTGAAATACATGACATTTCTACCTTCCTTTCTTTTCCCCATGAATCTTTGTGACGGAATTTCTGTTGAATGCAGCTGAAGCAGAAATAGCCTGGTACCATCACACAAAAACCCCAGAGCTTCATGTTGACTGTTGCTAGAGGTAATTCATTTGCCTTGGTGGAGAAATATGCAGAAAAGTTACTATCTATTTCAGTTTTCTCTATTGTTCTTCAATTTCAGAGAAAAGGAAAACCCCAGCAGACATATTTTTTTTTGTATTCTTGCCCATGTTACATTAAGTTTAGATTATTCCTTTTAAACAAGAAACAAATGGTCAGAATTAAGCTGTTACTGAGTCACAGAACTGGCTTGTTGACAATTTATTTATTAATAAACTGTATTTATTTTAATTATGGCCCAAGTCCTAACTGTCTATGCCCCACTACTAATTGCTCTTCTGGTTTATAACTGCAGTAAATTTCACACAGGAATTTTAATTAAAAAGGTGTTTGAACAATGAGTAGGTTTGTTTACTTGTTAATTGAGATAACTAACACTGCAATCCAGTCTGATGATGTTTATTAGTCTATTCTTTGAGAAAGATAGTTGCTCTGGAACTCTGGGGTTTCAGATCCTGAGGTACAAAGATGAGATAATTTCATGCTTAGGACCATGAGAGGACAGTGGTAACAGCATGAAGGTTTATGTTCCAGTGAACGATAATAACTTCCTGCCCATCCAAGATCTGGCACAATTGAGAAGTACAAGTTTCATATTTTACTTAATAGGGTTCCTTTTTTTAAATCTGAAAACTGATAAGATCAGATAGAGTTATTGCTGTATGAAAAATTTACAAGAACCTCCTTTCAGAAGGAAAAATAAAATAGGAATAATGCAATTAAAATTAATCACTCAGCAATAGATGATGACAGGTAAGTGTAAACTGCCACCAGCCAAGGTAAGATCAGTTTTCTAGAAAAGGCAAAGAACGAGGATCAAAGTCTAGGGAGTTTTTCTTTTTATGACTTTGTATTGTAATATTATACATAGAAACAATTAATGCAATGAGAAGAACAGAACAGTATAGAACCTCTCATTATCCCTCCATTCACTAGTGCTTTACTTTTGTTTCTCTTCCTCTCCGGGACTGCTCCTGCTCTGTTTTTTATGGGGGATATCCACAACTTCTTCCAGGACATCCAAGGACAACTTGCTCAGCAGGCTGGCTAGGCTGGCCACCACCTGTGGCTGGGATTCCTTCCATTCAAGGGATGACTGTCCCCATCTACATCCACCTGTGAATGAAGTGGTAGGTGACAGGTAAGCCACTGCTACAGGCAGAAGGAAACACCTCCAACACACTGAGGGGTAGCCCTGGTCTTGGCTCTGGTTAGACACCGGAGTCTTGCAGCACTGCTCTTAAGTGAGTTTCGTCTGCTCCCAGCATCATAGTTGCTCAGCTACTCCATCTGTCCTGGCTCTGGGGTTAGTCCCAGTATTGTAAATAAGATTCTGCTATTTAAAAGAATCCCAGTATGCTGCTTTGTTCAGATAAGCCACCCATATGAAGACTTCTTTGGATTTAGTGGAGCAGTTTGAGCCTGCACACAGGTGGCTGAGTAATGAGAGGGGTGATAGCATTGGCTGCACAGCTCCTGAAGGAAAGTGGAGCAGTGGCTGTGTGTCACAAGGAGATAACTCCTGGCACATCTTGGGGAGATGGCTGTGATGGAAATCTGTCTGGTGCTGCACCTGCCCAGCAATCCAGCCCTGCTGCCCCTAAGTGCCAGGGCTGGTTGTGGCCATGGGGCACTACACACTCTGCACCATAATGCCTGCTCTGAAATCCCAATCCATTACTTGGAGAGGAAAACCATGTTTTATGGCCATCTGGACTGGAGATACCAGAGAGGAAATGCATTACACCTGATACATACACAGGGAAGAAGGTAAACATGAGGAAGAAGAAAATGTGGAGTGCTGCTTTCCTTCACAAGAAGTCTCCCAACCCACCTGAGAGACCAAGAGGTTTGTGGTTGGTCTTCTCTGTTCTCTAAGATCTTGGGTGAGTATAACATTAGTGGCTGGATGAAAGACTTTTTCTTGGTTTTAATATTGATTACCCTTTATACTAGTTACAAATCCAGTAAATCTATTAGTGTCTGGCACAGAGCCATCTCTTTCATGCTCAGGTCTGCATAAAGCACTCCCCCTGCCCTACTTCTTGTTTCAGTGCAGTGAGTTGATCAGCTGCACCATTAGGAAAACACAGATGATACTGGCTGGTCTCTGTGTTGCTGTTGGGAGAAACGGGTTGCAACTAGAAAACTTGGCAAGGAGGGAATAATTTTCCTCAACTTGACCTTGCAGCTGGGAATGCTAAGAATGTCAGTGTGGGGAAACTCCATTTACTATGCCTAGTGTTGCTCATCCTCTGCCTGTTTTGAGAAGTGTAGAGATAATGCACTCCCTATGCAGAGATAATGCACTCCCACAAACATGTTTAAGCCTCCTGTCGGGAGACAGAGAGATCATAAAAACACAGTCTTGTGATAAGGTGTGCACGCACAAAGCCCTTTCATATACTGAGGCAGGCCATGGGGGCCCCCCGCCCTGTTCTCTCAGGGAACTCAGTCTGATGGAACCTGTCCTCCCAGTGTCTCTGTTGCCTGGCATTGTTAGCAAGGTAATGAAATAAATCTACTCTGCATTTCACCTGTGGTTTGGTGGTTGTCCTGGTTAGCTGTGTGTGTCAATTCACACAGTTGCCCATCTCATGGGATGCCCATAAGCCATGTCATCTTCACATGAAGACCCCTCTTCCTAAGTAGAGTACTTAACTTCCGAGACCCATTGGCCTTCAGGCCCAAGTGGAGGTGCCCATTCCAAGCATTTGTTACAGCTTTTCTTGTAAAGAAATGTTTTGCCAGCTGTCAATTCTGACAAAGCTATTAACTATATGAATAGGGCAACTTGGTGCGGCCTATGCAAATAAAATTTTGTCTCAAGATAACTTTAATTTCCTGATCCTATTTCTGGGCTGTATATGTTTAAAGACACAGTTATGTTGTTTTCAGGAACTGCTTAAAGGTATTAGTGGAACTAATTAGTGGAGTTAGCAGAATAGACAACTCAGAGAGCATTGCATTGGCATTTGCTGACTTTCTCGGTCATAATTTGCCAGCTCACATCAAATCCTTCCACCGCTTGGACAGCATCATTATTAGCTGTATTCCTTACAACCCAGTGTCCTAGTTAATTAACAGATTCTGTATCTCAGCATAACACTTGGAAGGCTATCTTCTAGTAGCAGTGCATTTTTACCTGTAGAATATATTTTAGTTTTGTTGATAATCCCCAAGTAAGCAACTGCTGAAGCTTTGCTACTTGTTGCAATACCTGAATTGTACAACTTCCCCGAAGCACTCCTTGGATAAATAACCTCAAATAGTGTCTTAAAAGAATTTCCTGTCACTTTTAGCAGCTAAACCAGTCAAAGCTAGAAGGTTTCTGTCAAACATAGAGACAATCTGTTCTCTCATAGGAGCTTGTTTATTGTCCTAACCATAGTTGTGCTCTTCTTAAAATCAGGTTCTCTCATACTGGGGTGCACTGGGTTTATCTATCTCTTGTTAAGAGGTAGTACGATTCAGATGACAGCTCAGAATAAATACAAGAACGCACAAATTGTACCACAGTTCCCCTCCACAGCATCCTTGGCTGCCTTATGGCAATGGATGAAGTGGTCTACAGCTGTAGCTGTGCATCACTTCTACACCAGAGATTTCTGAATCATTTGGGCAAATGTTGACACCTACCCTGATCTTTTCTCTCCTTGACTAATGAAAAGGATATCTGAAATTTTCTGGGCTGACAGATAGGTTTTGCTCTGTTACTAGCCTGGATTACAGTCCATTCCCATTTGACTCAATTTTGTTAACGAAGTGATAGAGTACTTATAATAACTGAGAATATGTGACAGCTCTGCCTGCTTACTTGCACTGATGATTGCAGTTAGAATAATTCTGGGTAATATTTTACATTGGTTTGAGGCTATCTTTTAGAAAAACTTGATATTGAATGTTCCTTATTTCCATGTTTCAGAATCCTATTAATGAGCCTGTGGAACTACAGAAACAAATTTGTGCATACTTGTAAACTGGAGTTTTGATGCCCAGTAAAAATATAGAGTGAGATGGGAAATACTTATAAAGGAAATATCCATTTTCAGGAGAAATTTGGACAATGTGGAAAATGAAACCTGTTCTCCAAGCAGAATCCTAGAAATTTCCTATATATATATGCTGAAGCTAGGTATCTTTTCTTCTAGATAAATTGTTAGAAAAATCATGGTTCTTGTTATTATTTTGGTAGGGGTTTTTTTTTAATTTTTGTGTTTTGGTTTTTTTCTTCATTGTGGGTTTTTTGTTGTTGTTATTTTGTAGGTTTTTTGTTGATGGTGGTTTTTCAAAACTGTGTGCCTTGCCAGTGCTTTGCAATGTGTTTGTCATTTAACAAAGCCGGACCTTCCTTGGCTGTATAGTCCTGATCATTACAGCTGTAAGAGTGAACAATAGCAGACATGCTGCTCCCTATTGATCATCACTGCATGTGGGTCAAAATTTTGCTTCGTTCTTTTTTGTTTTTCATGCTGTCTGAGTCCATTCATGCTTGATTACCCTTCTTAGCTTTGAGCTATAGCCTTGAAAAATGACAATAAAAAGAAAAAATGTTCAAGATAATCACCAATAAAATGCAAATCATCAATAAAGCTTTTTTTTTTTTTAAAGCAAATATATAGAAAGCCAAATGTGCTTGCATGACCTTGGGCAAATATGAGTCTATCTTGTTCAAGTAGCTGCCAGCTGTATTTCTTTTACTCCAGACCGGGATCAGACGGCGAGCTGACATCCTTCAGAGGTGCTTTCCATCGCATGTGGACCTACCCCTTCTTTTATGAAACATTCTGCCTTCTTCATTTTGGTATATGGGATAAGGGCAGAAGGGGCCTCTTCCCTGCTAAATGGTCAGGGACTGTGGGGCTGCCTGGGACTTTCTTCTGTGGCTCCCTGAGCCACTCTTCCTTGAGTCAGGGTGGGAATGACCCAGGGCACAGTTTTCACATGGGATTCAAATTTCTGTTTTTTCACCAAAAAGATGAAGATTCACATGATGACCATGTGTGAGCAGCCAGTCCCCTGCACCTCTGAGGGCTGCTGCAGGACCTCTGAAATGCTTTGTCTGCCTGCAAGACGCTGGGGGAAATGTGCAGGCAGCTGATCTTGGCCATTTGTGCACGTGTGAGTGCGTGTGTCCTCTCTTTGGGACCTTCACTTCTCAGCATTCTCAGCTGCCTGTGGTTTTGCCACCCTCTTGAGCTCTGTTTGTGTGTGACACCTTGCTCCTGTCATGGAGGTTAGATCACCTTGGTGCAATATAGCAATATGCAGGACGAGACCTCAGATTTGAAAGGCCCAGTTATGTGGTTGAATCCAGTCAGAGATATTAGAACAGTGCTTTTAAGCTGATTTAGCCAAATAATTTAAATTATTAATATTTAATTAATTACCAGTAATTTTAACACCTGATCTCTGTCAAAGCTTGCCTGGATATTTTTGCACAGTGCTGCTTTCTGCTGTGTTAACTTCCTTTGCACTGACAAACACAAGGTCATTTTGTCAGTGGGCAACAAGATACGTTTGTCCCCGCAGGACTATGCCTATGTGAGGAAGATGAGTATGAACAAATCCAGACATCTGAGAGCAAACTCTGCATTTGGCATGGGGCCATGTGGCACATGGGCAGCGAGTACTGCTGTCCCTGGGATGCTCTTGTGGGTACCAGCTCTGTAGCACGGCCTGGGGTGAAGCAGTGCAATGCTCCATGCCATAGGTAACAAGGATGTTCAAAGGCTCAAGAGACCACCTGACGGTTTTCACCATTTCCCTTTGTTTTTAAGCACCATTGGCCACCTTTACCTGTCTCTAGTAGGCTGTAATGCTGCATGTATGTCCAAACAGACACCTCTGCTGAACTACTTTCCTCTCTCAAAAAATTGTGAACATGCATTGTCTCTTTAGCTTTCCACAGAAGCATTATGAGGAGAAAGATGGCCAGTGAAGTGGAAGTGTGTCAATTGTGCACTAGCTGTAGGAAGACTGAGAAGTCTGAGTGTTAGTGGCAGAATTTCAAAGAATTGGAAAACCCCCCCTGTGGTGCATCTAGATTTCAAAATAAACTCTTCTGATCATATTGGGCTGACTCATGACTAAGCACAGCGGAAAGGGCTCATCCCTTGTCCTGGCAGGATAGCTTTTGCGTCTCTGAGTTTAAATAGACCAGCCTCGTGACAAAGCTGAACACTCATCTCTAGCCCTCAATTAATTTGGCTGGCAAAGTAGAAAGAATTGAAGTTAGAGAGAGCCTCTCTGGAGACAGCACCATCCTAGAGAGGCTTATGCTGCCTGTAGAATAGCACTGCTCCCTTTCTTTGTTAATCTCTCCTCACTGGAACAGTAGTAAAATCTCAACTCCATTGATGTTCTACTGGGCAGAAAGACATCCAGCAGCTGCTCAGTGCTTCTTGCAGTTGTAATTCACCGTTCCTGAAGACCCATTATTGTATGGATGCAGCATTATTAACTTGATCCTGTTTGTCTGAGAAACTATCATCCCATACCACCCCTCTGTGGCGAGAATCAAGGAGTAGGGACTGAGAGGAAGACCCAAGAGGGAGAGCTGTAGGCAATGATTGCATCACACCAACTTCCATTCAAGTCACAATCATGAAACAGGTCTGCTTCTGTTTGTTGGAGGGACATTTGCAGTGAAATAACCTAATATCTAGGATACTGACCTTTCTGGTGGAGAAAGTTGACACTTTAACCCAGCATAGTTTTTATACTGCCCAAGAAAGTCGTTCATCCTCTTGCTTATTATATTAAGTAAAGCACACATGGGGCTGGGCTGGTGCCCCATCACTGATGAAGGCCTGGGGTTGTGCTCTGCATTGCTTGGGGCCCAAAACAGTCCTGTTGTAGTCAGTGAGCAGCACAAATAATGATAAGGGTGATAAAGAGCACAGAGGAGAAAACACGCTGAAGTAAGCTTCTGCTGTCTGAATGTTAGGCAATATTTTAGCCTCTGGAAAATGCTGTCTTTTATTTGAGTCTTTTTGTAAGTTTGTGACACTGAGACGACTGCTTTATCACCTGCCTCCCTCCCTTCCTCTGCTCCGATAAAGTAAAGCTAACTTTACTTTCAAAGATGATCAAATTGATACATATCTAATAAAACTGTGGTTGTTTTCAGCTTGTGTTTGCATTTGCAATCTTCTACTTCTGTTTTAGATGCCAAAAGGAACTTGCCCACGATTTGAGCTGTACAACTTAGTCTAACAAAAGATACCACCACCACTGCAGTTCTTTACTGAGAACCTCATTCATCTGAACTCCACTGGGGCTGAGCCTTGTTCTCTCTTCTTTTGGGTCACAGCTCAAGTAAGGCCTTTGTTTGAGTAACGTTCACTGAAATGAAAAAAAACCTGAGTCAAGCAGAACCTTCTGCAAAGCACTTAAATCTATTGGCAGTTTGAAATGACAGGTGTGCAGCCCTCTCAGTTCTTGTGCTCACTGATTGCTAGCAATGTGTTGACAGCCTGAATGATCACTATGGGCCTTGAATGTTGTCCTTTAAAAATCCATTGCAGCTGAAGTGACTTTGGTCTGATGTGTTAAACTACTTGTCACGCTGCTATGGTTCACAAGTTGAGAATTTCTGAGAGCTGAACAGTAAAATATAGAGCAGATGAGCTCATAGTTTTGTGTAAATGTGGGGGTGTGTGTAAAAATACATTTAATCAGAAAGAGGGAAGAAAAAATTGAGAGAGAAGATAGCTTTTCATTCTCTACTGTGTAGCTATAATATGTATCATGTGTCACACATGCTGTCTGGCACTTGTCTTCTCTGAGAAGAACAGCAAAGATGACAGTGTTTTTATGGCCTTGGCAGCTGAGATAGTCCAGGGCTCTGCTCAGACCCCTGTTCCAGCCTGTGGGCTCAAAGCTGCCTGAATCTCAGAAAACTGCAGCCAGTAGCTAAAACGTCACAGATAAAGGGATCAACTTACAGGATGCTGTTTCCTGAGGTGTGTGTGATTGCATCTGCACAGACAGCTGAGCATTACGCCAGCGCTGGTTTGGAGTTGTCTGCCATGCTGGCATAGCTTTGCATCTGAGCTAGAAAGCTGCTCCACAGCCCTGCTTTCTGGTGGGATATGCTGCATTTTGGTGACTGGAGCTGGTTTATGTTTGTCTTTCTAGCAAGCAGCAGAGAAGCTTTCAGATCTGTCTGCACTTGTTGTAGTAGATGGATGTGCACTATTGATGTGACTGAATCTTTTCCCTATAAGCCTTGTTTGGTCAGATTATAAAGAATTGTTTTCTTATGTGGAGCTCTGCTTTGTTCTTCTTTCAGCTTAAGATAAAATCTGTTTTTGGAGTAGGCTAGCTGAGAGTCCCTTCACTTGTAGAGCCAGTTCCTCTGCTTGATCCCCTCTTCATGTCCTGTACAAGTCTTTAAATGGAATTACAGTATACTTAACAGTACACTAACACAAGGCTTCCTGAGTAACTGAAACTGGTGTAATGCTACCTTGGTCCAAATGGTAGAGGGATTATGAAGCAGCTCTTGTAAAAGTCATGTTTCTAGGTTTGGTTTCAGTGAATCCACAGACCTCTTTTTAATTCCTGCTTTGTAACATTTCTCCTTCTTCAGAGTCTCAGCAGTGAAGCTCCAGGAAGGCTGACTGGGCATGATCTGCCATGTAGGCTGCCTGCAACAGTGGGAGCTGCTAAATAACCTACCTAAAGCTTTTCACAGATTGCTTATGTTAAACTTCAAGGATATTTTAAAATAGGAATCAATGGATTTAAACTTGTAGAGTGATGTAGTAAGTGGCCTAATTGTGATGTTGGGAGTTGTATGTTGGATGCATCATCTTTGGTGGATATAGACTGGATGACAATGATGAGTGCAGTTGCTCTGTGTCCTTACGGTAACCTTCCCAAGTAGCCTGAACCATTTGCTCCAATATCTAGCTGCTAAATGGGATCCTTGAGCCTGGCTGCTCTGTGTGCATATCCAAAAAGAAACCAGTGTCTCTCTTCTGTTGCTTTTTTCAGTTTCTCAAAGCTGAGTAAACTTCCAAGGCTGTGGCATTTCCTTTGCCACTGAAATACAGCTGCCTCTGACAAGTTCATTTCACATGCCTAACTGAAGTGTGAAGGTGGAGTTAGAGTGCTGTTTCTTTTGATTTCATATTTGTAAACTTTTGTTGTATTCATTGATGTTACATTCTCTGGCATTGTTGCATTGAGACAGATGTGACACGCACGACTCACACCAACTTCTCCAGGCAAAAGCTTATCTTTAATACCACATAGCTTCTTTTATACAGTTTCTTAGTGTTTACATACTTTTAAGGCACAATAGACTTAATTCAACCAATCACTACACACCACTAGGTGAACACATGATAATCATGCAGCATGTTTTTCTACCTCTAGTTCAGTTATGCCTCTTTCCCATGGTCCTTCTCTAGCCGAAGTAACAGGCCTGAGCCATGATTTTACAAAGGCAACAAGGCCTTCATTTTATAAGGCTTTACCTATATGCAACATTGCATTATGGTTTTTATTTTCTGAAATTAGAGTTTGACACAGCATTGTACATATTTCACCATCGTCTGTTCCAGACCTGCAGTGTAATGCATGTAAGGCATTGTTCAGGCAAGTGGTGCTAGCAAAGTACCACACATCATACCACTGTAAACTAGTCATCAGTCTGTCATTGCAGAAACACTGGTGATGGTTTTCAACTAGCTCCTGGATGAAAAATATTGTACCTTTATAAGGAGAATGCGCCAGCCCAGTACCTTGTTACGGTTTGGTAGCTGACATTGAATAACCCCATAATTGAAGGAATTGCATTGTTTTCTTCATCCACTACTTTGTGTGTAAAGAGTACCCAGAGCACTGAAAAGACACCAGCTCAGAGAGAATTTTAATAAGGAAAACTCATGAGCTAATATATTTAAAGTGGCAATGAAGAATAAGTTTAAGCTGAGATTGTAGTTGAAAAATCCAACACAAAAGCTAATATGTGAATACTTATGGGGAATTTTGTTGGGACAGGATTACTTTCACTTTCTTACAGATAAGATAGTCTAATTGGCTGCAAGAAGTCAGTTCTTCAGTTACACCCTCTTGTTTTAAAATCTTCAGCTCTTGTGGTTTCTTTTTCTGTCTTTGATATATTACCTGAGGGACCAATTTTGCCAACTCAGTTCACTTGCCTAAAAAGGATGTTTACTTTGGCTTCCTTTTTCCTAGTTGGAGAAAACTACACAACACTTTAAGTTGTGGCACATTTTTCTTCCCATATCAAGCTGTGTCTGTGGCAGGATCTTTTGTAAATGGGCACACATGCAAGGACAGGTCAGGTCTCGGAAGAGACTCTGCAAGGGTCTGAGTGTGAAGTCGTGGCAAAGCTGCTTGCTGTGACTCACATGGCACTGAATGGCTTTGTGCACCTAACAGTGATCCTGTCCCTGACAAAATACTCTTTTAAGACAATTTTATTACAGTTTTGTGTTCTAAAAGTTTAGAAGACAATTTATTCAGCAGTATGTGTAAGTGCTCCCTGGGAAGGCAGAACAACATCATAACTTCACAGACCTAAAGCCCACCAGCATTATGATCAACTTCTGTGACTGCTGTAAGGGAGGGGCAATGTTTATCCAGTGGTTCCTGATTTGGTCTTATATCTTCTAGCTGGACTGTGCAGTGTCAGTGTGCGTCAGTGCAGCACCATGAAAACAAAAATCTCAAAAACTGGTGCTGTGAGAGTCCCAGAGGGTCCCACCAGTGGTCATGTCTGCTGCAGCTCAAAGCTTTGATTGGTCATGGGTTGACTTCTTCTCTCTGTTCTCACCAGCTTAAGTTTGAGGTGTGTAGGAGGCTCCAGCCTGCAAACGAGCAGCGGTTTGTGCTGATAGCCACTAATCCTGTTGGTATTAACAGCAAGGGAACACTAAATAATATCTGTGTGCACTTCTGCAGGACTTTTTATCTACCACAGGTTAAAGCACATTGCTGAATACAGATGGTGAAAACACTATTGTTTGAGAAGAAGCTGAGTAGCACACAGTTTGGTGGAAAAAAAGCTTTTCTTTAAACAACTTAAGGCATTACCACTTGTGAATTGTTGTTGCAATGTACATTTTAAAAGCTGTATTGGACAAGTTCCTACTTGGAAGTACAAACGAATCCCATGGCTGCATTTGCCAAGGGTTGCTGGTCTTTGAGCATTTGCAATGTAAAGTGGAGGTTGCAAGGCAGAACCCCTTTGGCATCTCATTTTTTTAGCGCTTCCTCCTGCTATTTATTTTAAATCTTTACACCTAATTGCTCCTATCAGAGTCTGTGTCTTTCTGTGGTTGTAGTAGGACCCTTTGACTGCTTAAATAGAGCAGACATATTGAGGAACAAAATTTGCTAAATGACAAAATAATAGCACGTTTCAGAGCAAATCAAATAACAGGACACTTCCTCTCACTGACATTGGAGCGTGTTTTCAGGTAAAGCACAGGAGACAGTGGCTCTGCAGTGGAGACACATCACCTTAACTTGACCTCCAGTGCTGGAGTGGGCTGGAAGCTGTGTGTCTGCAATATCTCTAAACATAAGCCAAAGAGTGATAAGTTAAAAAGAAGAATATTATATGTCTTTCATAGCAAGGACCCTTAGAGACCACTGCTGTTAATTGATGAGTTTTGGAAATGTCTGAACACCTTTTTAAGCACAATCTAGACTGAAAAAAAAGAAGAAAAAAGGAAAAAGAAAGGAAATTTTAAAAAGAAGAGTTGAAGGATTGATATAGGAGTGACAGGCTGTTCTGATAAGGTCTTGTGGCTGGGTGGTCTCTAGATCGCAGACAGAAAAGCTGTATGTGCTGATCAAAAGACTGTCTTGACCTGTCTTTACCTTTTCCATTGTTTCTGTCTGCCGCTTCCCCTTTCCCTCTCTTGTATGTGTGTTTCTTCAGAGGGAAATCAAATGGATTGTATTTCTCTCTGCTTCTAAATAACTCTCAATTGCCCTAATTGCTCCTGGAGGGCAAGGCATGGAAAGTTTGAAAACAATTGTGAAGGAAAGAGGTTGAAGAAAAAACTCTTTTCTGAGGCTGACGTGTTTGCTGGACAAAACAGATGGGATAGCAATGCAGCCTGTGTGTTTTAAGTCTGGTAGTGTTGCCATTTTCTATTGACTGCTTGTAACACACGCTAATTTTGGGACTTTTCCCCTGAGGAGATAGTCATTACACTTAAAGAAGAGAAACCCTTGTTCTGAGAAAGCCACACTCACCCATGCACTGTGAGGGAGATCTGGATGATATGCATCCCCAGAGTAGTTTTTCTTGATTCCGACAATCAAAATGTCTTCCTTGCAGGAGGTGCATAAGTGTTGTTTTTTTTTCCTTCCCCTGAGTTGAAATTGCTTTCAACATTTCTTTAGGCAATCATCTCTTCTTGGAGTATTGCAACATCCAGATTTCACATTACTAAAGCTAGCTTCATTTATGCTCCTACCTGGAAAGAGGAAACCCCATGCTAGCTTACCCAGTACACATTTCATTTCACTGAGAACGAAATCTTAAATTTGACATGCATTGAAACCGAAGCTAGCAGAGATGGTGGAGGAAAAGTTGTGTTGTAAGAGAGAAGGGAGAAGTAAATCAGCCAGCACAGTTAGCACAATATTTACATAGTTGCAGTGACCTGAAATTAAAAAATTCACCCTGAGAGTCATCTAAGTTTAGGTATTCAGGGATTTGCCTTGATGGTAAGAGAGTAGTAGGTCAAAATTATAATAAAGACTAGATTTTTCTGAATGCTTAGGACAAATGTTTTCCAGCACTTCACCTCACTCTTTCAAACAGGTTAAAATC
Source organism: Eulacestoma nigropectus (assembly GCA_013397775.1). Taxonomy (NCBI): domain Eukaryota; kingdom Metazoa; phylum Chordata; class Aves; order Passeriformes; genus Eulacestoma; species Eulacestoma nigropectus. Next base: position 150,207 of record VZTE01000094.1, read on the forward strand.
AATACAAAATACTAGAAGAATGCAAGTAGTGGATTTTTTTCCTTACAGCTATATATACATACAAATTTATGTTTTTTTTAAAAAAAGGAAATTACTGAAAAAGAAAATGGTGGGGGGAGAGTGATTGAAAGTTGTGGGCATTTGAAGAATCTATAACTAGTAATTTATTCCATTACACTGTAGGCAGTGTATATATAAAGCAAAAGAAAAAAACCAATCTGGATGTAATGGTGTCCCTGTGCAGCCACTACGAGAATGGAGACTATAAGTAATATTAGCAATTTGCTAGCAGACGTGGTGAGCAAATTAAGTCTTAACTTTTTCCTAAAATCTTCATTTTGTTGTCATTCTATGGCTACTGCAATTTGGGGTTACTGATGGAATATACATTTGCTTCAATCTATCAATTTTCTGTTTAAGTAATAGAGTCATGACGCATCTCTGTGGAAGCTTGTAAGTAGAGCAGCCAATGTTTGTTAAATATATCAGAAATGAAGACAAAAAACTGCACTGTGCTTTTTGGTGTCCCTTTTGTGTGACTGAATCCAGGCAGGTAGATGACCAGGAGGGAAAACTGTTTTCTCATACCAGAGAAAGTGAAAGTAGAGGGTTTTATTTAGTACACAGAGCATTTTTTTCAAAGCCAGATGTCTGAGACATAATAAGCTGTTCTTCCAAATGGAATACCTCCACAAAAACAAACCACTCAAGCTCTAAATTCCCTGAAATTAAAAATTTATATGAGGTTATTTCTTATTTGATTAGGAGGCAGATTCTTCTATTTATCCTAAGGAGAAAAAAAGCTCTCTTTTAATAAAAATGTGCTTTTCTAAAAGCTGTCTGATTTTGGTCAAGATACTCTAGGTAAGACTATAATTGTTGTAGGGGAAATAATACTACGCTCTGGAGGTTTGTTTCACTGACAGATGTGGCTAGAAATGAGACTATAGCACCCTGGGAAACTCTAAGGCACAGGAGAAAGCTCTAACAAGGCACTCATGAATCCTGGAGTGTGTAATTATTCTGTCTGAATGCAGTTAAAGGATTTAATTAGTATACAGAAGGCAACGTAGCAGTGGAGTCTTCCTGACTATTGATTTTTAATAAGCCCAGAATAATGAACTGTCTTCAGGAAAATATTATCATAAATTTATTTCCTGTGAAAAATTAAGGAATTAAGACAGTGTGACCCTGAGGCTTTCATTTTAACATGTTTTACATCCCTTAGGCAAGAATCCCTTTTGACTTTTTTAATTTATGGATTTTTCTGGTCTCCTTTTCTTTTTAGAGTTTCATGGTAAAGACTTTGCAGTATTTTCTCAGACACTCCTCAGCTAGCCTTTTTAATGTCAGTTGTGCCTGTGGAGGTCTTCTGTTGTGAATTCAAAAGTGTATATTATGTTGCTCTTTCTGGGAAAGTGTCTCCTCCTTTCCTGGGGAGCTAGAATATCGTTCTGTTTTTGTGTTGGTTCAGCCTCATCCTGAGGGTGTGTGAATGCTGGAAGAGAGAAGGAACAGGTCTGCATTGCCTCCTAATGCCCACAGCACTTGGAAATGGTAGCCCCTTGGGATTGCTGCGGGCTGGGTGTCATGGGAAGCACTGGCTCCTCTGAAGAGGTAAAGTTTTGTTCCTGAAACGTGGTTTCTGGTAGAAATGCTGTCATGCTCTGCCAGAGGAACCTGGGGAAGGCTCTGATGCTCCTGATATCAGCTCTTAACAGCAGCAAGGCAAGGCTGTGTGAATCACTTGCACCAAGATAGAAATATAGATTAGGTGGACAGTAGAAATCTGAAATTTTTCAGGAACAGAATCTCTGGCCATTTGGTTGTGAAAGCAACAGCCACAGGAAAAAAATCTTTGGGAAGGTGCAATGCTTTGAGATTGTTCAGGTTTTTCTGAAAGGGTGGGGATATTCATTCAAACTCCAAGAGAGAACGGAAATAGATAGTCTGGTTTGCAGAGGATAGAGCAAGAAGTAGTGGCACTCCTGCACTGTAGATGCTGTAGATGCTATGAGACAAAATGCCTGGGCATGTGGTGAGGGTTTTTAGGAACTGGTTGAACAAGCACTTGCCAGGAACGTCATCAGCATCCTGCCCTGGGCAAAAAGAAAAATGAAATGACCTCTTGCAATCCCTCCCAGCTGGTCACTGTGTCATCCTAGAACAGGTGGACACAGGGTGGGAAGAACCCTGTATTTTGTGGTGTTGGAGAGTGCAGGAGTGACTCAGAGTCAGCTCCTTCCTAATGAGGGAGTGACTGGTCCATCACCTCGTGAAGGATCTGGCAGTCCCATTCTGCAGTTATATGTCCTCTCAGAGGCTTTCTTAAAGCCTGTGAGACCCCCTGAGCTTTCTCCTGTGGCGGAGATGCAGCACAAGGTACATCCTTTATGTTGCTGGCAAGGAACAGGGGCTTTGAGACTGTGAGTGTGGAAATTCTGTAGACAAAAGATGTCCAGGAGCAGAGGGGAAAAAGAAACTTTTAGCAATTGTATCACACTGCTGCTGATTTGAGCACTTCAGTAGAACAGGTCTGGTGAAGGGGCTGTGCTGGTGAACAGGATCTCAGCAGTGAGGGGCTGGGAAGATGCTGGTACTGTGTAATTGCCCTGCGAGAGGCGTAGCCCAGCTCCTCCATGCCTCTGCATGTGGCTCTGTTGTTTTGGTCCTTATGAAAACACAGGAAGGAACATCCTTCAAAATACATTTTTTATTTTCTAGCAAGTAAACAGAGTTTATCTGTGTGCATAAAAGACATCTTGATGCTTCCATGTCCTTTGTTAAAAATTTTGCCATCTGAAATTGACATCCATGGATTGTTAATGTCGAACATAGCCACTTCTGAGGAAACAACTCACAGATCCCCTCAGTAGAAAACTCCTCCTCTAAGCTATTCAGAGACTGATATTTGGATAACACTGTGGAACACAGGATCAGTTTGTGAAATAATTCACTGAAACAGTCCCCATGAAAGGCATTAAGTACCGAGTAATTTTTCATGGGTGCCTTGATGCACCTGTTCTATTTTATTAAGTGCCTGTTAACCTGAAAATCATTTTCAGCTGATACTTTTAACAGAAAGGAAGTCTGTGTAGTGTTAATCTGTTTGTGACTGCTCTTGAGACCTACCCAGCTCCTGCTCACAGTAACAACAGGGTGCCCACTGCCTATAAATGCTGAACATTTTAGTTCTTGTAAGATTTACTTTTTTTCTATTCTCTTTTCTTCAGGAAACTAACCCAAGTGACAACATGGGGTAATAATTTTTAATGAGGCTTCCTGTCAGTTTGGCCAGCCAGGTAGCTGTATGTCATTTCTGGCTCTTGGCATTGCTTCTCTTTCCTTTACTTGCTTTCCTCAGCAGCAGTTTGACATGATGTAACTTCTTAAAAGAGTCACAGCCTGTAAAAACTGAACCCATCCCTTGGATAATAGTGTTACTTTACCTCCTGCTCCTCCCAAGGGCTTCAAATTTGCTCACTTTTAATCTCAACTATCAAAATGGAAGCAATGGTCACAGGAAAATTTGGCTTATTTTCCTGCATTAGACTTGTAAGATCACCAGTTCTGGATGGGAATAGGGGATATTTTGTGGTCTTCCTATAGGAATGCGTGACTGTGCTCCTGTGGACTCGAATTTCTGTCAGGATGTTACTAACAGCTACAGTCAATAGCGAAGGTCTCTTCTGACAGCAGCTCCCTGCTTGCTGCTGCAGATGAGGCAGTTTCTCAAGGCTGAAATGCCACACATGGGAACAGGAATATGTTGGGCCACCTGTGTCCTGTAGGGAAGAAATCATGTTTGCAGAGACAACAGTTTAAACAGAACTTGCACAATAGATGCTATTTAGCTGCCCTAGAAAGCTTTGTTATGACAAAGGCCCATTCACCTTTGCCAGCCTGAGACACGGGAGGTGCCCAGGGAGTTTCTTCTTGGCACTGTGTGCTGCCACTTAGCAAACCCTCACAGCCTTCAGGTGACGCAGATGCACAGGGATGTTTCTCTACATGCAACTCAACTCTCTGCATTCAGCCAGGCTTCTGCTCATAGGGACTGTCTGCTCATGCTCTTGGATGTATTTCAACTCTTTCAGGCCTTCTTTGTTTTCCTCTGTTTCTCTTGGCATCACAGAGATGCATACAACTGTGTTTCAGCCCACTCTAAAATCATTTTATTTGGCTGGTTTCCAAAAACATACCTGAATTCCAAGTTTGGGTAGAGGGCTTTTTTTTTCCTTTGCTCAAGTGTTAAGTTGTCAGTGATCTGGGATGTGAATACCCTTGATTAAATGACCCTGGTGCGCAAAGGATTTTGTTTTCCCTAAATGGACAGAGGAATGGTGATCAGAGAGACCTCTCATCTCTCACAAGGTCTTTTTGACCTCACGGATGGAAGAGAGCTTGAAGGTACTTAATTTATATTACAGAACAGGTATAAATGCATTCTCCAACTAACTTGAATGAAATGTGAGATTAATTCTTACTGTTGCATTTTACCTGCTGCATCAAATATCCTGAGTGGGTTTTGGTTGAATTTGCTCCAGAGAAAGCCTGAGCAAAAGAAATTAAATTATGCTTGGTTTGATCTTCAAACCCTGAGCTGACCCTAGTTCACTTGACATTTCTTTTCAGTGCTTTGAGGACTCTTTAGACCTTCAAGCATGTAATGCAGCTGGCATGAGCTTGCAGCCCTGTTTTCTGATGTGAGGAATACTTTAATCTAAGTCAAGCAGAGCACTTGCCTACCTTTTCTATTCCAACATTACAAATGGTTTCATTGCAGTTGTTGAGACTATTAGCAGGCAATAAGCTGCAGGCATGCTGCAGGAGCGCAAGCCTTTGTATGGTTTGGAGACTGCACCTTTGTGCAATGTGATAAATATTTTAAGTTTGGATTGTGTTTAGCAGGGTTTGGGATTTTTTTTGTAATACGTCCTTGCAGCAGGAAAAGAAGTAGTTTCATGAGTTACGATCTACTAGTAGAGTAGTCAACACTTGTAGCAAAATTTGCAATCTAATTCTAGAGTTATTATTCCAGAAAATGTTTGCATACTTAATAGGCCATGAGAAGGAAGAGAACACAAAAGAAACCTTTTTTGACCTTGTCTGTTCTAATCTTATAGTGGTTGAAAATCCTTCTGACTGTTAACTGTCAGTAATTTAATCCAACTCACAGAAGGAAGACATTATGAGCAGAAACCCACCCATCCGAGCCTGAGGCACAGCCACTCAGTATGGGCTCTGTCAAAGAAGAAACTGCTGTACAACACAGTGGCAAGAAAAGCAATTACCTGTTATTTTGTTTCTTTGTTTGTTTGTTTATACACCAGAAATGTTATTTTAAAGGGCTAAACAAGGGATAATAATTCTGCTTGAACACCCACACATTGGCACTATCACTCTGAGACAGGTCGGGATGGAAAGGGAAAGAATTCACTGCTTTGAGAACAAAAATGGGCAAATGAGCTAAGCTGTCGGCTCCAGATTTCATGTATTTTTATATAAGAATTTTTGCAGAAAGGAATATGAATTGAGAGGGAAAGTGAGTGTGAAAGACAATTACATATCAGTAATTTTCAGGTGGTTTCCCTTTTCCATAGGTGTAGAAATGTGTTCAATCGCACTTTACTTCATTTTTCTTTTTGTTTAGAGATCAATGCTTTTACAACTTTGAGGCAATTCTGAAGACTGTACCTCTAGTTTTGGGGCAGACCCAATATCTTCATAAAATATGTAACATTGAGTATTCAGTAGCTGCCTGAACTCAGTTGTCAAGCTCCATTTTTTAACTGCAGACCACCTACCATGTTCATCATGATGATCATGCTAAAGTTCTCAATTCTCCCTTTAATTTCTGTTTAAAATATTAGAGAGCACACTCTTTCCCATTTTCATTCATGTTCCCATAAGCTGAGCAGTAGTGATTTTAGCCATAAAATAAAATATTACAATCTATAGATGATTAATAGTTATTTTGGTAATCAAGTCATCAAAATACAAAACTATAATGAAGGATTTAAGAAACCTATATATATATATATTTTTTTTTTTTTATGAAAGTAAAAAATGCATGCAATATTCTTGTTTTCTAGTTGGTGTGTAAGACCTTGGAGTGGACAACAGCTCTTACAGTCTTTTCAGTGGTACTAGTGGTAGATGAGACCCTGTTTTGGGACTTAGCTACAGTGAAATAATTTAAAACTGTATTGGGAATCAGTGTTCTCCTTGCCAGCAAAGCTGAGATTTTATGTGGAAATAGTTTGCCTTTGGAAAACTTTGCTGTCACAAGAACTTTGATCCTGCTTCATGGAAAAAAACAATCTCAGGCAAACTCTGTAACTCAGGGCCATTAATTCCTTTTTATAGGCTGAGACAGCTAGCTTTTACACTGAGCACTTCTTCACAAAAAACATACACTGCTTCATTTTTCTAAACCGTAGAGATTGTGAAAGGTCTCCGGAAAACCACGTAATGATTTAGATGAAAAGTCTTTTGTCTCATCCAGCAGGAAGTATGCTTATCAATGTGGCTGTTAAACTGCGAATTTTCTAGGGAGCACTCCATGTATGAGTTGATGATCCTGATCCATAAAAGCAGGCTCTTAGACATGACTCATAAACTTGTCTGTGATTCAAATGTGTTCTTCAGTTTTGAATAAATGAGTTGTCCAATGACCTAAATAGGCTCTGTCCTTGCTTTTATCTACATCCAAATTATGGGGTTAACCCTGTGATAGGTGTAGTCCCATTGCACAGGGTGGACAACGGGTCAGTCCTACAGGGGCATGAGTAAGTGCTGTAGGAGCAGATTCTAATTACAAAGACTATATTTATTAATATGAACATGTATCTTCCACTTTTAGTTCTTTCATTTTCTGGGAAAATTACCACAATGTTATCAAAAATAATTTCCCCCATGTGCATGTAGTGTGTTGATTAACAGGTTTAATGACTTTCACTGTTTTTATAGCCTTCTAAAGTCTTATCTGTCTTCCTGGCTTTTGTGCTGTTTCTAGTCATTTAGAAAATCCTGAAAGGAAGACAAAACAAGGGGTTTTGAGACAGTGAAGTGAGACAGCTGATTAGCCCTACGGAAGCTTCAAAGTGATAAGCAGACTAGATCAGGTTTGCAGTAATGACAAAGATAAATCATTCAAAAGGATCATTCATTCTGGGGTGTAAAACATTTTACTGGAAGACATGAAATTTATAAAAGAGCATGCTCAGGAACATTTGGATTAATAAATAACACAACTGAAACTTGCCTGTATGTCTTCAGTTCATGGTTTGTTCTTGAAAAATGGATAGTTCACTGAACAACAAAGTCCTGAAAAAAGCTTTTTAATCTTTTCCATCCCTTTCCTTTCTGTGAGTAGGATTTTGTTTTCTTTTTGACTAACCTAAACATTTTTGTTTTCAGATTAATGAGCTGCAAAAAATGGGACATGATGATGGCTTTTTTTCCACAGTGTGCACATGCTTTTCATCATGTCAGTCTGTGCTTATCCACATCAATAGTATAGTGAGTTTGTGGATCGTTTTCCTCCTCAAACCACATCTCCACTTTTCCACCCACTGTGACCCACTTAGGGGACAGCCACATTTTTCAAATATTGTTGTTGATATTTTGCCTCCTCTCCCTGAGTGAAGATGCAGAAAGTGATGAATGTCTTTCTCTGCAAACCTCGCTATTCTGAGTGCATCAAGCAGGAAGAAGAGCAATGTCAATATCTCTCAAATTACCTTTCAAAATCCACATTAGCAGGACTTTCCTTAAGGACTTTTCTTTGAATTTAAGGAGCAAGTAGTAGGTACAATTTTGCCCCATCCACTGAGGCAGAATCTCTACATAATAGAAGACTTTTGCAATTCTTTAAAAATCAAACCTAGAGTAGAAACTACATAACTTAATTTAAAAAATGTATTTAAATTTGACAAATGTGACCCCTTCCATTTCCCTGTCATCCCCTAATAATGTAGATAGATGGGTTTGTCTTACTACAAGTTGATCTCCTTATCCCTTGTGCTCCGCACAAAGATTCTAAAACCAGACAGCAGATAAATGCATTAAAAACCCAGGAATGACTCAACTATCTGAAATTGGAAAAAACCCCATATCTGCCATCATTGACTTTTGTTTTCTGTCTACCAAAGAGGAATTGTGTATTTTTTTTCCTGCCTTGATGATGAATACAATGTGAGCCATTAAAACTTCCACTGCAGACAGAACTGTGTTTTGTGCAAAAATACCTGCCATAGAAAAGCTTTAATATATATAATTTCTAAGATAATAATCACCTTCTCTGAGAATTGTGTCTTTGAAAGGATAGAACTCTCATCCCTTCATAACTCACTGCACTGCCTTCAGTGATGTCAGATCAGTACTGTCTTTATTTGAAAATGACAGTACCTCTGAGAAAAGTATTAGCTGTGCTTAATCACTACCTGCATGTTTTTTCATGAGGATTGTTTAGCACATAACATTAGATCTGGCAAATTATGTTTATGTTGACTGCTGCAGCATCAGCATCAAATGGGCAACACCTGTCTGGTGATCTGTACACATGCACAAGTGCATGTCCACATCTCAACAGGTCACTTTGAACTCCTTTTATCCTCAGCAGGGAAAACAAGTGAAAGGATATTTGGTAACATCTAGGGAAGAAGAAAAAGTTGCTCTGCCTTTAAGAAATGTGCTCTGAGTCACTTTATAAAGACCAGACTTGCATGATATGCACATAACTTTTTTCATATAACTAAAATGACATACTTCAAATATTTTAAAATGCTCTTCAGTAGCTTTTGCAGCAGATAGAAATTTAAGGTATTAGAAAGCAGGCCAAAAAACTCCCTCCTTCTCTCTGCAAATGGATCAGAGCTTCTGTAAGTGAACAGGCTTCTTTCTGCTGATAAAAGTGAGGCCATTCCCTGGAAAGGAAGGAACAGAACTTAATTTACATCACTTTTTTTCTGTCCAGGCTTGGGGTTCTTATTCACTTGGATTTTTTAATTTGAAAGAATTCCTAGCCTTAAGGAAGTCCAAGGACTCTTTTTACATAGTGTTGTCTTTGTGTCAGTGTTTTTCCAAGGGCTTTTACAAGGTGAGGTTTCCAGTTTTTAATTATTTCTTATACTTAGTTTCATCCATTTTATTTTCTTGACAGCGTATTTTGCACTTGTGTGGGAGATTTGTTGGAGGACTCCTTGCTGTATTGCAAACGAACCAGCTATAGTTCAGGAATCATTGCTAGAGAGATTCTGGCATGGCTGACCATGCACTGGACTTTTTGCAGCAATCTGAGGTGAATGAATCTCAGCGGCTGGTGGATTGCAATGTATTTACACAGCGTATCTGCAGTTACTGGTGTGTCTATGAACAGCTGTGGTGTGAGAAGAGGGAAGATAATTCAATTTATGGAATAAATTGTACATTGTATTCTTCCTTTACTTCCCAGCTGAGAAACAGCAGGCACACTCAATGTACATACAATTTCCTTTCCCAACTCCTTTCTTTCTTTTATGATAGCTTGGCTTCTTCTTTATGTTCTTTCTTCAGCTTGTAATTTCATTTGTATGTGGTTGGAAATAATGTATAGTTCATTAGAGAGACGGAATTCATTGTGCAGTGTGTTGGGAAGAGGAAGGGAGAGAAAAGGACACAGAAGAAAAAGTATATTTAAATTTCACCTGTACAAGAAGCTCTGGCTTTCTAAGGTGCTATGGTGGACACATAAGGAGAAACAGATTGTTGTTGCTTTTTGCCATCTGCTCAGTATGCCACAGATAGCTTTTATCAGCAGGGAGCTATTACCACTAGTTAAAACCATACTCTCTTTAAATAGTCTCTCTCTTTCTGTCTCTCTCTCAAAAAAAAAAAAAGGTATAACAAGAAAAATAATTTCCACCATTTAAATACATTTGTATGTGTTTTCCCCAGCTGGGCTGAATTTTTGTGCTTGCAGAAGAGGCTCTGTCTCATGTCACACACTGGGTTGTCCGTCCTTGCCTGTGAGGGATTGTGAGACCTTCCCAGCAGAGCCCAGCCAGCCCAGCCAGCCTGGACACGGCTCTAGCTGCTCTGTGCCAACATGGCTTGGCTTGACAAGTGTCTGCGCTGGGCTGTAGTACTGCCACTATGTGACTCTGTAGGACTTTGCTTTTTAACCCTCCACCAACCTCCAATTTATGGGTGAGCTGTGCTGAGATCACCAAGCAGGCACATTACTGATCCAACCAGTTCTGAAGCTGAGGTTAGCAAAAAGAGAATGTTAAGATTTATGCAACAGAAATGTACATAAATCTGTTCCTCATTCCCTATTTTTATCACAGCAGCTGCAGCAGCAACAGCAGATGCAACAGCGGATCTCTCGACTGGTACTTCTGTGCCATTTCCACTGAGATCTCTTAACTTCCACCTGTCCCATCAATACCTGTCTTCATTTTGAGGAGACAGCGGTACTTAACTGCATGCTTGGGTAAGGTTGTGTAATAGTTTACTTCGCACCTATTATTCTCTGTGAGATAAGAATTAAAAGAAAAATAAAGCAGGCTCAAAGCTTTAAAGAATATAAACAAAGTTTATTACTAACGCAATTAGAAGTAAAAAAAAAATGAATAAGAAATTAAAACAATCCCCCTTTCTTTCAGCACCCCCTCTGTCCCAACAACTTGCTCAACGGATAAAAAGAAACATGGGATTTTGGTCAGTATTAAGGTTCTTAAAAGTCTTTCCAATATTTGAAGAAAAAAGAGTTTCTTCTGCTTTAACGTGGTTTCCAAACTGTCACCAGCAACAATCCGACCCGAAATCTGCTGCAGCGAAAAACATCTCTCCCATGAAAATCTCACAGTCTATTCATATTGTAGTCATGGGCCACAGGGTTTTATTCTTTTTAAGGATGAGTTATTCTGACCTGAAAACAAAGGCTCTCTTTTTCAAAATCTCTAAAAGCTTTTCACCACTTCTATATAGCCTGGCATAGGCATTTCTCATATCTTCACAAGCCGCACGTGAATTCCCCATCTCCCCATGTACTTCAAATGGACTAAAGAGACATACGGTTTGTGATATTACTGTTTTTACCACGGCCTGCAGAAAGCATTTTTAAGCTATGAGCGAAAAAGCGCCTCCGACTCTTTTTCCAGCTGCCATTTTCAGCTTCATCCTACATGACCCCATCTTTCCCTTCCTCTCTGACCGTAGAGTCATCATGTTAAGGAATTGATTTTGTTTGGGCTTTACATTGGAGAAAGCCTCGCTCCATTTATGCTACTGGCTGCATGGTGTCTTCTTCAGTTTGGCGCAAGCTGGGCTGGCAGCAGAGAAGCTTTGCCGACCCCCACCAACTTTGCGTGTGGCCATGCCGGCCATGTAGAGGGGAAGGGAGGCCCACTGGTCCCCAGAAGCGGCGCTGGGTGGTTTCAGCTGTGCGGCAGCTCATGGCTGTCAAATGCCTGCGGCTTTGGGATGGTTTCCCCGCAGTGACCTGGGGTCCGTGCCACTGCGCCGGTGGAGTGGAGGGGGAAGGGGCACCGGAGCCCCCCACCCACCCCTTAGCCCTGGAAGCAAGAACACACAAGAAGCCCGTTCCCACACTTCCGCGCCATTTAAATATGCAAATTGCAAAAGCCCTATTGGTCTAAAAGCTTGTCCATCAACTCAGGTTCAACCCACTACAGGCTGTGTATACATTCCCTGGGACACTGAACTGCACTTGAATGTAGCTCTTCCCTCTGTTAATTCCCATTATATCTCCCTGAGGCAGTTCCTTTACAACAGGAATGCCTCAATTTCAAACAAAACCATTTTTCCCTGCACCAAAAAGTTCTCAGTTTAAGCTAACAAGCTTTTTTTCATCTTTGCATTACTTCAGATGCACTGCTTCCCCAGAAATTTTAACCAAATCCCTGTTTAAACCTTCTCTTCTTGCTTTCCATGTATGTACACTAAACTAAGAACGTGTACATTAGCCTGTGTACCTTTCGGCAGAAAACTTCTCTAGAGCAGCTGTTGTTTATTTTACCATGTTATAAGTGACAGCTATATCCCATTTGGAGAAATGTACAACTATAAGTAAGACATTTTTGAATGAAAATGATACTAACTATACAGAAAAAGACAGAAAGGGTGGTGGTAATGGCTCAATTTTTTGACAGGACCCTCCAGAGATTAACTGGTCCCTGTTCCAGTTACTTTCTCTTGCAGGATGGGACCTTAAAACAAAACCAAACCAAACCAAACAAATCAAAAGGTGTGTTCATTGCTTCTTGTCCTTGTCCTTGGATCTGCCATGAGTGATGGGACTAGATGAAGAGAACTAAGGGCTAAAAGAAAGTTAATACGTTTTTATTTGTAGGTTGTTTTGGAGAACACTGATAGCAGTTTTGATCTTATCTATGTGGATTGGACCATTGGAGACCACTGGTATTGTTGATAAGGGTTTTTTTTTAAATGCAATCCCACTCTCCATTGGTTTGAACATTCATCAAAGGACATTGCACCTTTTAGCCAAAGTTAGTATCTATACTAGTTGAAATCAGCTGAATGATTCAGTTCTCATAATAACATAGTCCTTGTTCCACTGGAACTTCTTTCCTTGCTAATGCAAATCATAATAACTACTTTTTAAGGTTTTATTTATTGATTGGTCTCTATTCAAGGAATGTCAACATTGAGGATTAATGAATATTTATGAAAACATATATTTATTAGAAACATACTTCTATGAGATAAGGCTTTTAGAGACTTTAGTCAGTTATTTTATGTTATGGATTTTCTTGGTGTGATTACTTATTATAAAATTTTTAAAAGAGCAACATAATTTGCCAAATATGATATGATATAATGTCTTAAGTATATCGACATTAAAGTAAAATGAGGTTGCTGAGAAATTTGTCCGGTTTACAGGATGTCTGTATTGGATAACTCTCAAGCTTCTTATTCATAACTTTTTATAAACATTAAAATAAGATTCTTTAATTGTAAACAAGTATTAATGAATCGGTAAAGATCCTTTTTTTGAAGGAGATTCCAGGGCAAAGAGTATAGAACACATAATGATAGAAGGAAAAATTGTTCTAGTTTTGTTTCTTGCTTTTGAAATATCTCTGCAGAAGACCAGGACACAGGTGCAAATGGGAATGACCAGGACACAGGTGCAAATGGGAATGACCAGGACACAGGTGCAAATGAGAGTAGCCTGAATGCTAGTCTTGAATGGGCAGCATCTGGCACCAATGCACCAAGATGGAAGTCAAAAATAGTTTTGGAAAAGAAATGCCTTGTCCTTAGGCTGATGTGTGATGTTTCAGTGGGAAGCTTCCTCCTGTTCATGCAAACAGTGATTCTGCCTGTGATGTAGAAAAGATGTTGGGACAACTGATTTGGAGAACCAGAACTTGGCTTTCCCAAGGCAGGTAATTTTCTAGTCTTCATTCATGAAGTATGTAGTTCATCTAAATACTATCTTGTCACTTTTCTGTTCATCCTAGCAGATATGATTAATTTATAACATATGACTGCTATATCGGATATGACACTTAAATATTTCTTATAGTGAATATGGTCATTTGGTGTTGCAAGGCAAAATGTTGTCTCTGCTTTAACTAAATGACATACCAAGGTGTTTTCCATTTTGAATCATTCTATGACCCTATGAGTATTTTACTTTGCAGGCTTTATGGGCTATAGTGATACCATATCTGGCTGTTCAGCTAGGCCAGGCATTTCCTGGTTGCACCACCGTTTGCTCTTTCTGGAGAACCTATAACCTTGGCTGACCAGTATTTGCAATTTATTCTGCTGTTTCCCTCAAGGGTGCTAACAACATGTGAGGTGTACTTTTCTTCCTTGTTTTCAGCTGCAAGTCCTGCAATAAAGATAGAACTCAAAGTTAAAATAGCACTCTGCTATGTATCTGTACTGTCTTTGTCAAACTGTTCTGCCATTGCATATACCCCTGCTATTTCTCATCATATCCTGGTAAGAGCTGCAAAGACACTCTTGGGTAAAGGCCATGTGAAAGAGTTTGTACATCCATTCTCTAAGAAAAAGGAATTTGCCAAAGCGGTACATTGCTTTTGTTTAGTGGATCTTGTTTTCATATTCATTTAACGAAAGATCATATATTATGCTACTGGTTTTAGTGGCCATCACATGTTTAACTATTATTTTGATGGTACTTGAGACACGAGTTTTTCCTCTTGCATTACAGTCTCTTCTCTGTCTGATTTTATTTGTTTGTTTCCATTGACAGTTCCTTTTTTGAGTTATGCTACCTCTCAACAGATGCCAGAGGTGGTCACACTATGCAAAACAAACCAAAACATGGCAGTGTTCCCTCCTCCTGTGAATGAGCAGCAATGGGGAGGGCAATGCATTCTATGCTCTTCCCAAATCATAGAATTATAGAATCATTCAGGATAGAAAAAACCCTTAGGATCACTGGGTCCAGCAAATGCTGGGCTTTCTCCTGAGTCTCTGGGCTGGTTTGAAGCCATGCCAGCAACAATGGCTGCAGTGCCAGTAGGCAGCTGGAGCAGTGTTTTGGGTCTCACCGCTCAGGTCATTTTAGGACAGGCCTTTCAAGTTGATTTGCCAAACGTTGGCTTTTTTTCTGCTAGCATAGAGAACATGTTTTTTCAATAATGTATTTACAAGCCAGGCTAGATTTTGTCTCCACATGAGATGGTAAAATATTAATCCTGCCTCTGTGCTGTCAGAGTTGAATGTGGCTGTCAAGATGTTTAGGGCAGAGCTCAGGAGAGGGCTGATGCAGAGTCCGCCTGTGGGCAGGGAGTCCTTATCCTGGGCTGACATGGCCCTAGGAAAGGCTTTACAAACTCTGGCATGTCTTGCTGTCGGTTATGTTCCCTTTTGTGGCTGTGTCCATCTAAAGATGGGAACTGAGCAGTGTGTCCTAATGTGGCTTTAGCAAAATTGCAGCTAACCTAACGCCTTCTCTCTTGCTGGCCTGGTTCTGACATGTCATCACAATCTCATTCCGTCTGAACTGTAATGCTGTCATGATAAAATGCACAGAGAACTGAAGTTTATGGCAGCACCCTTGTCTTTGGGTATTTTATGTAAGTGGAGCCAGGTGTCCCTTGCATCTTTTATCCTGTCCTGCTGTTACGTTTCTAGTGGTACACCCGATCCTGTGTTTTATATGCCTCCTAAAAAGGACAAAAAATAGCCTGTAAGAATTTTTTTGGGGAGGAGGTGAGTTAGGAGCTAAAACCTGACAGGTTTTATCCAAAAATAAATTAATTTTTATCCAAAATCCTGGAATTTTTCAGGAATAGTAGGTGTTGGGTTTGTGCCCCAGCATAAAATGTTTTGTTCTTTTCAGATGGGTTTCTCAGCTTTGGAAAGCAGAGATAACAAAATGGAAAGAGGAATTTCTATCCTTATAACATTAGCAGTCTGCTCAACCAGGTGCCAATATTTATACCACCATATCTACCCAGATAAATCTCAAAATGTTTCTCAGCATGTTTGGTAATCTTTGCTGTGCTGCCACTGTTTTCAAGTTTAAGTAACATCATTCTGCAAAGCAGCTGTTGGAGTGAGAAGGCAAGTTCTGAACTTGCTCTCAGATACACACAATAACAAATTTCTGATTGTTGTTGTAGCCTGACTGAGCTTTTGATTAGAAAATTTCAAGGGATATATTTTAAAAATTCCTAAATAAGAAGATTCTGAAGAGGAACACTTGAGGGAGTTGAATGAAAGAGAGGGATGGGTTAGAGGAAAATAAGGCAAAGAAGAAATACTAGAAATAAGTTGTTAGAACTTACGGAGAGAGAGGAAAAAAATTAACTTTCAAACCTTAAGTACCGTGACAAGAACCTTTCAGATTTTAAAGAATTTGACTTCCATGGACTGGCATGTGCTTGAGGGAGCAGCAAAGATGGCAAGACTTGGACAAATCCCAAAACTGTCTGGAACAGATGTCTGAGTACAAGCCCTAATACCTAAATGAAGCAGTGTTTACCTGATGTGTTCAGAGAGCATGGATACCTGAGAGGCTGTTGCCTCATGCTGGGGTGTTGGGGAGCAGTGGCCCTCCATACCCTGTCTTCAGGATGTCCTACTGCTGTGTCTATTTTGGCCTTTCTGGTTTGGCAGATTTTGTAGGTGTGTTGCAGAGTGATGCTCTGTGCCACAAATCCAGCTCAAGCCTGCAACTAGGACCAAGCTTGTAGGAAAGCCCAGTTCCTTCTGAGATGTCCCTCTTCAAAAGCACTGTCAGTCAGACTGTTCTGACAACAGCCTGGGGAGCTTCTTTCTGCATAAATTATGCTGCAATCTTTAACCTTTCCAGTTTTCAACCTCTCTTCCAATCCTGTATGCTGTTCCTTACAGCACCTTGGGGGCTAGCTTGCTTGGGAGCTTTCCTGGTACTTTCTTAGGCTTTCTCACACCTTTCCCTAATCCCATTTTGTTCCCAGAAATCTTCCTGACTGCAATAACTGTGACAACATGAGGCAGCTGCTCAACCAAGTATGCACTTGTTTACATCAATCTGTGTATAGCTACTCCTCATTACTTGGTGGTTAATGATCTTACACCTACATAGGGACCTGAATTTGCAAAGACACTCCTGTTGGTTCTGATACTCCTCCTTTGCAACTACTAGATGAAATCTACTGCAAAAGATCTGCAAGCCAGTGAAAGGCAACATCTGGTGATTACTTCAGGAGAGACTTGAAGACAAAATTAACTGTACAAATTGGTTTCAAAACCAGTTTCTGGCTCCTCTTTCTAAAGTTTTCCTTTGAACATGAGAATGCTCGCAAGCTTATATTTCCTGGACACGGTTTCCTAGTGGTAGCTCTGCCTACAGGTCATAGTCTGAAGCTTCAATAGCTCTTCCCTTAACGTGATTTACAGATTTAGTGTGATGGAAGTGTTGAGACATGTCCAGAAAGTTTGGGATCTGAAGCTGGAAAATGAGCTTCATGGAATATTCCTGGCAGTTCTTCCTATTTCTTCAGACCCAGTGAAACATTTGACACTTTTTCCCATGCTCAGACATTGCAGAGAAAACATCTTTATTGTTCCTTTTTTTTGTCTGGAAAGTGTCATGACTATAAGAAGAAGAATTCATGAAGGTGTCCCATCTCTTCACAGATGACTGGATTTTCTTGCTAACAACTGCCCACTAATCTGCTAAAACTGCTTTTGGATGTAAATTGTAAATTGCACAGAAATTCCCTAAAACGCTGGCCTCCATGTGAAACAAGCATCCGTGGGACTAGGATTTAGATAGGCAGAGAACTGCCACTTTCCCCTTGGAGTCCCTTAACATTTTGGCACAGAAAACATGGATTTGCCCATTTTCCTGCAGTGCTTTATGACTGGTGATAACTTTGATATCTATTTCAAGAACAATTTGCCATTTCAATTAAATCCATTAACTTGTAATGCATCAGTGCTACCTGTGACAGCCAAATAACCCATACCAGTTGCTAGAGGATTTTTTTTCCTGACATATACAATACAACTTTATTTCTATAAAGGAGTAAAGAATGTACAGGAACTTACTTGGTTTGTATGTATTTGTGTGTTTCAAAAGGTAAATAAGAGAAGTCAGACCAAAATCAATTTATAAGCTTATTGTGAGTATTATGAGCTCATCCTTAGATGAGTGTCCCTACAAAGTATCTCAGTGTGGGTTGGTATTCTGGTGGTCTCTTTTCAGGGCTGGATGCATTTGCTGAGCTGTGCATCTTCTGGGGTGATTTGCCCCTAAAAGGTCAAGTGAACTGGACATGGCAGCAACTGAGGAGTTTTGCTAAAAATTATCCCTTTTAAAAAGGGTGTGTGATAGAGATGAAGGAAAGAAAAAAAGACTTGTTTAAATGCTACAGACCTTCAAGCTACACTAATTAAACAGCCTGACTTAATAAAAGATGGAATTGGATGATGGCATCTGCTGTTATATCATAGTGTGTTAGCTACCTCTGGGACTCTGGGGGATTTTTGTAGAAGAAAACAGTCATCAACATATAATGCGACATCTCAGGCTTTGCAGAGACTTCTAAGAAGGAGATTGCTGACCTTTTCCCTCAGCCATTTTCTCTGAGATGTTTCCATTCCATTTTGCTTTTAAACTAATTAGAAGCATTGCTAACAGTCTGTTGAAACATCACAGAAATGTAGTGATGTGGTCAGACAGACTGACGGAATTCTGTTTCCTGGAATGGCTCTTGCAGTCCCAGAAATATTTCTTGCCCCATAGCAACAATTCTTGAAAATCAGTGATCATACAAAAAGAAGCAGAAAAAGATAAGCAGGTAAATAGTCCAGTTTCCTATAAAAGAGGAAATATAGCCCAGGAAAATATTTGCAAGGTGGCCCTGAAAACAAATTGGAAGAAGATGCTTTTAGGCTCAGCACCAGCAGAGGGAAGTTGGAGCTATTAGCAGCCAGTTGTTTGATGTTTGCTGCCACTGAACTTTATCAGGACTTCCTATATTTTCCATACAGAAATAGTATTGCAGGAGTGAAATGTCTTTAATCTATTAGTTTTTCCTTTTAAACCTGGTGGTATCTCCCATTTAAGTCTGTCTAAGGGGCTAAAAGTAGCAATGTGAGGTCAGGCATAGGGTGTGGCATCGGGGTTTCAGACTGAACTGTGTAAAACTGACAAAACACTTGCCTGTTCTCTTCAGAATGAACAAATGAATCATTAAATCAGGCACTCCTGCTCACCTCTGCCAGTCTGCAGCACAGCACCTTTTGCACAGCTCTGGAGTACATCTGGGCTCTGGCCCTGCAGCCATTGGCCACTTCCTGGTGCATTGAAGTTGTGCTGGTCCATCTCAGGGTCTCAGCACTAGGAGCAAAGCACCCAGTGGCTGTGGCACATGTTTCTTCTCACACTGCAGTTTGGTTTGTTTTTAACCCTGAGTGGGTTCCTTCGCATGACTGCGCAGTGATATCAGCACTGCTGCAGCTCTGCGTCGTGGGCACTAGTGCAAAGTGCATGGGTTGAGGTCACTTACCTTGGTGTTAGTCACATCGATCCTAGCCCCTCTCAGATTCCTAAGCAGGAGGCAGGGGAGTGAGGTGGGGTGAGGGGACTTCAGCTTTTAAACTCCGCAAAGTGTCCTCTCTGAAAAATACCATCTGAGTTTTTTGCCAAAGTGCAGATCTGCCCTTGAGGAGCTGCAGAGACTCAACAGATGAGACAAAAGAGGGAATCTTGGTCAAACTTACACTCTACTGATTTTTCTGATAATTAAATTTTTTAATGTTGTAACCCTTGGAGTATATGGGCCTTATGTCTCGTCCATGCTTTAAACTGCAGCCCAACAAATTTCCATTTGAGAACTGAGAGCACATGCTGAAAACAGGTTTTTTACATCTCCATAATCTAAAAATGAGCTATGTATGTATAATATAGCCTTTCCAAATTTGTTTGAAAATACATTGCTTCTGACCTGACTTTTCTTGTGCCAAAGCTTTGAGTCTGACACATTTTTTCAGCCAAAGCCCTAATCTAACCCCTTAAATTTTTTCTGATATTGGAAACATTGAGCAAGAGCTGTTGACGAGGTTTGTTGTATTTTTTTTTATAGTTTTATTTCCATGTTAGTATTAAATGAGAAATTATCTGCAAGAAAATAGACTTTTTATTTAAATAGAATAAAAATTCTGCAGTATTGTCCTTGAAAGTCTGAAATTCATGGCACTGCTGTAGAACGGCTTCCCTTTTGTGATGATTCCTCAACTGCATGAGTACATAATTTATGCTCTATGCATTCCTAGACTACCTTTCCTAGAAGTGACCCATAAATACTGATTAAAAAAATTGGGTTTAATATAGGGATTAAGAAATAGATAATTCTTAGGATTTCATATGAAAACTGTGTATGTTCTTGTATAGTATAACTTGTCAGACACTGTATGCAGTTATCTATTCAAGTGTAGTTTTCTGAATTCCAGTTTGCTTACAAGCCTCAACATCTCTTTTTTCTTAAAACCCCACAAAATTTCAAATGAGTTTTTGCAACAAAGGCCTTGTTCTCATGCATCTTAAGAGTTACATTCAGATTAATTTTTGAAGCTGAAGAACTTTCTGAGCCATGCTTTGATAGATCCAGGCACATTCAGGAAATAATAGTATATAATTGTGTTGTATGGTAGAGTATAAAGGTAACTGGGGACATAATTGCTTTAACAAATATATAAATAGACACACCTTGCTGAAAATGCATATGTTTAAGGGTAATTGTTTTCTTGGAAATGAAAGTGATTAGTTCTTTAGGGTTTAGCTAGCATGCCCTCCAAAAG
Source organism: Eulacestoma nigropectus (assembly GCA_013397775.1). Lineage (NCBI taxonomy): Eukaryota > Metazoa > Chordata > Aves > Passeriformes > Eulacestoma > Eulacestoma nigropectus. The sequence goes on from VZTE01000094.1 coordinate 170,511, forward strand.
CTCAGATAAACATACACTTGCTGGATATTTTTTTCAGCATGATGATCCATCTTTTTGATTACAGAGACTTATAAATCATATTACCTTGTGCATTTCAATCGTATTTGCTGGTACTATATTTTGGCTCCTATGGTAGTAATCATTTTAAGCTGCTGGTTTGTTTTTTTTTTTTTTAATGAATATTGAGTTATTTTTCTCTGAGTTAAAATAACTTTAAAAAAATCTAATAAAAACCATGTGCCTCTCTAGTACTAAATAAAATTAACTTAGGAATGCCTGTAATTTAGGCAGAAGTCTGTTCTTACAACCTTCCAGCCTGAATTTATGAGATGTGATACAAACAACAGAAGAGGTAGACACGTCTATAGAGAAAGTGTGAATTCAGGATGGGAGTGAGGCAACAGAAGTGTGGGGTTGGGCATGAAATTCTGGAGGACTGAGTGGTATTTTAGTTGCAAAACAAATGTTAGTTGTTTTGAGTGGAGATAGCCACATGAAAAAACCCCCAAGCTTAGGCGGAAGAGGTGACAATACTGAGATGCAGGGAGCAGGCAGGGTGTGCAGTCTGTGATATAGAAGCACAAGGGGCACATGGGCAGATTTCCTGTCTCATCTGTTGCGAGATTGTGAAGGGCGAGTGTGGAGATTGTGTGATGTGCAGGATGTGTGGCTGGACAGTGCTGGTCAGGAAGATGTGACTGCAATAGCACTGAGCTGAGCCCTGGCCAGAGCTGCAAGTTGGACTGAGCAGGTTTGTATTGTCCTCTGAGTTGCAGGATCTGGGGGACAGGCAGGACTGGTTCAAGTCTGGTGCTATGTCCCATGCAGATCTCGTCACCATGACATGCTGCTAGGGATCCAGTATGAGAAAAATGTTTTCAGCAGTCACTTAAAAAATAAAATTGTCTTTTAAATAGGTAGGGAAAGGGGAGTAGGGAAAAGTGAGAGGACACAAGATGCAGAAGGATACCATCTACGGAGAGAAAAGGCAGCAAATGAGTAGAAAACTTCTTGCTGGGGACAGATGTTGAAGAGACAGATGCAGATCCTACTTTGAACAAAACTGAGGAACAAACATTCTGCTATTCGGTTTCTCTGTACTAATGTGCTCTTTTTGTTGCATTGAACAGAAACACAATGCTAGTGCCAATGTCGTGCTAGAAATGGGCATTGGTTTCCTTTAGAAGTCCATTGCAATGAACAGAGATTTTGCTAACATACTGGCTGGTACTTACTGGAAGCAGGTATGTATTTTTTAATGTGAAGAATGAGTCTGATACCCTCATCTCTCCCAAAATGGTAACAGGGAGACTCTTTCCATGTTGAGTGTCTCTGTGCAGCCCCACCAGACAGACTCCAAAGATCACAGAATCACAGAGAATCACAGAATTGATTAGGTTGAAAAAACCTCTGAGATAATTGAATCCAACCTTTCCTGAAACACCTCCAGGGATGGTGACTCCACCACTTCCCTGGGCAACCCCTTCCAATATCTGATCACCCTTTCTGAGAAGGATTTCTTCCTAATGTCCAGTCTAAACGTCCTCTAGTGCATATTGAGGGTATGTCCTTGTTGTGGTTTGACGCTGCTTTAGGCGCCAAGCACACGAAATCTTATTTACTTGTTTGCCTCTGCCGAAATTAAGCAGGAAAAGGGGGAAATTGAAACTTCATCTTCATATGGTGCAATTAAGATTATTGAGGAAAACAGAAAACTTTGAGGCAAAATAGGTCCACACTTAAACAGTCACAGTATAAAGAGGATTTACTACTAACAGAGTTGAAAGTAAAAAGAAATAATAAGAAATTAAAGCAAACTCCTCTCTGTTCCAGCACCCCCTCTCTCCCACCAGCTTGCGCACAGGGAAACAAAACATGGGATTTAGTCAACGTTGCATTTCTTAAGAGTCTTCCTTTATGTTTAAGAAAAAGACTTTCTTCTGCTGTGCCGTGGGATTCTTCACATGCCAACAATCCACCTGGAAAAATCTGCTGAAGTGAAAAAATATCCCTCCCATGAAATCTTACAGTCTTCTCACACTGCCAGTCATGGGCCATAACATGGGGTTTAGTCTTTTAAGGCTGAGTTATTCTAGCCTGAAAACAAAGGCTCTCTTCTTCAAATCTCTAAACGATAGGCATTCTTTTATCTTCACAGGCCGCGCCTGGATTTTCCATCCCCCCATGTATTTTAACGAATTATAGAGAAAACAGTTTGTAATATTACAATCTTCACCATGGCTTGCAAAGAGAATTTAAGCTCTGGAGCTGGAAGTGCCTCCGCCCTCCTTTCCTGTCTATACACTAACCTTGGCGCCGTCATTTTTGCTTCCTCCCACGTAATCTCTCTGTTATAAACATGAATAGAGGGTTGGCTTTCGTATTCACATATTAATGAGTTTGTTAGTTAACAGTTATAAGGATAATAAGTTAATTCGAATGTTAATAAGCTTGTTAGTTAAGTTACAAAGTTGATGAGTTAATTCATATGTTAATGAATGAGTTAATTAAGTTATTCAGTTAGTTGTAATGTAAGGTTGATGTTATATGTTGGGCATTGTTGTATTCATGTGTTGGGATGAACCACAGAAGTTCTAGAGTGGTTGGGTATCCCTGTTTGTCATACGGAGACTGGGGTTCTATTCCCCGATAGGGAGACAGAAATCTCTGGAATCTGCCACAGGGGAGGGGTATGGGTGTCAATCACAATTACCATAAGGGGAGAAAGTGGTAGATCCCGTTGGACCATCCCGAACTAATCAGAAGGACCCTGGATACCACTGAGCCAAACAGAACCGCACTGGGGGGTGGGGTCAAGGGAGGAGCTACCGGCTATAAAAAGTGACTCCCCAGCCCTGTTGGGGGTGCCTCCAGCCACACCTGACCTGTGGGTGGGCATCCAGCGCTGCTCCTTTGCCTTGTAGCTCGGCAGGTCGCCACTTTGTGGTCTCTGATTGTCATTTGTTTCTTTTATTAATAAATTTTCTTGTTTTAAATTTTGAATTGGCTACCTATTTGTTACATCTCAGTTTCCTTTTTCTCTGGCCTTGGAGTCACCATGTTAGGTTACTGCTAAGAAGTTGATCTTGTTCAGGCTTTACATTGGAGAAAGCCTCGCCCTCCTTATGTTGCTGGCTGCAGGGTGTTTTCTCAGTTCTGGGTGAGCTGTGCTGGCTGCGGGGAAGCCCCGCTGGCTCCATGAGGTGGGAGGGGAGTCTTGGCAACTTCAGACCTATCTCGGCTGCGCTGTTGTTGAAGGCTGATCCCAGCTGCCTGTGGAGCTGGGATGGCTTTTGCCCGGCAGATTTTGCCTGCACCGCCGCGCTGGGGGAGGGCCTGGGTCCGCTCCAGGACGGAGCCTGGGGCCCACTTCCCCCCCACTCCTGGCGGGAGAGCAGGAACAAAAGCGAAATTCCTGCGCGTCCTTTAAATATTAAATTGCAGAAGCGTTACCAGCTTTCTCACTGGGTTAGCAACTTGTCCATCAGCTAAGTTTCAACCTACCACAGTCCTCTTGCTCTGTCACTGGTTACCTTGGAGAAGAGACCAATCCCCACCTGGCCACACTGTCCTTTCAGGCAGGTGATATGTCTCACTTGAACCTCCATTTCTCTAGGATAAACATCCCCAGCTCCCTCAGCTGCTCCTCAAAGGACTTGTGCTCCAGACCCTTCTCTAGCTCCATTGCCCTTCTCTGGAACTACTCCAGCACCCTGGATCATGTTCAGCTACTGCCAACCAGCACCCCAGATTCTTTTCCACTGTGCACTTTCCAGCCACTCTGCCCCAGCCTGTGGTGCTGCCTGGGGTTGTTGTGACCCAAGGGCAGGACCCGGCACTGGGCCTTGTTGAACCTCACACCATTGGCCTCAGCCCATGATCCAGCCTGTCCAGATCCCTCTGCAGAGCCTTCATGCCGTCCAGCAAATCAACACTCCCACCCAAATTGGTGTAGTCTGTGAATTTCTAATAGCAAACCCAGTCCCTTCATCCAAATTATCAGTAAAGATATCCAGGAAGATGTGGGGGAAAGGCAAAAATAAGATGGGTCACACTCCTTGACTGGTCTGGAGCAAAGCTGAGACCCCAGTCCTAAAGGAGGAAGGCTGCTTCAACAAGTTCTGTATTGTGCATTTTTGGGCTTCCAGCTTTCCTGCCTTTAGGCTTGCAAAAGCAACTGTTTGCATCCTTTTCCACTAGCAACTCAGTGAAAGCAGAAGATTCTTTGAACAATATGAAAATGGAAAAAGTCTTTTGTATGTGATGGAAAGTATTTCCTGGATGGCCCTTGTATCTCCCTCTCCTCTGCTGATCTGTGTGAAAAGCAACAACCTGAATTGATGCGAATCTGCTTTTGGCTCTTCCTGGGAAGTAGAAAAATGTCCACAATTAAGGTTCAGATGCCACAGGTTTGGAGGGAAAATACCAAAATCTTAAAAGAAGAGGTGAGAGACAGCACTGAGTACAGCTAATATGGTGTTAGAGGCAGAAGGAAACAAGCATCTCAGCAGCACCCATGTCCTTGCTGATCCTGATCCTTGCTTTCAGTGCATCGGCCTCAAAGGATGAATGTTTAGCCAGAAATGTAGGTTGAAAGGCAGGAGAAAAATAAAAATAAAAAAGCAAACAGAAAATTGTGCAGCTGAGATGAAGCCCCCAGAGGGCCAAATTCTACAGGTTTTCTTGTTTTCCAGATTTCCTGGTTTAATTGGAAATCAGGAAAACTGCTGCAGGGAGGAATAGGGCTGTAGCAATTATGGAAATGTGGCGTTAAAGAAGATGTGCACTTAAAGGCATAGTGAGTAATAAAAAGAAATTTGTTTTTCAAGGACCTTAAAACTGGGATCCTTGACTGGAATCTCTCGAGCAGTCCTAAACTGGTAGTGTTTGTGAGATAAATTGGAAATGCATATGAAGAAAATATCACATATACCTGCTATGTTCCTTTGCACTGTATAACAGAACAGCATTAGAACAGTTGAAAAAAAATAATGGCTTTTGCATTTTTGACTCTGTGTACTTTAAACTCATAATCTTTTATCTGAGCTGTGAATTTTAATGGCTGGCTCTTAATGATGGAGTTCAAACTCCATGCAAGTATATTAAATTTTAATCTATATTTATCTCTACTCAACCATATTTACTTGTTTCCTTAATTTCTTTGTTTGAGTCCTCATCTATCCGTCTCCTTTTATGCTACCATGGACCATGATTCCTATTTAGGAGAGTGCAAATATTATACAATCATAGAATCATAAAATCAAAGAATGGTTTGTGTTGGAAGGAACCTTAAAGATCATCTAGTCTCATCTCACCACCCGCCCCCGCCCCGCCACCCCTGCCACACCATGGGCAGGGATACCTTCCACTAGACCAGGTTGCCCAGAGCCCCATCTAACGAGGCCTTGACACTGCCAGAGATGGGGCATCCACATCTTCTCTGGGCAACCTGTTCCGGTGCCTCACCATCCTCACAACAAAGAACTCACTCCTAATATTTAATCTGAACCTACTCTCTTTTACTTTGAATACATTCTCTCTTTTCTTGTCACTACATAAAAAAGTAAAAAGTTTCTCTCCATCTTTCTTGTAGGATCCCTTCAGGTACTGAAAGGCCACCACTAAGTCAGTCCAAAACCTGCTCTTTTCCAGGCTGAACTATCTCAAGTCTCTCAGCCTTTCCTCATACGAGGTGTTCCATCCCTCTGGTCATCTCAGTGTCTTTCCTCTGGACTTGCTCCAACCAGTCCATGTCCTTCCTGTGCTGGGACCCCAGAGCTGGATGCAGTGCTGCAGGTGGGGTCTCACCAGAGCAGAGCAGAGGGGCAGAATCCCCTCCCTGGCCCTGCTGGCCGCGCTGCTTTGGATGCAGCCCAGGACACGTTTGGCTTTCTGGGCTGTGAGTGCCCATGGCTGGGTCATGTCCAGCCCCTCATCCACCAGCACCTCCAAGTCCTCAACAGGGCTGCTCTCAATCTGTTCATCCCCAGCCTGAGTTGATACTAGGGGTTGCCCCAATCCAGGTGCAGCACCTTGCACTTATTAAATCTCCTGGGGTTCCCATGGACCCACTTCTCCAGCTTGTCCAGGTCCCTCTGGATGGCATCTCATCCTTCAGATGTGCAGCACTACTCATCTTGGGGTCATCTGCAAATTTGCTGAGAGTGTACTTGATCCGTTTGTCTATGCCCTTAATGAAGATATTAGTATTGCTTCCAGTACAGGCCCCTGAGGGCACCACTTGTCACTGATGTCCATCGAGACTCTGAGCCATTAACCATCACCCCCTGGATGGGCCTGTACAACCACTTTCTAATCCATCTAATAGTTCATGCACTGAATCCATCTCTCTCCAGTTTAGAGAGAAGCATGTTGTGGGGGACCATGTTAAAGGCTTTACAGAAGTCCAGGACATCCACAGCCCTTCTCTTGTCCACTGATGATGTCAGTCCACTACAGAAGGCCATTGAGTTGGTCAGGCAGGACCTGCCCTTGGGGAAGCTGTGCTGGCTGTTCTGAATCACCTCTCTGTCCTCCATGTGCCTTAGCACAGCTTCTAGAAGGATTTGTTCCATGATCTTCCCAGGCACAAAGCTGAGGCTGACAGGTCAGTATTTCCCAAGGTCGTCTTTCTACCCTTTTAAAATATGAGTATGATGTTTCCTCTTTTCCAGTCACGTGGGACTTGACTTGACTGCCATGACTTTTCAAATATCATGGACAGTGTCTTGGCACCTACATCAGCCATTTCCCTCAGGACTCTGGGGTGCATCTCACTGGGTCCCATTGACTTGTGCACATTCAGGTTCCTCAGGTGGTCACAAACCTGAACTTTACTTACAGCGGAAGTAAAGTTCAGGTTTACTTTGCTCCCCCTGCAGTCTCCATTCTGCCATCCATCCAGTCAAGAGGTGTGCAAAGGAAGGTTTCCAGTGAAGACTGTGACCAAAAAGTTGTTGAGGACATTTACATTTAAAAACATTTATTCCCTACAGTGTCTGTCATGGCATTTAGGCCAAACACGAGACAAGATCTCAGGCATCAGTTAACATCCTCTGATCTCTATCTGTGAGATGGGAGTAATAATGCTCATCATCCCAAGGAGACAGTGAAAATTGCCTGGTATTTATAAATGTGAAGGTTGAATCCCTGCACAAAATCTGCACATGTTGGTTGGCTCCACATGTCTGTAGATCCCAAATTATTGGAAATACTTTCTATAAAAATGTTAGTCTTTTTTTCACCTATGTCAGTGACTATATAAGACTTCTGGAAGAACAACTGCTTTCTAGGAACTTAGATATTTAATAAAAACTTTTTTCTTTTTTCTTTCATGGTTATTTTAATGTTTACAGTTCCCTACCCCGTCATCTTGAAACCATGTGACTGTCACTGTGGATTTAAGGTGTCTACATCTTTATAGAAGCAGAACACCAGGGAGCCAGCACAATAACCTTTGAAACCAGCATTGCTTGTTTTCTTTCCAAAATATTCTTTCAATAAAGGTGGAAAACATCTGCATTTTAAAAATTGCTGCTTTATATAATGAAGAAAACAAAATAGAAAACAAAGAAAAGGAAAAGAGAATAGGAAAAAACCATTGAATCCCAAAAGAGTAATAAATGATTCTTCCTTCAACTGCTTAATGTTTTCTATGAAATATTTTGGGCATGGGAAAAATACTTTTCCCATTACCATCAATGCCATTACCTCAGGAATAACTTGGCTATGGGAGCAGGTATCTTTGCCGTCCAGTTTCACATTCCATAAAAATTAATTTAATCTCAGCTGGTTGTTAGTCTAGCTTTTAAATGATTGTCTGCCACCACAGTCTCAGTCCATAGTTAAAAATAGGTGCTCTTCGTTATTAGTCCATGTTAAAATGAAATAAATATGTCCAGATATTGGAAAACTGCTACTGGAAAAATGTGTTGCTCTCCCACACTTTGTGTCAGCATCAGAAGTTAAGGCAGAGTAGGAGTGGCAGTTTTGATGGCATTGCCAGCACAGGCAGTGGAAAGCCAAAAGCTGGGACTGGTCCCAGAAGCTCCCCTAGGTCTGTAGCACACGGGTAAACCTGACCTCCCTTCAGCAGGGAAGCACACTCCCTGGGAAGACTGCACCAACCTGGACCTTGGTGGCCTTTAATGCCTATTATTCAGCATTTCAGTGTGCCCTTTTAGTGCTTGCAAAGCCTGTTCATTGTTGCAAAGGAAATAAATTGTGATTTTTTAGTTAGGTGTGGGTATGCTAACATCACAAGTGCTATTTTCCAGACACCACAACCCCACTCCTCCATTTCAGCTGAAGTAGAGGTGGGATGGACACGTAGAGAAGGGAAGTAAACAGGTTTTTTTCATGTAGGAAGATGGACTATGAGAGAGGGCTGTGGTACAAACATAGGGAAGAAAGTGCGCTGCAGAGGGCAATGGACAGGAAGAGTGTTTGTGGCTGAGCAGCAGATCGGGTATAGGAGCAATACGCAGTTGTTGGCTGGGTCCTGCTGCAGGGACAGGAGTCCTGTCCTGAAACCTGCCCAGGTACACCACCATCCAACAGAGGAGAGCTGAGGAAGAGCCCAGACCCAGCCTCCAAGAGGGGGAACACATCTGTCTTTTATCTACTCAGACAGTTGTGACTGGGCTTTTTTCTTGTTCCGATATCCTAGATTCAAACTCCTGGAGGTACCAGAGTGCAGCAGCTGCTCCCACGCAGCCTGTGAGCAGCCCACTCCCTCTGCCACAGCGCTGCCCTTCCCTTTGAAGCTGGGTGGGAAGCAAGTCACAGCAATAACCTGCTCGTGGATACTCTTTGATCTCCTGCTCCAGCTGAAATTCATCCCAGTTGAGGAGGCCTTCGACAGGCCTTTTGCATCCCAAAGATTCTCACCATGGTCTTGGGCAGGCTCTGTCCCAGTGGCAAAGCATTCTGCCCTGCAGCTGAAACTAGAAATTCAGAGTTTTAACCTTTTTGTGGAACAACAGATTCAACAGATGAAACAGTCAATTTTACTCATACTTTCCCTTCTAGTTTGAAAAAAAGCATTATTTTAATCATTCACTTCATTGCTTGGGTCACTTCACTAGACTTCAGGAAAATTCATAATTAATGACTCTGAGCAGGCTTTCTTTTTTCAGTTATTATTTTTCCTTTGAACTTAGCATTTTTTCCCTCTCCCAGACAGCATAATTTACATGATGAACAAATGGTATATTAATCTTTTGATGTGGATCCATGTTGTTTATCAAATTTCTCATAATCTTATACCAGTCTGTCTTGTTATGTTTTTAAAGATATTAATCTTCAGCAGAGAAAAAAAATGAGGCTTTCTTCTCTCTGTCCTGTTATACCGATGGAATCACACTACTGACCTGCCATGAAATGCTGAGAGAGATAAAGTATTCTAATTTCTTTGTGAGACAAGCTAGCAAATTGTGGCGTGTCTAACTGATACTTTGTGGTAGGTTTGCTGATTCCTGTCCCCAGTTAGAGTTCGATTAGTAACTGAAAATTAATTGCGCAATAATTTCCTTGTAAAACGCACCACCTTTCTGGAAGTAAAAGCAAAGGTTAATGGTCATGAGAAATACTGTAGAAATGTTTGCCTTTAACTAGAACAAGATTTTGGCTGCAGCCAAATCAATCAAAACAAACAATTTTTGTTTGAATTTTTGAGTAATGTCTTTTCACGCACATGTCTTTCCACAGCATTTTGGGTAAGTAATCTCTTTTTTTTTTTTTACTATGATAGGCAAGCTTCTTGTTGTCCTTAGAAATGTGTGTTTCCCTCTTCTTGGACAAATATGTCTGCACATCAGTGACTGGAGTGGAGATGTTCTGACAGACTTTAGAAGTTTAGTTCATTGTGCACAACAGATCTGAGAGTTTGAACCAGGGTAATGTAATCATGTAGCACAGGTGAAAAAAAATCCTATCGTAATATTTTTAGTGCTGGTTTATCTTGATTTTTTATTAAAAGCCCCTTTTTAGTCTTTCAAACAACAATGGTCTGCCTGCCAAACCAAGTCCAGGAGTGTGGATTAATTATTTCTGCCACATAAACAGGCTGAGTTTTAAACAGGAATATACTTGCTGCCTTTGTGCAAAGCACGCTGGCCTTGGCAGCTGGTGTGCCTTGCTCACCTATAGACCAGCTGATAAAATGTGTTGGTGGAGGGATATAACCAATACTCAATGAACAATATTAATCCTAGTATTTAAAGGGCTTACAGCTGCTGCAGAGCTGAAGAAAAGGTTTTTCCCTTCAGACATGTGACATTTCTAAAGACCCCCAAATTGGGTAGACATTTTTTGATTTTCTGGAGCATTTCAGGATGCTCAAATGCTGTCAGGAACTGTTGTAGACATTGAAGTGCTAACTTGGGACTAGGTGTTGCCTTTTTGCCTAACAATAAAGATGGTTTAGGACTGAGAAAGTATTTGATAACTTCTTTGCATAAGGAAAGGTGAAATATTGTTATGTTCTATTTGTGAATGCTTTAGAGGCTGGATTGTGGTTGAGCCTTCAACATATAATTTACATCCATCAAACAGCTGTGATGTGTGTGAGCAGTCCCATGTGACACAGGTGAGGATTTTCACAAATCCAAGTTTGCTGATCTGCATGGAAATACTCGAACACAACAGACCAGTTAGGATGCATACCTGTCCTGTGACATCTGTTGGTTAAAGAAACACATTCATTTTGCAAAGTTCTTTGGTTCTCTGTATGACTACATGTCTGTCTGCCTTTTCTGTATTGCTTCTCCTAATGCTCCTTGAATCTTGTAACATCTTGATTGAAATGGCTCTCATGGAAATTTTTTCATATTACAACTATTCTTAAAAATATTGTTTTGAAATGTTTATTTTTTATCTTTTGAAAATGTTTGGGAGAAAACTATATTTATTTGTACAAAATTTTAAATTTTTTTATGTTTGTAGTAGAAAGGCGTATTCCTTGAAATAGAGGCAAGTGTTTATCACAAAGCTAACATTTTCTTTCTTGGGAATATTTTACTATGTTTACCTTTGAATGTTATCAGACAGACTTTGTGCCATCCAGACGATTCTGTCTAAAAATACCTTAACTGTCAAAGTAGTTATTTATCCCTTTTGCAAGTCCTAATACCTAAACCCAAAAAGTTTCCATAGACAGGAGTTTCAGTCTCTGAAAAATCATTCAGAGCTCCAGAATCAGGGTTGATTTTTTTTTTTTCTGGGGGTCTCTATGAGTTTGTGAAGGGATAATCTTCACTGACTTTTACCTATTTTTAACTTGAGGGTGTTTCATGGAAGCTGAAAGGGAAATAAAAGCCATAAAGCCACTCACCTGGTCCCTTATAGTTACAATGTTTTAATCCCGCCATGTCCTGAAAATACACAGACATTTAATTTGCTGCTTTGTAAAAACACCTGTTTGTTGAACCTGTGTCTGTTCAGTAACAGAGCTTTTTGCCATCTGAGTGCTAGATTTCAGAATTTTTCAAGATTCTGCTTACTTTGAAATACTCTGTTCTAATGTTCATCCAGTTGTTTTGGCTTTGTTTTACGGCAATTTTGGTCTTCCTGGGGCTCTAAAGATACTTGTGACATCTGCGGAGGCCTGAGCAAAGGCAAGGACAGAGCAGGTAGTCAGAAGAAGTCTCCTTCTCAGGTACTCCTTCTTTCCAGCAGAACAAAGGGTGCAGGATGGAGCTGCCTCTCAAGAGAAGCCTGCAGGGACCTGCCTCTTTGTGCTTCTACACTGCCACATCTCAAGCTTGCCTTCTCAGAGGCACCATGTGCTTCCCCTCCCAGCTGACAGGAGTTGCAGAAGACATGCAAAGTAAGGCTCTAGCATGGCACCGGTTCAAAACTAACAGCTTTTATTGGAATACCATAATTACTGGAACCTTGTCAGGAAATGTTACCATTGAAAATCTTCCTGTTAAAGTCACTTCTTCCATCAAAGTAACTTCTTCCACAGTAGATATGGAGATATGATATATGAATACAACTTTTTCCAGACAAAACCCAGCTGCTTTTCATGGGTGCCTAGATTTGGCCCTGTTTCTTTTCCCTTGCCTCTCTTGCTGCTGGTAAGTCTGGGACGTTAATCCTCTCTGGTACTGTGCTGAATACTTTCACTCCTGGGGTAAATCAGCTTCTTCGCTTAGAGGAGTGTTTGGGCTCAGGGAATTAGTGCTGTGAGCTGCCCAGCCACTCTTTATGTGTACAATGGGTAAAACAAAAATGATCCAGAGGCAGATTCAGTCCAGAGAAGATGGAAAGTTGTTATCTGTCGTTCATTCCCCACTTGGGTGAAGTCAACAGTAACCTCTTTAATATGCTGACCCAAGCACTGGGACCAAGTTTGTTTCAGAGTTACCTTTGTGGTCTTGGGCCCTGGCTCTCTGCCATGGTTTTTCCTTGCTTTAAAATAGGCAAATAATCGTCTCTTGTAAAGCCCCAGAGGGCATTTAGACGGCTAAAAAAAGTATTGTGTGTGCAGAGTAGGAGGTTGGATACACAGAGGTGTGCAAAGCAGCATGGGATCTACTGCAAAAACTAAGAAAAGGAAGAAGTATTTATTATCTAGTTGAAAGCAAATGCTTAAAAAACCGAAGAGGCTCTAAGATTGATAAGGAAGTTAAGTACCACATGGCCATCTGATGCTGTCAAGGCAATGAGGTGTGCAGCCAGCCAGTCCTTGGCAGCCAGACACCTTGAGGTGTCCACGCTGCCTGCTGAAGGCAATGGGAGCCATCAAGGTAGCTCTAGGTGAAACCATGGTATAAAAGCCTGCAACATGGTGCCGGGTTATCCAGGGGCCCAGAACAACAAGTGGTCTTGTACTGTGGAATTAGAGAGGCAGAGATATCCAGAACCAGCCTGAAGATCTGGCTTTGGACTATGAGAATAGAAAGGCTTCCAGCCTTGGAGGTATGTGCCACCCTTCTCTCCTGAGGAAAAATTTTTGTTCTGAGGCAGGCAGGGTTGCTGATGGTAGGATGGGATGCTCCTCCACTACTTCTCCAACAGATGATTTGAAACTTTACATTGGAGCTATTATGGCCTGTTTTACGCTAAGTTGTGTGCTGAGCCTCAAGTGCCCTTCTTGTCACTGAAAATTAGGCTGGATAAAGCATAAGTTAACTCCCTGAGCCCTTATTAGAGTTAGTTTTACTATCTCCAAAGTAATTAATATTCGTATGTAAACAGAGGAGCTGGAGTCATTCTCTCAACTTGCACACAGAAGCCTTGTCTGTAGCACCTGGAGCATCTAAGCCATCTGTGTCTGGGGCCAAAATCTGACCTAGTGTCAGTGGCACGACTGTAGCATGACATGTGGTTGTATGTTATACACTTAGACTTGACTTCACATGGGAGAAAATGGCAATTTATAGGACGTCTTTGTTTAAAGATCCTTCCCCATCTTGCTGATGAGGCCAGGAGGTTGCACAGTCACCACTGGCACTGGGACAAGGACTGTGCCTCTGTGCCTTTGTTTTGCTTAGGACGGCTCTTGAAGCTGGTTGCTCAAGGCATGGCCACCAGCTGTGAGGCCAGCCAGAATTTCCTTGGCTATGCGACATGCTGATCGCTTGCCCACTTCCTGCACAGAGCTTACGTGGTACAGAGGACTTTGTCCAAGCCTTCTACGTCAAAAGGGAATTAAATTTCAATGCAAACACAGGTTGCATAGTTGAGCCCTTAAGCCTACAACAAACTCTGCAGTTTAATCTGCTGCTGCTGTAGACAAGCTATCCTTTTTAAATAGTTTAAATTTAGCTGGTAGAGCCCTTGAGAGATTATTTTTGGGCCACATTGTGTTTACTGATCTCCACTAATCATGTTATCTATTAATTCTGCTGTTCAAGAGCACATGCCTAGACCTTGTACTTCATTGCTAATTTATCTCTCTCCTATATGAAGCAGAGACCCAAGGAAATTAGAAAATTGCTCCGACGGTTTCTACCAGGTCCTTTCATTAGTGCTTTGAGCAGTAGATCAGACCTGCACAGCGAGGCTGAATCCTGGCTGACCTTTTCTCTGCTCTGCGTTTACAAACATGAGAAGGAAGTTTGTTTACTGCAGCTGTGCAGTTTGCTGGATGCACTAACAAATGTCAGCAGTCCAGCAGTCAGTGCTTCCCTCTCTCTGCTGCTCAGAAGCGCTGTGTTGCTGGGTGAAGATGCTCAAACTGTGGCAGTGCACAGCACACCTCTCCCTGCACTTTGCCCCCTGCTGTAACCCCCTTATGCAAAAGTGTTCTTACAGGAGAAGCCTCAATACTTCCTATTTTCCTTTCCTTTTTTTTTTTTTTTTTTAAAGTTTTTTACCTTAGGAGGGAACCAAGGCAGCCAAAATGTGAAGGAGTGCCCTGGGAAGCAGATGGGAATGCTATACACATTATATAATCAGGTGTGATTTTCTTTCAGGCACTGCTGGGGAATGAACTCCTGCTTCTGCCAGGATTTTGATGCTATAAACTATCCCTGTGATGGAAAGGGTATTTTCTTCAACCCTTCTGCTCTGCAAGACAGTACTAGGTGTCAGGGCAGTGCAAGCAAGGGCAGAGAGAGTTTGGAGATTAGTTAATAATGAGGATTTAATTATGAGCTGACAAACTGTCATGGAACGGATACACAACAGCTGTGGTCATGCTGCTGCTGCTCCAGCTTGTGTGGTATGGGTTGTCCTTGGAAAATCCACCATGCAGTGTTACATGCACACATACATGCTGTTAGGGAAATTTATTACAGTATACAGTCTCTGTTTAAGCTTCCTAGTCAAACCTAAGTTTGAAATCCCAGCTGGACCCCATCCCAGACCTTATGAAAAAATATTCTGGTTTACTGCACACCTTGGAAAACAGTAGTATTACAGTAAAACTACCTCAAACTCCTCTGCAAGGCCCATGTCCCTTTTTTTTTGTTAGCAGTACAATGATAGCAGAAATATGCAGGTGGAAAGGGAAAAGAGGGGAAGAGTATGTGAGGGGAAAATACCACCACAGAAATTATTTCTGTGGATACATACTGTTGGCAGCTCTTCTCTGAGTTCCGTGGTGGGCTGTGTAAAAAACACAATCTGATGTTTAGACAAGATGCTCAAGTATGGACATGGATGTGCTCTGCTGTTATGGCACCAAGGGATAAGGAACTCTGTGGCATGATGTAAAGTAGCTTTCTAAGCAGGGCACTGTTGGGAGGGTGAGAATTGGTGTCAGGAAGACTTCAGTGTATTTTCTGCTTGTCCTGTGGAAATTACCTTGGTACAAGTAGAAGTAAGACCAATAAAAACCTGTCCAACTGTTAATTCTATTATTGGACAATAATACTTCAAATTCTCTTTTTATCATAACTGAGGAAGTTTCCCTTTCATAAGTGGTGGACACCAAAGGCATTTCTGTTTGCAATCATAAAGTTTTGTTTTCTTTATGTAGCCTCTTGTAAAATGTTTTTCTAAGAGTGCTTCATGAAAAATGAAGCATTAAGCAAATGCCTTTGAACAAAATAGAAAAAAATGTAATCCGCAGCTCCTTAGTGGCAGGTGTATTCTTATGCAAAAACTTTGAATGTATCTCTTCCCCTTCCAGTTCTTTTATTTCTATACTATTCAACTCCCTGTATATGATTGTAACACTTTCAACAGAGCACTTTCATGGACAGACCTTGGTGATTGAAAAGTATTGTGCTGAATAGTGAATTATGTAAGTGTGAATGGGTGCTATTTTATCTGAAGAGAGAAGTCTTTCTTTCCTCTAGAAGATCTGCCCAGCAAAAGACAGATCTTCAGTGGGCTTAATATTTAATTTCCATCATGGAGGAAGTAATCAAATGGGCTGATGAAATGGGACTCCAAATGAACATTGCAAAAATGAGTAAGCAAGCAAAAAAGTTAGTAGATAAGTTTAAAGTAGATAAATATGAGGCCATGAGACTGGGAAAAAACAATCTTAACCATGTCTACATGATGCTGAACTTGGAAAGAGGTTTTGGAGTCACTGTTAAGGGCTTTCTTCAATTAACTTTCCATATATAACAGCAGCATCTAACAAGCCCAACAAAATGTTGGTCAGCATTAGAGGGGTGATGAGAAGAAGGAAAAAAGCACTCTTTTATTTGGTGTGTGCACAACTTAAGTTCTGTGTGCAATTCCATTCGCCACACTGCAAGAAGAACCTAGAAGAAGGCAGCAATCAAGATCAGCATCTTGTAAGGAGATATTAAAATACAGGACATTAAAGAGACTGCTCATCTTGGAGCGGAAGAAGCTGGAGTGCTATGCCTGAAGCCTACAAAATCAGAAGGGACGTGGACAGGCCTAATGCAAAACTAAAGTCCCAAGTACTGGGACTTGGGTCAGTCATTGAAGTTGGTCAGAGATCAGTTTAAATCTGAGAGAAAACACTCCACTGTGTGAGTAGTGAACTTCTGAATTTGATCTTGCAGGAGATTGTAGAAGCAGATGCCATTAGCATACTCATACATACATTAGACAATTTAATGGGTAATAGGGCTGGAAACAGTTAACTTAAAGGTCTAAGGGACACAGAAAGGGGCATGTATCCTCTGACAACCCTGGCACAGCATCTGAGGGTGCGGGAGGAAGGTACAGGAGAATGAAGCCAGGAGAGCAGCAGGCTTGCGTGACTGGTGTCTCCTGTCATGCTGCTGGAGGCAGAACATGGGGCTGGATGCACCCGTCCTCTGATCTCTCCGTTCATACCCAGCTGTTCCGCTGGCCAGTGTCCAATTCAAGACTACAACTGCAGCCAGTGCTTGCAAAAGGGCAGTAAGGGATAAAGAACTAGGACCTCACGCAACTGACAAACACAGACTGGTTCCAGATCAGCTTTGCCCTTTGAAAGAAACTCATTGTCACTTAGTGCTTTTCTCCAGTGCCAGGCTGAGGGGGGAGGAGGCGTATGACCAGTGCAATATCTGGATGTCTTATGGATATCTAAACTAAATTACATATAGTCGAGCTAGGCCAATTTATATTTATCCTTGTGTGCAAAGACGATGAACTTAGTTTAAATAGGTTCTACGTTTAATAAATGAGGGTAAATGAGATCTAAAGCCTTGCCTCCTCTCTTCATAGGAAACAAGGCAGTCACAAGGATTCGATTACTAGATATTGAATTTATATACATTTTTATTAGAAGTCGTCTAAATTATCTTTTAACAAAACCTTATTTTTCTTTAAACAGGAAATATTTGTTTCTATTGCTGAAGGTTACACTCGATGCTTCCATTTTTTTAGTGGAAATGTTTATATTTTCAAGAAAATGATTTTTTTCTCTTCTGAGAGCCTGTGTTTTGTGTTGGAAATTTTAAGGAAAGGCTTTGGCAGAAGTTTTTGGGTTTGACTGTCGAGGTCATGCTCTGTTTTGAAGTGGTTGTTTCCCCTCTGACAAGCCAAAGCTGAGGACATCTGTTACCAGGACAGATCTGTTGTGTCACCAAGAAACCTTGTGGGGAGCTCTGCAGTGCTGGGTACCTATGGCAAGGCTCCCCCTCCTACCTGCCCATGGGTTGGGGCTGAGAGCTGATGTGCCAAAAGAACTCCATGTGTGCATATTCAGCTCCCTCTCTATCCTTAAATGCAGTTCCGTAATGAAGTAGTCTGCAAGTAGGAGTTTTCAATCAAATCTTGTTTTGTATATGGAATGAAATGAAGGAAAATGAAAAACAAAGTAAAACAAAACAAGACCTCACAAAAAATGTCCCAGAAAACTTGGCAGCTCTACTTATTCTGTAATCTACTGTAGCTACCCAGGCAACCTAAGAACTCGTCAGTGAAGAAGGAGGCAATGGATTTGACTTGAATGTATCACTTTTAGAGAATGACTAAGCAGGAAAAACAAGATGACGTTCCATCGCTGGCCACAGCATCAACTGAAGAACCTTTTCTATCAAAAACTATATTCAGTGGACACACTCATTGACTAACAGGAGTGTTTTGTGGCAAAGGTTTGTGAATGACAGACTTCAGCTTCCAGCTCAGACTACCTTGCCTTCTCGCATGAACAGGAGTGCTCTTTTCCTCTAGTCATAAACTGTACCTCAAGTCTAAAAGATGCAGACTGACAGGACATTTCATCAAAAACATATGTTAAAAGAAATACTCCTGTGATTATTTGTACAACTTTTTTCCCCTTAATCATGGTGAGACTGGAATAAGTTCTCTTCCAGTTTCTACATTTGTACCTCACTCTAGGAGCTTCTGCAATGCCTTTCCTGCTGTAATACCTCTCCTGCTGTAACAGCTCCTTTAAAATCACATCAGCAGCTGCCTGTCACTTCAACAAGCCCTGGATTCTGCAACCTTGTCAGTAGTGTTTGTTGGAATAGAAAACCTTTTTTTTTCCTTAAGAGTCTGACCTTTTATCAAAAAGTATTCAAAACTTTGATAGTCAGAAGCAGAATAGCAAGAATTGGCTGCCATTACAAGGACTCTTCACATTCATGGAGTTTCTGGTGTTTGCATCAACCTCCTCTACCTTGTCTTTCACTGCTCATTCCAAGAATATCTGGTACATGTCAATGAAGAAATAACTTCCCTTTTATTAAAGAACGAAATTGGATAGATACATATATGCATTGTTTACATATAACAAACATGCCTTGCTTTTATATTTTTGGCTAATTCTCCTTTAGCTTCTGAAAATAACACGTCTTTAAAAGTTTTGAAAACGAACTCCATCCATCCCAGCAGCTATGTCTTGTCTCCTTCCTTGATTATGCCCACTATTTCTTTTCTTTTCAAAAAGAAACACAGGTGACTAAATTCTCCAGGCATTCCCCGCTATTCTCTCTGACTGATTCCCTGAAAAGAAAAGGATTTCTTGTGGGTAGCTTGTAAGGAAGAGGAGGAAAAATGACAAAAGGGAAGAATTTGGTAAGTTTCTAATTGAAATTGTCGGCATGATGTCACCCCAGCTGGAAGAACAATATGTTATAGAGACAGTAGTGCAGGTGTCTGCTGAGAAAGTGCACCTAGTTACAAGGGCGCTGAAACCTCTGCAGTTGGTTGAGGCCACCGTGAGCTCTGCCTGGGCAGAGCTGTGTCTCTCATGGCAGCTGGGATGTCTGCAGGAAGGGTCACTGGACATGAGACATCCCAGACATCTGTGCTCCAAGCAAGAATAACTTCAGACTCTTTTAGCTTCCAGAGAAGGTCATGAAGGTGCTCCCAGGGCTGAACCACCTTCCCTATGAGGGCAGGCTGAGAGAGCTGAGATAATTCAGCCTGGAGAAGAGAAGGCCCCAGGGAGACCGTACCTAAAGAGGAACTACAGAAAAGATGGGGAGGGACTCTTTATCAGGGACTGTAGTGATAGGGCATGGGACAATGGTTTTAAACAGAAATGGGATAGATTTAGATTAGGTTAAGATTTAGATTAATTCTTTAGATTAAGAAGAAATTCTTTACTGTGAGGGTGGTGAGGCACTGGCACAGGTTGCTCGGAGAAGCTGCTGATGCCCCATCCCTGGCAGTGTCAAGGCCGGGTTGTGTGTGGCTCTGAGCAATGTGGTCTAGTGAAAAACGTCCCTGCCCATGGCAGGAAGTTTGGGACTAGATGATCTTTAAGCTTCCCTCCAACTCAAGCCATTCTAGGATCCTATGATTAATAGAAGGCCTTTTTTTTTTAGCATTTAAGTCTTGTCCAATACAAGTTGCTGATAAAATACTTTTCTTATTTATGTAAGCTAGATAGTGATTTTTATGGTTAATTGCCTATGGTAATTCTACTTAAGAAAAACTTTTCTTCAAAGTCTTATTTATTTAAACAGGGCTGAGATCAAAGCCTCCTTCTGTAGCTCACAGAGCATTTTCTTTCTTTGTTGTTGAAGGAATAAGCCTATTTGAGTGAGATTTTTAAAAAGCTATTTTCTATTTTGTTGATAGAGTACTCTGTGCCTCTAGAAATTCAGAAGAAAAATACCTTGTCTAAAAGGGTTTTAACTTGGAATTTTTTTTATTCTGATAATGGCTTCATTACCTTTTAAGTTCTTTTCTTCACTACTTGCAAAAATGAGCAAAAAGTTAGAAGAAAAACTTGTGAAGAATATTTTAATCTGGAGGCCAATGTACAGAGAAGGAAGAAAAACTGTGTATCAGTAGTGAGAGCTAGTGACTGAGGAGAGGTGAAACTAATGCTAAATACAGGGCTACAGCTTGATAGATCCTCACTAGATAAAGAGGAGTGGGGCGAGGTTTCTTTTTATTTTCCTATTTTTTTCCATTTCAGGGTGTACAATAAGAGCAGCCACCTGTAAGCAATTTTTTTAAACACCTGTCCTTTTTTTTGCCTTTCACAAATTTTTGCAGTCAAAACAAAAGTAGAATTAACCTAGCCACTGGAAGAACTGCAGTATATTTCTGTTCTTTTGTATTTTCAAATGACAATGTAGAGATGTTATACATAACTGTTAGACTACATGGTGCGCAAAGGTTACCATTAATGGTAAAAATTCTTGTTCCATTGACTCTCATTGAAATGGTGGGCTCAGCAGAGGAATGAGAGGAATCAGGCAAACCAAATCATTGGTTCTAGAAGTTGTGGATCTGCAGTAAGGAACAAGGCTGTGGTTTCACAGCAGTTTGGGGAGAGCCAGGGGTTCAATATTTGCATGCAATAACCTGTGTGCTTCTGCGCGCCTGACAGCCAGACCAACAGCATTGTCATTGCATGAGCAAGTGTGGATAACACACTCTGTGCTGCCTGGGAATCGAGATTGTGCCTGACCTGGCAAGGTATTTGGGGAAAAGTTCCCTCTCTAGATGCTTTGGAACAGGTTTGTATCAGCAAAAGTGAGTTTGCACCAGTTCAGCAACTTGCACCATGCGTCTGTGGTTTGGTTTTGAGATGTGATTACAGATGATGGTCTATATAGAGGCCAGAGATGCCAATATGGGGCTTCCATGCCCATGACTGTAGTAGGAGCTATTGATATGGAAGTACTGAGCAGGGTGAAAGGCCTTCTGTGGGGCTACTGGTGTCAGGCAGGCTCCTTAGATGCTGCTTGTGCTCTGGATGCCAGGGGCTGCCATCACCTGTGCTGCTGGGGTTTCCTGGATGAAAAAAGGGCTGCAGAGGTGTGGGTCCTGCACTGTAGACGCATGAGGGCAGAGCATGGGCTGTCCTTGTAGACCAGCCCTTGCGTGGCTGTGAACAGCTGGCAGAGGCTGCATGCACTCTCAGTGCAGAGGATGGGAGCGTTAAAGAAGACAAAGCTGTTTTGTTTGGGGATTGGCAGAGGACTGGCCTGCATGGAGCTTTGTCTCCTGAGATAGTATGCGTAGAGTGAGTTTTAAAATTATCTGCTCTTGTCTCATGAAGTAATTGCATCTGTGAAGGTGTGTTCAGATCCTTATCTGGCTTATTGAATCAACAAAATATTTGTCTGGTGTTGTGTATTGTACTAGATAGTTTTTTGCATAGGAATTGCATCTCACAGAAAAGCACTGGTACTAACTGCAGATTTTTCAGAAACAGTGCAAGTGATTATGGCCTAAATATTAGTAAATCTTACTCCATACATGCAATAAAAAACCCAATATGGGTTAATGTCGACTTCTATAATTCTTTCCTGTTTTTACCATGCAATGCTTAAAACATTTTGGATGTAACAGTTGTGTGGTTCTAGTAGCAGTTGAGGTACCTGGGTAGCTGTAGTAAAATCGTTGCTTAGCATGAACCACTAGACCTTAACTTTCTTACAGTTTAACCTTCTTTTATGGTTAGTAACACAATGAACAGACAATGAATCTAAATATTGCCTTCAGAGAGCCTCTCCTCCCTTGAAGACACTTGGCTTGGGACGATGCTGATGCCAACCACAAGTCCTAATTTCATCCCAGCTTTGTAGCAGCTTTCAGTTTGTAGCTTCAGTAAAGAGCGACTCCCATTCACCTGCGGAAAAGATATTTTTCCAATGAACTATGTGCTAAGTTCGAAGTTTGATTTCCACAAGTATTTATGCAAACAAACCCCTTATATTCTTTCTTGGTTGGATGGACCTAAAATCTTGCTCAAGAATGAAAAGTTTGCACAATCCTACCAAGAAATGATTTTTTCTGTGTTTCTTTGGTGTTTATACATTTGAAGGCTGGAAAGTGTTTTCTAACAGACTTGTTGACTGTTTCAAGACCCAACTACCACTGGACTCGCTACTTTGGGATTACAGGTGAGGAAGGAGATGGGATGGCTTCACAGTACTTGCATCATGATTTCTTCATATTGCTGCATTCAACTGCATAAACAATTGTGGTCCCTTAGGTGTTTGTCTCCCTGTGAGAACGATGGACATGCAAAGAGAGGTTATTAAAAGGAGTGTGTATGGTAAATCCAAACTTGAGGTTGAATTGTTGAGAACTTGTTCATACTCACTTTTCATTTTCACAGCTCAATTAACCACAGTGGAGTCTGTGTTTCAATTGAAAGAGAATCATAATTTGTTGTCACAGTGGGTTTTTTTCTCTTTATTAGTTTGCTCACTTTACAAGGTGCTGACGAATCAGGATCTGTGAAGAAAATATGGAAATCACCCATGATTTTTCCTTTTCTCTTGTGTCTTGTGGTTTTGGTGGTTTTGTTTTGTTTGGAAAGAATCAGGATGATGTATTCAGGTTATGAAGAGGTAGAAAACTACCTTAAAATTTATTGGCATGAGGATATCTGAAGAACGTGTGTTAGAAAATTATTTATTTTTCCTTTTTTTAAATAGGCTGTTCTGGATAAATTAGGACAAGAAAAATTGGCTTGGCTGGGCTTTGCTTGACTGGTGAAAAATACTCTTTATAGTTATGAAGAAGTCATGCATCTCTGAGTAATAATTGAGCAAGTACATACTGGAAGTCTGCGGGAGGACTGAAGTTTGAAAAAGACAAGTGTAATGTCCTGTGTATGTTATAAGTCTATTGTCTTGCCATCCCTTGCAAGGAAAGAAAAGACGAAATATGGGGATTCAGTGATAAAGAGATTAAAGGATAGGGAATGTATTTAATGAAATTCAGCATAATTTTGGAAGAAAGAAATTATTCTCCATTATTTGGTAGAAAGAAAACCTAATTTGACTCTGTTTCATTAAAATGCATACAAATACAATAACAGTGTTAGTGCTGCATAACATTCTATCTTAAAACTGACACAGAATGGTATCAGTAAAACAAGTATGACATGAATTAAAAGTTGGCCTGAAAAGGGAAACCTCAACAAATGCAATTCTTTCTAGCATGTTCCATGTCCTAGATTATCATGAAACCTTAAACTATTCCATGTTTTCATCAGTGATCTAGGTGCAAATATTCTCATGTTGTAAATAACCATGATTTTATGTTATGAGGCCTGGCAGAGTTTTAATCAATGAGAAGGACATTAAAGCTGGAGGGAGGAGTCAGGATGTCTCAGCACAGCAGGCCTAAATACAGACAGTTTGCCAGGACAAACCAGGCAACGAAGGCTGTACCTTCAATGAGAAGTCCAAAGTGTTAAGTCTGTAAACATTGTAGGGGTCAGTCTGTCCCTTTCCATGCCCTGTCACCACAGTCCTGGGGTAAAAGAGGCTGATGCTGTCATCAGGAGTGCAGTAAAGATGAGGAGGGAAGGGACAAAGGGCCCTGATGCTTCAATACAATATGCACCTCCACAATCCACCTAAAATGCAGAACAAATCTGAAGACCATGACAGTGGCTACAAAAGCCATTGGAGGGCTGAAAGGACAGTCTGTCAGTGACCAGCCTAAACCAAGGCAGTCTATTTAGCAAAAGAGGGCTGAGTAGTACTTGATATAAATTTTGTAAGTATCTTCAATTAATATTTAATTTCCTGTACATTTCATGCTTTTTTTGTGGAAAGCAAATGGCAATAGAGTAAATGAGGAAGAGGGGAACGGACAGTTTCATTCCTTTAAAACAATACAATTCATTTTCACGGGAGGTAAGCTTCAGCTAGAAAAGTTATGCTTTACGTGCATGTTGTTGAGTTCAATACAGGATAATTAAATGAAAGTTCGTGGTTAGTGTTTTATAAATGAGCATTCTTGGTCTTTGGGCGTGGTTTAATAGTCTTCTGTTCTATAAACCTGGAAAAGGTAAGACATGGATAGCACTATTGCATTCTAGCTTCTCCCTGAGTGAGGCTAAAATGTGCTGTGCACAGCTGGCTCTGAATATGTGTGCTGCCTTGTTTTTTTTCAAATACTACAAATATTTGACTACATAAAACTCATATAGGAACAAAACTGAATTTCCTATTCCTTCAAGCCACATAAAAAGTTAACCTCTGATTTATTGTTAATTAAATGGCAATGAAGACAAGTAAAACACATCCTGAAATGGAAAACTTTTGAGCATGTTGCTTGCTGCCTTGCTGAAGACTAAGCAAAGATGCCTTGGGGAATTTCCCCTTCCTTTTTGCCAGCGGAAAACTTCTTCCTTACGCATTTGTTCTTCCTCACGCTGCCATGCTTCAGAGGTTGCTCTGCATGCTGACGTGTCCTGGTTCCTCTCTCCATTGTGCCAGCCGCCTACAGAGAGGTCATGGGCCCCAGGGTCAGTGGGAAGCAAAAATTTCGTCAGGTGCCTCACAGCTTGTGGGAGGAAGGCGGTCACCAGCAGTGCTCTCCCTTTGCTGTGTGTCCACATTATCCCAGGAGCTAGCTTCCCCAGATGCTTTGCCAGGTAGCCCGGTAATCTGCCTAGGAGAGCTGGAATGAATTGTGTAGAGACCACAGGGCTTGTGGGGTGAATGCTAAGCTGGTGTTACCTGTCTGGTCGGGAAATGCAGACAGTGGGTGTGAAGTGAGGCCATAAGAGGACCAGCAGAAGTGGAGTTTGGGAAGTGATGGATGCTTGTGTCTACTGGTTTCTACAGGAACCCAGCACAGACCACTTCAGTATGGTACTTGAGGCTAAGCTAATTAAGCCTGCTGAGGGAGATAGAGTACAATGCCAGGATGTATTACCTTGGGCTTGGTGTGATGGTGACATGGTTACATTACCCTTTTCAGGCTGGGAGCATGGGCAGAGCTGGCCTGCATCTGCCAGTTTGTGTTGCAAACATCTCCAATTCAAACCCAAGCACAAGTGTGGGTGTTTGGCCATCCTCATGATGAGAAATTAGCAGCCAGGGGCACTGCTCAGATTGTGTTTGTTCTCATGTCCTGGGCCAGCATGTCCATGGGAACATGCTTTCAGTCCACATTCTGTGGATCAAGGGTTTTATGCCCAAATGACTGGGAGCTTTGGGCAACACTCTATGGCAAAATAAGCTGTACCAAATCTTCAAAGTATTCTGTAATCAGGGATTGCTCAAGATTATAGCCTAGCTGATGGGCTGTTCATCTCTGTGTTGCTCTATGTGACCTGTTTTCAGCACGGATGGGCACCCACATTAAAGCCTATCTTTCTGAGTGAAATCTGAAGCCTTATCCTGAAGATACTTAAACCTTGGTAAATGGATTCTTGCACGCTCTCGGAAGGACTGTACGATCTGTAGGCTTTTGGCAAAAGCTCCAAAAGAGAATGCAGAGATCACGTTTTATGTCAGGATTGACAGCTGACATCTCTCAATAGAACTTGGTTTCTTTGTATTTTTCTCTCATTTCAGACAGCTAATTTTGTGCTAGAAAGGTCTGGAGTAACATACTGAAACCTGTTCTGCCTGTCAGTTGACTCTGTTAGTCTCTGATTGCTATATATCAGAGCTTATAATAGCAGCCACTCCCACGTAAAATTGACTCTGTTTGTGTATTGCCTACCAGAAGGGTACGGTATTTAAACACAGTAACATAATCTGTTGTAAGGCACAAGGATTCTTTTGCTCCGGCTCTGCATCTCCTCATTTGACATCCGATTTCAGTGTATTCATGCTGGTGCAAATAAGACCAGATCTTTGATGCAGAATTATTTGAAATGACTCAGGTTGTTTTTATATTTATGCTTCTTGGTTGAGCTTTACCTTTAGATGTAGGCTATGTTGCACATATGAGGCTATGTCTGCACATGCATTTTTATAGCTAGGATATCTTTGTAATAATGGAAGTCTTAAAATAGCTGAGCAATGTGATATCCTCACACATGCTTTTCTAAAGTTGGTACTTCTGTGGTGAGATCGCACATTACGTGGATACAATTTTTTAGCTAAGCAGGGTAACTTTCTCTGGAAATAATCTCTCCCCAGATCTGCCCCACCACTCCCCCAAAAACCCCAACCAAACAAAAACCCCAGGGAAAATCCACAGAAAATTTTCACTTCTGAAAAAAAATAAAACCCAAACTCATCTCACCTGTTTTTCTTTTCACATTGAAAATATTAAACCAGGAATTCCTAGCTCCATTTCTTAAGGGTAGATCATGATGAGGGTACTCAGATCTCTCAGATCTGGGCAGGTCTCTGTAGCTGACACGTGATAATGCACCGCTTGACCAATCTTGCCAAATAGTGCAAGCTGCCACCCTGCATTTCCATGCTAAGGTAATTTACACCAGTTTATGGCATGAAAATTTTCTTCACCAAATGTTTCAAGGAGAATGGCTACTTTTTTTCTCATTTGTGAAGAGATATGTTATTTTCCAGAGAGCTGTCTGTAAGCTGGTCTGTGAACTGGACAACTGTAACACTATATCCATTCTCCTGGACAGCTGTGATTCTTGCAACCACTGGTTTTGATCTTAACATGAAACCAGAAAATACTCTCCAAGGCAGAAGTTTTGTGTTCTCATTCTAAAGCACTCTTTGTAAAACCTCACTTAAAAATTATATTTTGGTCAAGGTAGACGTTTAAAATTTTTGGATAAACAGATATATTCTTTTGCCATGCTATTCCTGCTGCCTGTGAAGCAGTTTATCCCCACATATGGACGATTTCAGACTACCAGGATATTTTAGTTATGACATATGAACATATTCAATGATTGATTCTTTCACAGGCATTGACTGACTGACTCAAAATTCAGTTACTGCTAGAAATGAGCGGTGGAAACAGAGGAAACAAATGACAAACAAGGTCTGTTGGTTACTAGCAGTAACCACCCTTGGCTGAAGCTCCGGGCTTGTGTATGGTAAAAAGGATGCTCAGTCTCATAATGTCACGTGGCAGTATATGTCCTCAGAACCTGCTGTGAATATGGTGCTCTTATACAGGTATACTTACAGGTGCTCTTACAGGTATACTTAAAATTCATGGTTTTTCAGACTTGTCAGAAAAAGCTGTTAGAAAGATGTCTTAAAAAAGGGAGAGAAAGGAGTAAGTCACAGTTTTTTGGCTACACCTATGTAACAGGGCCCTTATAAATACTGAATTGAAATTCCCTTCTATGCTTTTGTGTAAAGACATAATTGCAGTCAGCAGGAGGGGAAGAGTATTTGCCTTTGTCCTGACATTTTGGGAAGATGCACTGGACTAATGAGGACAGTGTTGGAGCAATTGTAATACCAGCATCAGAGACTACACTATGGTGTATGTAGTGTATACTGTGTATATAGCAAAAAGGGTTTTATAGGCAGACCATATGCTTCCTCATAATTCCCTGTGAAGAATCAATCACACTGGATTTATACCAAGTCTTTTGTCATGCTTCAAAGTCAAAAGTTGCCAGGAGTCCATATGATTAAGTAAAATACCAATGTCTTTCTTCCCTGATAGTTGCATAATGTTGGCATCACATATGAGGAATGAGATTTCCCTCCAGTTTACCATGGCTTTTGCTGGACAAAGTTCTAAGCAGTTAAAAATCCTTCATGAAAAATCAGTTTATCTAGTAGCAAGTGTTTGGCCAGTGTGCCATCATGAACTACTTGCTTGCATGCTATCTATCAAAGCAAAGACATAAACCTGAAATGGAAATTTTATTCCTTCAAGGGATGAGGAAGTTAAAAGTCTCAAAAAAAGGAAGTGTAGTGTAACATTGAAAAGCACTCTAAGACTAAGAGTCAGTATAGGCTTTGGGAAATATTAGAGAGAATGTAGAAAGTGAAAAGAATATTTTTTTTATCTGAGAGTCTGATGAGTAGTTTCAAGTGAGGTTTACTTTTCTCTGGAATTTTATGGGATATTTAAAAAAATAATTGGAGACTGAGGTGCATAAAAGCTTGGGTCTGTCTGTGATGAAGCAACAGTGGGGTCAAAGGACTTTTACTAGAAGCTCTTTCTAGGAGTCTGAAGGTCAGCAGAAAAGGCTTATGAGAACACATTAGCATCCCAAGTGCCACAAGCCTGGAGTGGAGGATGATGGCAGGATTTGTTTATCTTTGTTGCAGGCAATGGAAATATGCCTTACAGACTATTTCTTAGCACTTTGTATGTAG
This sequence comes from Eulacestoma nigropectus, assembly GCA_013397775.1. Classification (NCBI taxonomy): domain Eukaryota; kingdom Metazoa; phylum Chordata; class Aves; order Passeriformes; genus Eulacestoma; species Eulacestoma nigropectus. The sequence continues at coordinate 198,818 of VZTE01000094.1, forward strand.
AACAAAACATGAACAGGAATATTAATAGGACTAGAACCTGGGTTATAGAATCCATTAAGCCTTAGCATTTATGATGTGCTCCACCAGAAGTAACATTGGAATAAAAATTCCTTTTGTGCTCTACGGTTGCTGAAATGCAGGAGCTTGCCAGGTTACTTTGCCTTTGTAGAGCAGCTGAATGCATGATGTTGGCCTGTATCTTTAGTGTAACCCATTCTTACTTCTCTGTCTTTCAAGAAATGGTATTTGCTGGCAGTATTTGCAGCAGAGTATTTGTAGGAAACTCAAAACACACTTATTTTTCAATGGCCAAATGATTAGCATAAATATTATGAAAAACACTTTCTCCCTTTATGTAGTGATGTGAGATGGTGACATCACTATGATGTCATATCAATATGGAATCAACTCCATGTTAATGTCATACAAATATCATCCTAGTTCTTGTGTACTGCTCTCCTTAATCTAGATATGCTCCTTGGTCCTGTTCTGCTTTTATTGTCTACAGCATATTTCTCTGTGAGTGACCTTCCCCAAAGGAGCTGAGTGAGTCTATTTCCTCTCTTGTAAAGCTGGAGGCTGCCTACTTCATCCTCTAGTTCTGACATTTCCCAGCATGTGCTAGCATCCGTAATCATGCAAGACAGAGACACAACAGACAGGGAGACTGCAAGCCCCGGAGGAGGCATGAAGAGATTACTTCCAGTTTCCCCTGTCTGTGTCTGGCTTAGGTGCAGGATTCACCCATAAGCACAGATGCTGTCACAACCTCATACAGTGCAATTGTGTGCCCTTCCAGGGTGTCCCTTGCTGGCAGTGTTTGCATCCTGCACACACACAGCAGAACTGACCTCTACATTTTCATAGCAACACATGCTGGCCCAGTGAGTTCTAAAAGCCCTTTGCCAGCTGTTTGAGGCAGAGAGCTGAGCTGTTTTGGCAACCACTCGAGGTGGAGAGAACATGGCAGGGTGATTTGCTGGGCTTTCAAGCCTCCTGGCCCTGGGAAGGGTGTGAGTTCTGGCTTCTGCCTCCTCTATCATGGTGAGTTATTGCAAAGGTTTGAATTTGGTGTCACAACAAATGTTGAGGCTTGGGAAAAAGTTTTGAGGTCAGACCTGAAAGGAGGCATAATGCCCTTTTCCCAAGACTGTCTCTTTCCCACAGGTGCCTTTAGATCACTATATGATGCTGAAACTGATAAGATAATTAAGGTGCTAAAAGCAGGCAGCATAAGAGGATAAACCTGACAGCTGCTCTGTGAAGTGGCTTTGGCTGAAAGCTGTGTCCTGGTGGGGTGAGCTGTACAAGCCCTGCTCCAGACCCACATTTTTGGCACATGGATCACAAGTAGCTTGTGGTCTGAGAATCACTCTATTAAGCAAAACTGTCAAAGTGTGATCTCGCTTCTTAGGAAGATCAGTTTCCCAGATTGAGGGTATATAGTGCAGATATATCACCTGCCAGAGGGCAAGACTCTCAGCAGCCTCACAGGCAGGTGTCTGGGGGGTCCAGTGACTTTACTGGCAGCTGTGCCCTGAGTTTTCTTTGCAATCCCCATTCAAAACATCTGGACATTCATAAATAGATATTTTCCATTGGAAAAGTGTTCTCCTGGGAGTTCTGAGTTATTTATTTAGTTTTTAAACTAAAATAATTGCTCCTAATAAGGGATAGCCCAAACCCCACAGCTAACTCAGCATTCCTTCAGGAGCAAGCAAATAACTCAGCATCAATTCTTTAAATGTTCTCCACTGCTAATTGGTCTGCATGAGAAGAAAAAAAAAATTAATTTCCTGAGTAAGCATTCACATAACCTAATGGAATATAATAGTAGCACTGAAGGGAGCTGCTATTTAAATTTCAGTCCTGTTGTGGAAGGCCAAATCTCAGGCTGTTGTCTTTTATTTTTAAGATGCCCAGCAGCCAAATGGAAGCTGACTGTATTGAACTGAGATATTACTGAACCAGAAGTGTAGCTCTGTCTCAAGCTTTTTTTAATGCTGGCAGTATAGACTCATAAGAGTTTACGGTTCAATATACAAGCAGGCTTAAATCTCAAGCCACTGATGTTCTTCAGACTGTGGGAGATTCCTCTAGTGTATCATCTTGCAACCAATTTTCTAGGAGTCATTTTAGTTTGTGGGTGAACTCTCATTTTAAATATTGTCCGTGATTAAAATTAAACATTTATTCTTATTTTGTTGAACTGAAAAAGAGGTAAAACTATTATTGTCTTAGGAGGGGTTTTTTTTCGCATTTTTTAAATTTAATGTTATAGTCAGAACCATTTCTAATTGAAGTTAATTTTAAAATGAAAAATCAAAATATTTCTTGACATTTCCCCTCTCTTTAGGCTTTTTTAGTTGAAGCTAATCAACTAATCATGACCCTGTCTGCAAATAGTTATAGTTGTACCCAAATATGCATTTTTGCCAAAAAGATTATTCAACAGAAAAATCTTATACTGTGCTGCATGAGGTAATTCTGCTTTTTTAACTCTTTGAAAGAAAACAGCACACCAGTGTGCGTGCAGAACAGACTGAAATATTATTCTGTACACTTTTGCAGGAGAAATTATTTCCGTGATAGTCAAAGATCATTTTTCAGAGCTGTATGAGTCTGATAAAACTAGAATTACATACTCTTGATCTTATTTGTTCAAAGTATAATTAAATAGAAATGAGTGCACGCATCAAGTGCATTGATAGAATTAGGATTTCCAGACAAGGTTTTGAAGAGCCCCCATCATTTCACCCGTCTGATCTGTCAGGTGGCCTTATACATGTGAAGGGCAGGAATGGGCAGCTCAGCAGGAATGTGTGAGCTGGCTCTGCTGCTGATGTGAAAACGCAGGAGGAGCACTGGTCTGGCATGCAGGAGGAGGGGAGCACAGGAGCCTCAGGAAAGGCCTTTGGGGGGAACAAACTGCAAAGGGGGCACTGCACAACATGGCTAGACTGGAGGGTTTGTTGCCACTGGGAAACTTGGACTGCGCTCCTTTTCTTCCTGTTTTCAGGCAGACCAGCTTACTTTCACCTCTTGAGCAAGTGAGAGACATAGGAAGAAAAAGCTTCCTCAAGATAAGAGCAGGAGCCTATGTTGTACATGCACTCAGTGGATCAAAACATGAAGCTTTGCTGACAGCATTTCCTTCTCCATCCACAATGCTGGTATCCTCTGCCTGATATTTCCAAGGTGTGTTCTCACCTCCGACATTCAGCTTATCAAGAGATTAACACTACCTCGTTATCACATCACTTTTGTGACTGCAAGGGGATTTACATGCAGACTGAAAAACTGCAAAATTGATAGAGGCCACGGAGATACTGCAAAAAATAATCCTGCCTCATTTTTCCTCATTTGACTCTTCAGTACTTTTTCTTAGTTGTTCAGTGTCCAAACTTACTCTTGGGCTTGGTTTGACAACTCAGCTTGAACCCTCAGTATTTTACTTCTTCAAAATTGCTCTTGTTTTGATGAGCTCTATTAATGCCCGTGTGATTACAGGAGGAAAAGTACTCTGGTGGGAGCTTCAGGAGCACTGAGCAGGGGGATCACCCCTTCCCTCAGTCTGCCAGTGCAGCCCAGCCAGCCTGCACACTGTGGGGCACTGCCAGCACCCACTGCTGCCCTCCCCAGACTTGCTGAGGGTGCACTGTGTCCCACTGCCCAGGTCACTGGGGAGAGTGCACAGTTCCAGTAGCCTTCTTCTCCTCTGAGAAATGTCACACCTGACTTGCTGCCAGCCAGGCTGTGAATTTTTCCTGAGCATCCCTTAAAGTTCCTCAGCCTACCCTGTGGTTCACTCAGCCTGTCCTCATTTTTAGTTTGTTTGCAAGAGTTCTGCATGTCAAAAGCCTTGAAAATGTCAAGGTACTATTGCTAATCTTGACATTTGTTCTTTTATACATTTTTACTTTTAAAAGCACTTAAATAGTTAAAAATGCAAACAAAGCTTATTTGAGAAGAAAAAAAAGGGTTCAAAATTAAAGACTGTATCAAACTTTTATAGCTTTCTTGCAAGGTATTGTTAAGTACTCACTCGTAATTCTCAAAGGCTTCAATTGAAATTTTGACATAATAACACTTCTCCATGGTGTCTAGTTTTGTATCTGTAGTACATAGCTTTATTAAATGAGGGATAAAATTATTATTATTATCACTATTGGAGTACAACCTAAAGAAAACCAGGGGAAGTGGGGCCCTAGAAGAAAATGCAGAATTACAGACACTTGCTGTTGATTATTGCTGGTGAAGTTAAAATGCAGAATGACAGACAAGATGTGAAATGGTATTTTTGATGAAAAAAAAAGCAGGCTTAATAAAACCAAGACAAAATATGAAAAATGTCAATATTGATTATAGGATGTTATGGGTGACTTTTTACTTAGCATAATACCAGTTGTATAAATATTACATTCCACTTCAGGCAATTGGAAGGGCAAATTTTTCAGGAGTGTTTGAGGTAGAAAGCCTGGAGATGATAATGAAAAAGACCCTTTGTACTTCTCTTACACCAGCTTTTTTGGTGTCATTTCTAGCCGCATCTGGAACCTTTGGATGTAAGAAATATTTCTTGTACCACCATTCCTGGGCCATCAGCTCAGGCTTCAGTTCAGCAAAGCACATGCCTGCCCCAGAGTCTGCATTTCTGATCTGTGAGGCACATGAGTGATGGCTGGGGAGTGCCTCAGCCCTGGGCTCGCCTTAGTCCTGTAATCAGTAGTGTGATTCTTGGCCATGCAGAGGGGAAAATCCCATGTCTCTGGAATGTGGTGAGAGGAAACTGTGAGCAAACGAAACCTTCCCATCTGCCAGGCACAAGGAGCCATGGGGAGACCTCCCCTGCTCCTCGCTGTGCTGGTGCAGCCAGACAGCCCAGAGCTTCAGGGTAACACTGTTGTGCTATCAAAACATGAATTTGTCATTTATCTCACTGACATATTTTTAAGCTTCAGCCACAGTCAGTGCTCCACACTGTCCACCTGTTAATCTGCTTTATTTGTGCTTTCACAGGCGAGTGACAGAGGCCCTCTGTAAGCAAAAAACAAGTACTGATTGTTTCAGTCTCTTCCACTGGGCAGTCACATTTTGGCTTGGATTGCTTTTCCTTCCTTAAGACACTGTTGTTTTTGCAGGTTTTTTTTTTTTTTTTTAGTTTGCATTGTATGTTGGTCATTGTAAGTCTTCTCCATAGATATACTTCCATCCCTCTTTCTCTCTCTCTTCCACCTCTAGACTGCACTGCCAATACAAAACAATATAAATCGACTTACTAGTTAAAATACACATTCCCATCTTTTGGTGAGGCAGAGGATCATCCATGTTTTTTCAAGCTTTACAACTACGGCAAAGCTATTTTTCATAGTGTGTTCAGCATGTGATTTCCACAGGTAATTGCACAGATTTTCTACTTTATCATGCAACCAAATAAAAACATTTTAAGTACCTCAAAAACAGAGGACATTTGTGGAAGTTTGAAGTAGAATCATACCAATGGTATCAGTGTTCGTTTGCTTGAAGAGGGAAATGTTTGAGCAGTGATTAGAGCTATTCTTAGTGCTAGCTCTTATTCAAGCTTGCAGTCAATCAGGTAGAGCTGGGTAAGCACCAGGAACAAGTTCCAGCAGATAACACAGAATCAGTGGCCACTCTCAGTGTTTCCAGTAGCACTACTGCTTTCTTTACTTTATGTCAAAAGAAACAAGACTGGGTGCCAGCTATCGTTAAACTATTTCCTGACAGTGTGCAGGATAAACTTATTTGGAAACAAACATTTTTTAATCCCTGGCTAAGAAAACTTGACATCTAACCCTGAACATCACATGATTTCTCCAGCAGGCTTTCCTACACGTGTTTCAGCCAGACCTGTTACTGCACATTTGGTTGTAAATAGATTCTGGCGGTCTGTATCTGTTTCTCCTTCCTTTTCATTTTTCCCTGGTTTGTTTGTGCCCTCCTCCCCTCTCCCTGTCCACCTCTTGCCTATAGAGAAGTGCTGCAAACTTACACATGGAGACAATGGGGTGTATCTATCTAAATCTATCTATCTATCTATCTATCTATCTATCTATCTATCTATCTATCTATATCTCAATATCTTCCATTTTATTCTGGCACTTCTTTTCTGGTCCCTAGGGAAATTCTCTGTGTGAAGTCACCTGCCTGAACCTGAGAGATGGTATATTTTTTGGCACTGACCTGGAAGCACCAGACAGTCTGAGAAAAAAATTCCTCCTCACTGCCTTCCATGACTAAAACTTCCATTTTCACAGCATGGCATCAGAACATGTTTTACTCACAGTTGTAAGATTTCACTGTGTGGATGAAATAATTCCATTTTTCTTCCCCTCTGGGAACTGGGCTAAAATACCCAACCAAATAAACAGCTACCTGTAGAAAATAGGGAAAATGCTTCCTTTCACAACAGCCTGTTCACACAGCTTTCAATGCAGAAACCTGTAACAGATAGGAGGTTTTGTTTCAGATACACATTATTGCACCAGTAACATATGACACTTTCTTAGTCTACTGAAATGTCAAATTTGTTCCTTTTCTTTAAGTTTGTAGAATCTTCTTCCTCTGTTAGCATGTTCCTGATGGACTATTTTACTAGCTTATATTGTTGTTGCTTTGTGCTTGATTGCTTGATAAGAAGTACATTTACTGTCTGACTGAGAAAATAATTTTCTAATTTTAAAAAATTTTTATCTTAATATATATTATTGGCATGAATATTTATTTTATATAAAAATATTGTATATTATTATAATATTAATTATGGGAAATATATAGTTCTTGTATTTCTAATTTCTAAAAAAATATGTTGGACTGTATTAGACTTGCGAGGTGTGAGTAGAGACAATCATTCATGAGCAGCATGAACAAAGGCAGTGTACAGAGAGCTTTTACCCAGTCAGAGCCAGACAGCTGATAGACCATCACCTCTGTGGCACTTGCCTAACGACGAGCTTAGGAATAACCCGTTGACTTTAGCTGCTATTGCTTTGGTGCAGAATTGGTCAGACTGGCTTCTTCCATCCTTACTATGAGATATGTTTGGAATATTCTGGAATTCTTCTCCTCTGGCCTCGATTTGAGTCAAGGTTCATAGAAAGGGGTGGGCCAGCTACTGTCTGATGAGTGTGTTTGGGCACGTCAGCAGTAAAGCACAGGGCAGGATGTCAGAGGCAGGCCTGAAGGTGGTCGTGTGAGTTTGCCTGCGTGATGGAGCTGGTGTGAGGCAGCACTGGCAGGTGCTGATGTGGTAGAATGGACCGCAGCCCTGGGTTCTTGGGCTTGGGTCAGCCAGTGGCGCTCAAAAATTTTAAATAAAATACAGTTTTCTATCCAGAATATGTCCATCATGAGATGTACTTGTGAATGAGTTAAAGTGCTCTCTGCACTTTTGACGAGGTTGTGAAGCACTTCCCGATGCAACAAGGACAGCGGCATCTAAAAGCTTTTTTTATTGATGTACCATGCAGTACTGGTAGCTGGCTGCTCCTGTTTCAGCCAGAATCCTCCAAGAATTTGAGGGCTTGTGGGACGCCTGTGTATGTAAATGCCCTTCTCTAATCCTGATCAACCCTTCCCTCTTCTCCACCCACCAGTGTCATCTGGGGCAGCTGTTACACAGAAAGGGACCATTTAATGAGCTATAAGAATTGTATGTATGTTCCATATACTTAGCAAGACCTCTCTTCTGCATACTCAGAGTTTTGGAGGTCCTGCATCTCCAAAGTGCTTTCGGGATTTCCATAATGGGAAATGAGTCCTGGTTAAACTCAGGCTCAGGCTTATGTCCATGGTGGCTGTGTTAAATGGCCCAGTCACTGGTGCCACATGTATTGGTCAGTCTGTCGTGTCTGACTACAGGCTACTTTGTGCCTGTCTGTTCCCTCTGGGTGCGATGGTTATACCCCAGTGGTTATGCCCAGAAATTAGCATCCTAAGCTGTCGTCTGCTCTGAAAACCCTTATATTTCTAAGAAAACATGGAAAAAGCTGAGCCCTTTCATGGAAAATGAAAAATTTAAACATAAACTACAGCAACGCCTAGATGGCAATTGTATCAGCAGCTGTTGACCCTTCCAAAGCAGAAGCCTGCAGATCAGAGACCCACTCTTCAAGAAGGGGATATGCCTTGCATTGTACCTATTCGTGGTACAAGGGAATGGGAACAAAACTGTGACAAGTGAGCATATGACGTATGCAGGATTCCTTTGTTCTTGATTTATTTGGGTTTTTTTCTGAAAAAATATATACACAGGGTGAGGATATGTATGTGCATTTTCATTTAAGAAGAGATGCACAAAACTTGCTGGCCAGTGTGAGTATGTGTGAGAGAGGGAATCAGCACTGGTTTTGCCTCCCTCGGTAGTGAGCTGTTCCATGGATTTCGACACACGTTATGTGCACCTAGAGCCTTGGGTTAAGGTGTCTCACCGAAGCTGCCTGTGGTGCTGTCAGACGTCCGGTGCCTTTGCCGCCTCCTTGCTTAACAGAGGACAACCCCTTCCTTGGCGGGTCCCTGCGGGAGGCTGGCGCAGTTTCCCAGCGGTGTCCATGCGGTTGTCCCAGCTGTGCGGGAGCATCCCTGCATTGCCCCGCTGGGGACAGCTGTGCGGGAGCATCCCTGCATTGCCCCGCTGCGGACAGCTGTGCCTGGGAGCGCCTCGGCCGTGCTGCCCTACCCGGCCGCTGTCTGCCCGCCGCCTTCGGAGGCCCCCGCGCCGCCGTTCTCGCTCCCAAAGCGGGCTCAGGGGTGATGTTCCCGCAGGTCCCGCAGGTCCCGCAGCCACGGTTCCCTCGGCGCGAACAGCCCTTTCCGCAGGAAGGGCCCGCAGGGCGACCGCAACCTGTGCCCGAGCAGCCGGGCTGGGCAGAGCCCGCGTTGTGCGCCAGCTCTGCTGCAAGGACGTGGGTGGAGTGAGAGGCTGTGGCTGCCCCGGGGAAGTCCTGATCCCCGCGGGGGCACAGCGCAGCCCGTGGCTGATGGCTCGGGCCGTAGGCAAGCGTAGTGCTGGGGGATGGAGGTTCAGCACAGGGCTGCCACGGGAAGGAAGGGCTGGAGCCGCAGTGCCTGGGCGTGGGGCTGATGTCCCGAGGGAAACCTGCTCATCGCTGTGACCTGTGGGTGCCATTGCAAATGCTGCCAGGTGTGCCGCACTGCCATTTCCCCAGTCTCACCTGCTTGTTACGTGGGGGTGCAGGGTGCTGTTGCTACACCTAAGCAGTGCCTGGATTCCCCAAATCACAAATGTGTCTGAGGCGGGGATGAGTAATTAATTGGTAGAGCGTCTTCTTGCACCGCCTATAAGAAATGCAAAACCAATAATCTGTTGATATCAACCCAGCTTTGCCCACTGTGTGGGAAACCAGTCCATACGGGTATTAACAGAGGAGGAGGGCGGTCAGACAGGGAGCTCTGCCCGGGACTGAGGAGAGAGCAATGACAAAGGGTTATTTGGGCTGGGTAGCACCTGGGGTACCCAGTGACTGCTGTGGGGTGACCACACGCCTAGCTCAGGTACCTGGAACATGCCGCAACAACTGCAGGTCTCCTTGGGAAAGAAAAGCTGTCGGGGTTACAGGGATGTCAGCCAAGGAATGCCTAGTAGTAATGTATAAAAACTGTCCCCTTTATAGTTTATCACTGTAAGCAAATTTCATCTTCTACTGTGTTTCCCCTTCAAGTCACCAAGTCAGACAAGGAAATAAAGCTCCGTCGTTCACAACTGCGAACGTGTAAATGTTGCTGAAATATGATAGCCCCCGTGATGGGGGCTATCGCTGGTGGGGGACTGTCCATCTCCGCTGACCTGGGCGTAGCCGCCTGCCTTTCTCAGCATTGTTCCTCCTACACTTTGAGCTGGGGGAGAGGAACTCTCACCCCGCAGCTCCCACTGCCCTCAGCCCCCCGCCCGCCTCTCCTTCCTCACCCTCTGCACGAGACTTGCTGCCTTCAGTCAGAAAATCTGCTGGGCTTGGCACAAATGCCTGCTAATGTAAATATCAGAGGACTACAGAAAGCCTTTCTGTTGGTGCCGGTTCTTCTGAGCCATGCTTTTAAAGTGCTGACTGTGTCGGTTCTTATCGTAAGTCAGTCTTAGCAATTAACTTTCTTTTGATCACTTGGGCGTGTGCTTTTTTTTTTTCTTTTTAAGTGCACTTTTAATAGCAGATTAATGTAGTGACCAAATATACAACCACGAGATTTTTAGTTTAAAGGAAATGATACTTAAGCAGATGTTATCAAGCTTCTTCATTAAAAAAGAAGAGTTTTAAATTACAATTTTATAGATGGGAATAGTAATGAGGATTATTACTTTAAAATAGGAAATTTAGGTGTGTGTAGGATCATGAGAAATTGGCACGAAGATTTTGAGTACAGTGTGTTGAATTGTAGTTTACTATGCTGTTTCACATAAGCTGTAAGAATTATTGAAGAAGACTTTTGCCCATGCAGATATGGTAGGTGGGTGCTAACACCCCTGGATAAATAGCTAATTAGATGTGGGCAAGTACTGCACCTTGTTTCCAAGAGTTTGTACTCCTGGCAGCCCCATGCAGTGATCAGTCTCTGCTATTGAGTCCCAGTGAACACAAAAGTTCTTTTTACTCGTTAGGAGACAGGTATTCAGTGGGACTCACTCCCTGAGCTTTTGTGTCCTGGACTTCTCTTTGTCCCTCTGGACAGCACTACATGTCACAGGATGTTGCTGTACTACCCCAGAGGCATTCTGCTCCGTGGATTATTAGACCCATCCTGAGTAAATATATGAGTGGATTTATGAACAAAATTAGAGGTTTCATTTTAGTATGAAGTTTAGCTCTTGCTATTACTGATTTGCCTTTAACAAACTTTCAGCAGACTAGAGCATGTCCCATTGCTTACAGTGGTCAGGAATGTCTGTGGTTTGTTTTGTTGAGCAACATTACATTTCTGGGGTTAGCCCTCATGAGTCATAAGACATGTTGGTTTTTTGCTGCAACCACGAATATGAACACACAGCCCCTCACCCCTGCTTCCCCATTTTAGGGACTTAGTCCCCAACCTTCTTGCAGCATGCAAACTGGGTAAGATAGCATGTGACAGAAGTGTTGTTGTAAACTTTTTGATGAAGATGTGACCAGAATGCTCAGCTTTTCATGCTCTTAGTGGCAGCACAAGGACAGCACAGCATTTGCTGGTGCCTACTCCAGTTTGTGTTCTTGGATACACTTGCTTGGCAATGTTTTTGGTATGTAGAATAGTATTTTTGTCATTTGATGAAGCCTAGACATAGTTCAGACTCATATAATTGGAACTAGGGATTATTTCCCAGTGCTCCTCCTTGGAGAGTTTTTGGGTAAGCTTCAGCAGATATGTTCCCTAGTTGTTGAGGTTCAACCCAGACATAGGTCTCCAATTGGCTGCTGCTCACTGCAAAAAGAGATTTCTGTCATGCAAAACTCAGGGTTTCCTTGGGGTAGCATCTCTCTCACAAGCATGTAATTTCTAGCTATGGATTTTCTTGTGCCATCATCAGAAAATTGAGTCTCTTGCTTTGGGTAACTATAGTAATTGCAGAACTTGATTTCATTCATTGCTTGGTGGTGGCAACTCACCATGTGGCGACTCACCATGTTTTCTGACACTGTGGTAGATGCAATTTGACTTAAGACCTTAACAACTTCCATTTGAATCAACTGAAGTTCTACCAATCCAGTATCCTCTTGCAAGCAATGGCCTGCAAAAAGTGCTTAAAGAGAAGGATGAGAAACGGGGGATGTAGGAAGTGATTATCCTCACCTCCAGTAACTGATAGTTTAAGAATTTCCTGTGCTAAAATTTGCATCCGGACCATTGTGTCTAATAGCCACCAGTGGGTTTATCCTCCACAAAGTCCCCCCTTTTTTTTTTCCATTCCTTTTATGCTGATGGCCTCCACAGCTTCCTGTGGTAATGAATTCCACACACCAATTAAGAACCTATGTGGAAAAAGCATTTCCTTTCTTTTAAACGGGATCATTTCTTTGGGTACCTCCTTATTTATACATTGTGAGAAGTCACAAAAAAATTGCTTTTTACGAACCTTCTTTGTGGCATTTATAATTTTGTAGTCTTCTGCCATATTCTCTTCATATTTTGCTTTCACGGTGTTTTTGCTTGTTTTTTTGTTGGTTTTTTTTTTTTTTTTAATTTGTTTGTTTTTATGGTATGTGATTTCATTTTCCTCTCTTCTTGAGCCTTGCCAAGTAGTCCTCTTGAAGAAACCTAAGATTAACTTGTTTTAATCAGAATGACAAACTGGAAAAGTCAAATGAAAAAAAAGTATTCATTCAGTCTCTCTGTTTAGAGAAACTCTTCCAAAACCTGTCATCATCCTGGACTTCTGTGTCTGTAGCTTTTTCAGTTCTAGATATACAATGAGGTGGATTGCTATGAACGTTGAGCTCCGATGTTTTTTTGCGTACCAGATTTCCTACATGGTCTCGGCTAACCTAGTTTATAATTATGCATATCTATGTAAGGTTATGTATTCACCCACGTATAGTATTTTGCAGTCACTAGATTTCATTCACTGCTTTCTTTAGACCACCCTGCTGTTCTCTGATGTTCTTCAGCACATCTCCACAAGCAGTTTTAAGCTGGATAAGCCTATTTCAAATCAATATTGAACAATTCAAGTCACCAAGACAGTAAACTGGCCTCTTTACTGGTGTGATTACTGCATCTGTGCAGCAGTAACAAGTATTGTTTAAACCATCACTTGTTACCTTTTTGATACAGACTGTTACTTCAGATATGAATTCACATGGAGACTGTGAAGTCTGTGCTTGAACAAAGCAATCATCTGCAACTTACCTGCATTGTTCAACCAGGCCTTAATACCAGCTGCTTCCTGAGCAAGGCAGAGAAGCCATATGAATGCAATTTTCCCTCTATCAGGCAATCTAAATGCAGATAGGGAAAGCATACTGTGTCTTAAAAGGAAAAATAGCCTATGAGCTGTGTATTAGTGAGCATAGCATAGAGGAGACACACTTCTGCTGCTCCTAAAAGTGTTTTTGTAGTCACTCTGCATGTGAAAAATGTTGTTTTCCATAGCTGGGTTAGACTGTGAATCATTAGAAGTGGATGTATGCACAACTGGCCAGCCAAACAGGAGGAACTGCAATATAGCATGATGACTACTGACTTTTTTATTTGCTTGTTTACAGGTAACTTTTACAACCCTTCATTATCTTTGTGGTAGAATTTTGGGAGTTTTAATTTACGTACATTTATACCTGTGGATGAGGGTGTATGGCGGGCATGTCCTTTTCTGTAAAGCATTACCATGTCCTGGAAGGGGAAAAAGGAGTTCTGTTGATATTCATGCACTTACCTTTGTTCGCTGCCTGCATGGTTAATACATCATTAAATCCAGTGAAAGAGAAGTATTGGTTTCTCTCTTTTAAGGACCAGCACATAAGAGAAGTGCTTCTGACCTATTTGCCGTGTTGAGAGAGCATGTGCTGATAGAAGTTACTATATTTAGTAACTGTATTCAGCATTCAAAGCAATATAGAAAGTAAGACAGCCTGGTTGAAGAGGTGTTTCAAGATGTTTTTCCTTCTAGTGGGTAATATTTACTTCGTTTTAGTTGAGCAGGTTTTTAGAGATCATTGTGTTTAATTACCACTATTTAACTCTTGTACTAACATTGCATTCAGATTTAAAAAAAAAAGAATTTTTTTTTTTTTTTTCCATAACAGATGATAAGTGAGTTCACTCAGGGCACATCTCTCTTTCAAGGAAATGATTACAATTATTTACTAAGATCATGACAGCATCATTGTGACTTACGTATATGACAATATTGGTGGACATCACTGAAAAAGGTATTTTTGCAGAAGAGATGTTAATGAAGACAGAGTGGTACATATTGCATGACTTTCAGCTAGGCAGGTTTCCTAGCTGGCCTGTCCAGTACGTGCATAATTTGCTTCCAGTTTCTACCCTCTAGAGAAACCTGTTCAGTCCTCCTGTGATCCTAAGCGTATCAGCACTCCTCGAAATACCAGTTGCTAAGAATAACAAGAGAAAATAGAGCCAAAGGGCTTAATGTGTTGTTTGCGGAATGTTCCCAGTGCCAATTTCCTTACTTTCTCCATGAGCTGCGTCTTTTGGTTAAATTCATGGAAATTCTCCCTGCTGTTTCCATAAAATTCGGGTACTTTATCTGAACTGAAACTCCTCTGCAGTTGCAAAGTGCGGGTGGCAGAATGCTGAAATGCCTTTTAACTAATCTCCCCAGAATCATGTTTATGGAATAACGCAAAGGCACAATTTTGGAATTACACTTTCAGCACAGCTGTCATGTGGGAAATCTCTTGCCAGAAATATATTTATGGGAATAGCATGGAGATAGCCCACTAGTGCTGCTCTTGTCTGAGGTCTCTTCTCTGTTAGCCGTGGGTCTGCTGATGAAAAAAATGGCAGGTTGATGAAAGAGATGTGGGAACTAAAATCCTTTGTATCAATGGTAATAGGGGCCCTGCCAGCTCCAGAGGGAGAATTGCTTATTTTATGTAGTCAGAAGGGACTGTAAAAAGCTAATGGGAAATAAAAGAATTCTAATGGGAGAGAAAACCAACTGTTTTTACCAGCTGTAGAGGTCAATTTACATGACACTGATGAGATGTCTGCTTTATAGCTTCTCTTAAACCTGAAATTTTTTGCCTTTTAGTGTTTTGTGTATGCTCCTTGGGGTTTGTAAATCTGACAATGTATTAGTGTTTTCAACAAGAATTCTGCAGAGTTCCAATTGTAAGCAGTCAGTTTTTCTCAACACAGAAAACCCACCAGAAATCTCTACTTGAGCTTGCTACTTGGACTTCATTCAGTTCCAGTCCAGACTTTCAGTGGCAATGATCAGTGCCAGAGGCTCTGAAAGAAACTGGCCTTATTGAAAGAATCGAGGTAGAATGTCTTCCTTCTCCCAACAGTTAAGTGTGGAATCATAACATTCTATGTAAGCTATAAAAATAAGTGCATTTTTAAAAGCTATGGGATTAGGTTCTTAGCGTTTAAGTTGCTAAGCCTAAAAATGTTAGAATATGGCAAGCAAGTGCTTACCTGTGAATTTGTACTTCCACCCCTCCCTTTTCAGTACATAGAAGGAGAGGACTTGTAACAGAGCAGCCATTGGAGAGTCACCTACGTGACTCACAGCACAAGTAGTTCAAACTCCAGCCCAAGGCCATGACCTGTTAAGGATGAGCTTTGAAACATGGCACATTTTAAGGCAATCTCATGTCATATACATGAGATAAATTAAGTGACTTAAGGCTCTTGGAAGTTATCAACTCCAACACCAGGTCGTTCAAGGTTTTGCTATTGTTACTGTCTTGAACAAGGCCTCACTTTTTGCTACTCTCTTTTAAAGTTTATTGCTAAAAAGAAACCTTTTAAGCCATACTTATTTTCTAAGTGAGGCTGAACTTCAAGTATGAACAATAAACACCCACGAGGAAGGCAAATCTTGACAAACCCTGTTGGCTGCTTCTTCCAGGCTCTGTGCTGTTTGTCAGTGCTGCGCCAGTCAAGGACAGCTATTGGAACAGGTCTCTGTGCTGAAATATCTGGACTCTGGTAGCCTCTTTGTTGTCTTGCCTGATGCACGTGCAGGCTTATCCTGATTATGTTTACAGTGAAGGCAGTCTTCTTGTCTTGTGTGCATCAAACCAAAAAAACATCTTCACAGGAATGAAACAATTGTCATTATCTGATTCTCTAATGGAAATAAAGTTGAAGTGCAAGAGGGCAGCAGTCATAGCCACTGACAGGCCTGACAAGAAAATGTAATGGAGTCTTAATGTAAAGAAGGAATAAAACTGCATCTGTTACCATACGCAAGGAAAAGTGTGTGTTGACAAAACAGGGTTACAGAGGCTAAGTAAATATGAGACAGGTCTTATTTTTGTGGGGTGAACAGGGGAGGAACAAAACAATTAAGTTTTGTACATTAGAGTATGAAATGGTGATTTAATTTTTTTTTCTGTCTGCTGGTGGGTTATATTTATTTCCTTCTTGCTTGTATCTCCTTCTCCCAGAAAATGTCTAGTCATATGGCTTCAAAGCTGTTAGTGCTTACAGCATAAAGGCTGTGTTGGTGGTCTTGGTTTTCCATGGAGAATTTACAGTTCTGTGTAATCACAGTCGGTGATGGAGGAAGGAAGGTGAGAGAGAGGTGGTACAGGTTTACTGCAGTGTTAAAACTAAGGTCCAACATTACTTCAAGTCAGCCAAGCAGGAAATCCCATTGTAGCCTGGAAAGGCCTAGTTTTGGTCCTCATGTGATTCTGCATTGAAATAGGTTTACTGGAACAAGAGGAAGGAAAATTTAAAAATCAAGTGTTCCTGTTACCTACATGGTCTTTGAAAAGAGTTTTGTTTGAGTGTGGCTATCTCCATCTCTCCCTCCTACAAGAACGATACTGTGTTTTTCAATCAGCTATGTGTTGCATGGGTTGGTAAGGAGCAGCGTTTACTGCACTGCTCAGCTTTGACCAAGCTGTGTTGATGTTGCAGATAAGTCACTGCCCATCCTGGAATGGAAGTTTTGCGGCCCCTCTTAAGAGTTAGCACTTCTGCAATGGAGGTGGGAGACAAAGGTCATAATGTGAAACAGACTTACCTATATACTTTATCTTATTTTCCTCTGTTACGTTTGTGTGTATGTGTGGTACTGTTTATTTTGCAGGTGTGTCACACTGAAAGGTGAAAATTATTTGAACTATAAGTTAGCCTACTTGCATTGGTGTCTTTTATTTTGTGATCTTCAGTTATCTTTGTGGGCAGGTAGGTTCTGACGTCTCAAAGATTCTTAGGAAATTTTTCACGTTCTCTTGTTTACTCATATTTGACATCCAAGAAATATTTAACAGTCAAAAAATTAAAGTGCTGCCTTGCTTTCTACACTGCTCATTTGGTTGCTTGTCAGCTACCTTGGTCTGTTTTTATAATCTTTATGCCAATATGCTCTAACATCTACAAAACTGTTGGCATTGACTTAGTTAATGCTCATGAATTTTCTTTTCTGGTTGGCTCATTACTCTGTTTCCACTAAAGGTGACCTAGTTGGGTGGTAGCTGCTGTGTGTGAGAAGTGTGGAGAGTAACTTATGCAGAGACTTGTGGTGCATGGTACTGACCAGACATGGCCTAAAATAACCCCGACCTGCACTGCTCAGCCGGGAGTTGTCACTTCAGTATTTCAGTGAGTTCTCCCAAGAGAGGCAGGCCTGACAAAACCTGCCTGTGGAGGTAACATTAGAGAAAGTCAGCTTCATTTCTACACTTGCTGTTTTGGCCTTTCAACTTCATTTAGAATCCTTAAATTCAGTAGTTATGAATTTCCAGTTTAGTATGTGTTTTGCTGTCTGGCAGAAGTTATAGTGTTTCTCAAAGTTTCATGAAAATGCTGTGGGAATGGGAGGAAATGAATGAATATTTTCATGCAGTAAATGTTTCTTTTGAAGTCAGAGCTGTAACTGATAGTTAAACCTCAAACCCTGGTTTGATAACAAACTACCTAAGCCTATCAATAAATCAGCTTTTCTTCTATGAAGATTTTTTTTCCTTTGAAATTGTTTTGCAAGTAGTGTAGTCTTGTCTCATGGTATAAAGAGAAGATAATGTTTATGCCAAAAACTTCATAAGGTCTCCTCCCTGAGTGCAGATGAACAGATAAATTAACTCAAGTACCTCTAGAGAAGAGATTTTATGTGGGATATGAGACACTCTATCCTTACCCTCTATGATATTTAGAATATGGAATCCTATTTTATTTTCCAGAGTGACATATGTGTTGGTATTTTACAGTAAAATTTTTACACTGGGTTTATTTGTTTAATGATCAAGGATGCTCTTGCAAAAAAAGCTATAAAGGTCTAATGAAGAGTCATGACCTTTTCCATCCTGGAAGAATGGGCCCAAGAATGCTTTCTTTTTCACTTCTGTGAGAGGGTGAAGGTCTGAAATCTGGACTATGCAGAAGTCAGTGTGCCCAGAACACATTTTATGGCCAAAAACCATGCTGCGGTAGGTTAAGAGAGAAACTTCTCTGAGGCAGGGAGAAAACTACATTTTTACCTGAAAATATATCCACAGACCTCTGAAGAGGTCCCTAAGCCACTTAAAATTCCAGTATGACAACCATATGTCTTATTCAAGGCAGACCCTGGTCTGTGTGATATAATTCTAAATTAAATGTGTTTTTCACAGTAGTGATCTTTTCTCTTGAGCACAACTCATTTTGCCTTTAACAGAATCCAGTAAGATTGTCATCTTTCATGTAGGGAAACTGAACCCAGAAGAGATGAAGAGATGAACCCAAAGAGTTGGCTTTGTGAACACCTGTCTACTCTAAGAACCATACCAATGAGATCTGCCTCCATGTTTTCACTGTAAGTGCTTTACGTAAAGACTGATTTCTTAATTCCAAATCTTTGCCTGCTAAAGAGGAAAAGCAAAAATCTAATCCTGCCTCTTGGGCTCAAAGCTGTGCAGCTGATTGGTATTATTATGTTGTGTCTGAGATTGAAGGTAAAAGAAGACCCTCACAGAAAGACCAAAATCATCTGATTAAGTCTTTAATGTGGAATCATTACCTGTTTAAAGGGAAGGACTTGTTTTTGGCCATTTCATGGCCTCTCATAGGAAAATGCAGAGAAAATTCACAAAATCCAAATTCTTTCAAAACAAAGCTAGCTGTATGACTGCCATGTATTCTTCTTAGGGAAATAGCTGCAAAGTTATTTGTCAGCCTGACAACACAAAACATCCTGAAGGCCCTACAGAGCTCTGAGTTTCTGCTTACAGGCACAATCCAAACACTGAGCTTATCCACAGGATCATCCTCTAAGATGTCCCCAAGACATGAAGTCCTTTCTCTTCCCACAGGCCAGGTTTTGCTGTCAGTTTTTGGTATTCATGTCAAGTGCTTCTGGCAAGAGATATGTATGCTAGTAAATGACACTCTGCAGTACTGAAGCTCTTTCAATCTTTGTTTAGGTTCTTCTGTGTCTTCTCTCTGGTTATGTGAAGATCCCTTTGCCATATCCTATTTGCCTCATGAGTCCTCAAGCTGTAGAGAAAGCAAGGTTTGTGATGGATAGAAAACATGTAGGCAGATATGGTTCTACATTTTTTTAAGTGACGGAACAAGCTTCAGGTAATAGCTGAAGCTGAATGTCTGTTCTTTATATCATTGTCCGTTGCTACTTTATTGACTTTGCAAACATTTTTAAGCTTCTCTTTTTGAAATATTTTTGGATTACGACCTGTTTTTTTTTTAATGACAACCCTTTCAGACATAAAAACGTAAAAACCAGACAAAAGCTAACCAAACAGAAAAAGGACCTCTCAAACCTTTGCTGTCTGATGTGCCTTTGTACCAGTCTATAGAAGAGTCTTCTCAATGTTTTCCAACATTACTGTCAGTAAAGTTTCTATGCAATCACCATTAAGCCTTGCTGTAGACTCTGCTCAAATGTTGAATCCAGTTCTCTTGCTTTGTAGGGTAAGGTTTGGGATGAGATGCTGAGTAGCGTCCCTTTGAGAGTTATGCTGATGAAAACCAACTGGGCTGACTTGTGAGCTGACTTTCCAAGAGGAATTACTTGTCTCATGCTCTGTTTTGTAGCCTCTTCTCTTTGTTGGAATTCAGAAGGATGAAGCTGATCAATTGTCAGCCTTCCAGTGCAGTATGCAGGCTTTTGACACCTGGGATCTTTAGTGTACCACCTAGCTCTCTGGAGAAAAAATTGATAGCAGCGTGACTCATACCAGTGAAAGTTCCAGACAGATTCCTTTCCCTCAGGGAATATGAGTATATTGTGTGTGCATGTTGGGATGAAAGGGAATGAGGGCAGGGAGAGAGCACTAAACTTCTGGAGCCATACTGGTTCCTGACTTACTTCTGTAGCTGACTCCTGCCAGTATTTACAGAGAAGGTTACAACAAATATTTGATTGATTGGTAGTTTATCTTCATTTCTTCATCCTATTGACCATTTTAGCTTTGCACTTGGAGTCTGTGCCTCATGACTACCAGTGAAATACTTCACATCCCATGCTTTTGTCAATAGCCACTGCCACTGCTTCCTGAGCAGGATACTACTCAGTTGAGAGAGTTCAGTATCTCCGATCTGCAAGACTGCGGAGTTGCCACTTAGGTTCTGTTTTGACAAAGAAACTACTAACTTGACAGATCCCAGGAGAGAAAAGGCATGGGTGTTTTTAGCACTTACGAAGCTTGGGTGGGCTCACTCTGGGCTCACTACTTAGGGATTTGTGAGCATACATTGAAGCATCCTGCAACCTTTTGTGCACGTGGGATTTAACAACTCTGCTAATTCAGTGTAAAAAACAGCTTTTCTATTTAGCAAAGAAATCTCTCTTGGGAGAGAGCAGAACCTGATACCAATTTGAGTGGGATTTGAACTCTTTTTTATGTTGTATTTCTGTTCTCTCTTTTGTTACATAAGGGATGTTAGTCAACTGGGTTGTGTTAAGTAGCATCAATATTTCAACATAGGCTGGGGATGCTCTACTACAGATGGAAGCAGTGTATTTTTGAGATCAGTGCATGAGTCTGTGTCCTTTCATCGGTGCAAAAGTAGTTTGTTTCCACTTTTAGTGTTGTAGTAGAGAACTCTCACAGCTGGGAAACTTTGTGCTGAACTTGTTCTTAGAATGGCTGGAAAGGATATTTCAGACAACGCTTCTGAATTAGGGAAACTGTAGAGCCATTCTTGGATTTGGGGAAGAGGAAAGCCAGGTGGGAATGAAAAGAGAATACTTAAATATTGTTTTGTTCTTTCCTAAAGAGAACAGTTACTGTGGTGTTGAAATGCTTCATTTTTGAGCTGAGAATTGCAGACTATAAACGAGAAAGGTCTTAAATCTTGGTAGATTCTCAAGTTCAATCCTCACCTTGTTAGAAAGATTTGGTAAAAGATATGTGCCCTGGATACAGATCCTATGTTTTGGAGTAGATTATCTCCCAGGTATGGTAAGTGAAAAAGATAAGAGATACAATAATGAATTAAGACAATATTCAGCTACAACCTCTGTGATAAAGATGATTTTGTCCCATAGTAATATTAAGATCATAAACTGTTTGAGGCCATAAACAAACTTAATGAGTGTGATCTGAAGGATTTGAACCTGAATTTCTAACATTAGTAAACATGAACTCTACTCCCCATAATGAAAAGCTCGAGAACCATTTGATTATCCACATTATATGAAAGGTTTTAGTGCAGTCTACACACATTCACCACGCTTAAACGAAATTCAGAATTATCAAATTATCTATTTATATTTGCTGAATGCATTTGTCATAGATCTTCCTTTAGATCATGTAAACCCAATATTAAGAAAACCTTTTTCAGTAGTCAGAAATACTTTGTAGGCAACAGAGCAAGCTGCATTTCTGTCCATAATATTTGTATGTTTGCAGTGACTAAGTAGTATGCTAGTTTTCCTTCTAACATAAAAGCATTTTATTATCCTTTTTGTTGTTATCTCCAGCCTTGTTTAAAATTTGCCTTGCATAATTATTATATTTCTAGCTGAAAGAAAAGGGGGAGCTAGAACCTCAGAATTTTCTTTCCATGTTCAATCTGCTGTTCTGTCCCTGTTACTGCATGGTGTTTTTTAAGAAAGGCTGAAAAGTTTGACAAGAATTTCGATAGGACAAAGGTGTCACTGGAAAGAGCACATTTTTTAATAGTTTAGATCTTGGAGGGTCTAATTTAAGTAATAAGTAGATCAGAACTCTTTGTGATAATGACTGCATGTATGATCCAAAACATGTAGGGAAAGAGAGGTAATCAAAAAAGTAGAATAACTTGTTAATTAATCTGTGAGTTGGTGAGAGAGTGAGCTTCTCTACCAGCCATTGAAGAAACTGGATGGAATACTGGCCTTCTTGTATTCAATAGCTCTATGGCTGTGGTAGGTTGACACTGGCTGGATGCTAGGTACCCACCAAAGCTGCTCTCTCACCTTCCTCCACAACTGGATGGGGGAGGAAAAAGTATAATTAAAGCCTCATGAGCTGAGATAAGGACAGAGAAAGATCACTCATCAGTTACCATCATGGGCAAAACAGACTTGACTTGGGGAGAATAACTGAATTTATTACAGTCAAAATAGAAATCAGTGCAGTATAATGAGAAGTAAAACAAATCTTAACCACACGGTCCTCTACCCCTCCCTCCAGGTTGCTTATGCTGCTGCTTAGGGAGAGGAGTCCTTTCCCTTCTCCGTTGTGGGGGTCTCTCCCTCAAGAGACTGTTCTCCATGAATTTCTCTAGCATGAGTCCCTTACCATGGGGTGCAGTCTGTCCAGAACAGCTTGCTCCAGCATGAGTCCCTCACAAAGTCACAAGTCCTACCAGGACCCTGTTCCAGAATTGACCTCCCAAGGGTTCACAGCCGTATTTTGGGCATCCACCTCCTCCAAAGTGATTCTCCTCCAGGGGCTGCAAGTAGATCTCTGCATCCCCAGGGACATCCATGGACTGTAGGGGCACAGCTGCCTCACCATGGTCTGCACCACGGGCTGCAGGGGAACCTCAGCTCTGGCACTTGGAGCACCTCCTGTGCCTGCTTCTGCACTGACCTTCATGTCTGCAGAGTTGTTCTTCTCAGTCTGCTCTTCTCTGGCTGAAATTACATCTGCATGATAACACCTTTTCCTTCTACAATACATTGATTCAGGAATGGCTGTGATGTGGTGTCTGAACTTGGCACTTTCTTGGTGGGGCATTTTGTCTTGCTGTTGAAGTGTGTATTCAGGTTTCCAAATTCATGGACACAGTCCTGTCATTGGAGTCTGTCACTGAGAAATGGCAGCAGGCAAGCAGAGGGGCATGTTCTGATTTCATCATTGCACAGGTTTTGCACCTATAGCTGTAGATCTCATTCTAACACTCAAAGTGGCTGATCACCATGCATTCTCTTCTTGTGTCATGAACATCAAGCAATGAAAAAAACCAACCACATACAGGACTGGAAATATTCAAACATTGCATAAAATCTTAAGCACCTTGTTTATCTAATGAGAGAATCACAGAATCCTTAAGGCTGGAAAAGACCTCCAAGATCATCAAGTCCAACCTTTGAACACCAGATTGTCAATGAGATTGTGGAGCCAAGTGCCGCGTTGAGTTGTTTCTTGAACACCTCCAGGGATGGTGACTCCACCACTTTCCTGGGCAACCCTTTCCAATATCTGATCACCCTTTCTGTGAAGCATTTCTTCCTGAAGTCCAGTCTGAACCTTCCTTGGTGCAGCTTGAGGCCACTTGGTCTTGTCCTCTCACTTGTTACCCAGGAGAAGAGGCCAGCCCCCACCTGGCTACAGCCTCCTTTCAGGTGGGTGTGGAGAGTGATAAGTCTCCCCTGAGCCTCCTTTTCTTCAGGCTAAACACCCCCAGCTCCCTCAGCTGCTCCACACAGCAGTTGTCCTCCAGACCCTTCCCCAGCTCCGTTGCCTTTTTCTGGACTCACTCCAGCACCTCAATGTCTTTCTTGGAGTGAGGGGCCCAAAATTGGACCCATGATTTGAGGTGCAGCCTCACCAGTGCTAAGTACAAGGGAATAATCCCTGCCCTGGTCCAGCTGGCCACACCATTACTGAGCCGGGCCAGGATGCCATTGCCCTTCTTGGCCACCTGGGCACACCCTGGCTCATGGTCAGCCACTGTCACCAGCACCCCCAGGTCCTTTTCCATTGGGCACTTTCCAGCCACTCTGTCCCAGCCTGTGCCACTGCCTGGCCTTGTTGAACCTCATACTGTTACTTAAAACAATTTACTTTTCAGTACCAAAATGATCCTAAAGGACCATAAAATATTGTGGTCCTTAATCCACCAATTAACAAACAAAAAAAGAAGGTATTTTGAGACAGATTTTTGCTTGATTCTGGTTTAGCAGATTTTTTTTCCCTTATGAGTGAAATACTATGAATACTTTATTTATGTTAAATTACTCTACCCTCACAAAGGTTTATAGACATGCTACAAAGGATTTCCAGCACATTCCTCTCTAAGGTGAACAGAGTCAGTTTTAAGAGGCTTTTAATGAGTCACAGAAAAACACGCAATGTTTTATGTATGAGTCACTACAAAATATGATCAAACATTATTTTTACATTTCTTAAGCAGGAATATTGTGAATACATTACCATCATGGTGCCTTTCACGACATTCTGTCATCTGGTTATTTACTACTACTATTATGGCTATTGCCAAAAAATAGAAAAAGTGCAGATAAAAAATTCTAATATACATGTCTCAAATTTATGAATAAGAATGTAACAGAGTTCTTATTTTCAGCTAGTTAAGAATGGGCTATTATATGACACCGAGTAAGTTACTGTACATATTTTTGTTGTCTGTTTTAATCACCTCACCTGTCTCTGATATTCCAGCCAAAACAAACTCCATTATTTCATTTCAGTTTTAGGGATTTATTATTGCTGTTGAGTTTAAGAATCCAGCATTTGTTTTATATATAAGCCAAGAACATTAAATAACCCTAGAGAATACAGTATTATCTCTTGAGCCCTCACTCCATAAGATGATGTCGAAATGTTTATAGCAGCTGGACCTGGGACTGACAAAAGGAAGGGCTGATTTCTGTAGAAATTACATCCTGACATCCTCATTAAGACCTTCCTTTCTGATATCCAGTGGTATGTGGGGCAGCTTCCTTTCTCCCTTTTCCTTGACACAACTTGTTGAAGAGGAATGTGAAGGCTGGGTGTGATCTTCCCAACATCAGAGTGAAAGGAAGTAACATACCAAACAGATGATGGCATAAGTGCTGCTGAATCTAATTCCACCTCCACCCCTCTGGGTCACCACTCAGCAGTATTTCAAAAGGCTAAAGTCAACAGTCATAACAAAAAGCCCAGTCAAGATCTGCCAGTATTAGAAGTGGAGATAGAAGGAGAGCTAATTAAGAACTGAGTTTATTGATATGCTGGATGTTTTTTTCTGAGTAAGCTGTGCTGTCGCTTTGTAAGTTCAAAAGGTAAGGAGAATTCTACACCAAGTATATGTTGAGAAGTGCAGACTGCAACCTTTTTTTATAGAGCTGGGTAAACCTGTTCAGCATGAATAACAGTACATACTCTCCAGACAGGCTGTATTCTGATCTTAGTAATGAGAACATCCCAATTCCTGATGGTACTATCTTTGAAGGAAAACATGGAAGCCGAAAGGTTTACATATTTTATTAACCACCCCCCTCTGCAATTCTCTCACATTTCTCATATCTGATGTTGCATTCATTTATGTGTGAAACACTTACATCTACCCAACAGATAATACTTTTTGACACCACCTTCCTGGAAAGGAGTGATTAGTCAAACAGCACTTCTAAAGCATTCATGGAGGTAGGGATGTGGAGGGAGAGATAACACCGTCTGCCATTCTAGTCAGGTCTAACTCTGCATAGTTTTGTTGCATTCTCACTGCACTTCATGTTAAGCGTGTCTGACTGCCTTCAATTTGCCTTTGCATCAAGAATATCAAGGGTATTAGGCTCAAATGCATTGTATGGCCATCACCTAAATGAGCATCTGTGTACTTGTGGGGGAAGGTGCGCAGCACTGTCCACCTGCAGATCCATGTAGTGGTGGTTACCACTGAGCCAAGCTTGTTTAAATAACTGTCCCTGTGTCATGGCCCGTCTGTAGTGAATTATTGTGACAGTCACAGGCAGACCCCAAAACCATGCCAGTGAAAACACAGGCCAGAAAGGCCTCTAGGTTAAGCATCTCAGAGCAGAAGTTTAGTCTGTCTGTGCAATGGCAGGGGAGATATAAGTTGTGGAGAAAATAAAGACACCGAGAAGCTGTAGGTGTCCACTAACTCACAAGAGAAGACCTGACTATATTCAGGCCAACTGCTTTAAATGATGAGCCAGTCCTGCCATGCAAAGAATGAGCTGCTAACTACCCCACAACCACACGCACCAAATGGTCATTCACACTTGCTACCTTCTCCATATTTTTCAGTACAGTTTTTACAATTTATTTCTCTGTTTCCAAATGCATATTTTAGGATCCTGTATACCAAAGCTCAGAACAAGAAATTGTTTCTCACAGTGTTACACAAAAATCACAACAGTAGCTATGCATTTTATGACTTCTCCATAGTTTTTTGAAGAAGATTAGCTCTGCACTCCTATACAACCTGACTATAATGATGGTGCTGTATGTACGAATGATGAAAGAAAACGATTTGGCAAGGAATTAAAAAAATATAAAGATGAAAAGTACATTAAAATTTCCTTTCTAATCTTGAGAAGATATACAAACCTAGCAATATTAAGATGATTGCTTTGGGTTACTAGAATTTGAATATAATTTGATCTCCATTTAAAATATCTGCATATTTTTGTATGACAAGCTTTGATAGCGAAGTCAGTGGTAATGAGAGTTTGATGCTTTACTTACAGGCACTTTTGCTCGTAGCTCAGTGATACTGCTATGAGATATCTTGTGATAATTTGTCTGAGAAGGAGTTACTCTATAACATTTAATCGTTACTTCTTTGGCATAACCTTTGGTGTGTGGTTTGGCTAACATGCTTAACATACCTGATTCAAATTGCTTAGCCTTGATGCAGAATTATCTCATCCTTTAAGACATATTGATTTTTTGCAAGCAAAAAGAGCTTGCACTCCATAATGCAAATATGTAGAATACAAAGATTTATACCTGTCCACAGATATGCTGAAGTTTTCTAGAGATTCAGGACAGATAGTGATACGTAACACCAAGAAATACTAATTAGACTAAGCATTTCACAAACTTGCTTGAAGAAATATAAAAAATAAGACGACATGTCATGAAGGTACAATATATGGTACAAGGCCAGCTGCAGGAAATGCATTGTGTAATTACTGTGGGCTGAAATCCCACATGTAAACCACATGATTTTAGAATCTGCTTTACAGCATCATTTAACAGCTAAGGTAATTAAAGCAACCTTAAAATGGAAGGGCGGCAGACAAGGTAACAGGAGCACAGAAAACATGGTGACCTTTTTTTTTAATTGATACAGAAGGAAAGAAAGAAATACTGAGTTACTTTCAAGCTGTACGCACAACCTGTTTCAAGACAGAAGTAAGATAGCATTACGGTGTTCTAATTTTTTTTAAATTAGAAAGTGAACAAAGTCAGTTTGTTTAGCCACAGATAACCAGGGTCAGAAGGAGCCCTCAGGAGAAAAAATGTCACTACAGAAAAGCCAGATTAATTGTTTCAACTGGTATTGGCCATGGAGAATGGGTCTGGCTCAACAGTCTCTCACTACAGAAAAAGAGAATCTAGAGTTTTCCTGTCAGTATAGAAGTAAATTTTAAAAGACTATTTTATAAGACATTGTTAAAACCAATGGTAAAAAAAAAAAACCAAACAAACACAAAACTGTGGCCAAAAGGACTCTTAATATGTCACTTAAACATAGTTCAGTAGGTACAGAAGATAATTAGTATGGTGCTAGTCTTTAAAAAAAATATGTGGAGAAATATCCTTGGAGACATATACCAAAACACCTGGCACCTGTACCCTGCAAATTTATAACTCTTACAAAATAGTAGAACTGAACATTAACCACCATAAAGAATTGGAAGCAAATATTTACTATGTATACATTTGACTTCCTTTTGGAGCAGAAAGGATCTTTTTTTTTGCAGGTAATGCCTCATGAACCTACTAGAGCTCTTTTATGGACCTGAAAAGTTGTTCATATGTAGATTCAAGTTATGAATCTGAATCTGAAAAAAAAGACCTTGACATGTTTTTTTTGACGAACAATGCACCCAACTTTTCACAGGACAAAAGAGTTTTTTTCGAGTGGAAAAGCAACTAAGTAACAGATAAGAAGCAAGTAGTAACAACAGAGAGTCATCTTTCACCTAAAGATTGCTAGCAAGAATGAAGGACCACCTCAAGTTTCTCTAGTACTCACATGTGTTGACCAGTTTGCTATTAAATGGTCAGGTATGGGGATAAATTGTGAGTTGGCAAATTTTGCAAATTACACATAGTTATTAGGACCGAGCAGTCGTAAGGTGATGTCATAGGGTTTCAGAAAGATGTTTTTTGTTGAAAAACAAGATGATAAAAGGACAGATTAAATTTAATGCTAGAAAGTATGAAATAATGCACATAGGAAAATACAGCTATTGTTGTAAGTTTGCAACAGCATCTAAGCACTAGCTTCTAGCACTCTAGAAAGATTTTTTTGAAAGCATTGTTTCACTAGGCGTTAGCCCCCTGGTATTAATGTTAGAAATTATTACTCTCTTCTAGTTATATGGTGTAAAGGAAAGCAGGGGATGGTTTCCAGGCAGAACTATTGCTTTGTCAGTAACTTAACTGTGAGTGTCCTCAAATATTAACAAATAATAAAGAATAACAAAAAAAAAAAAAAAAGAAAAAAAAGAAAAAAAAAGCTGCTTGTGCTACTTGAAAGCCGTGGTTTATCCATGCCTTGAATATTGCATGGAAACCCAGTCAACCTTTGTCAGACAAGTAGCAATAAAAGTAGACGATAGATTAAGAATGTTGTCAAAGTTGAACAGATGTATAGAATTGCTTCTGTCTGAGGAGAAATAAAGTGGGGAACTTAATCTCAGATAATAACAGGTCCCACATAACTGTGGAGGGTCTGGTAGAAGTGTCAAAGTGCAGAAATGGCACAGAGAAGATGATTAAAGCATAATTTCCTGCCATGCAAGAAATTGATAGAATCAGGTAAAAAGTTATAACTAAATGAAATGGAAACTACCTCTCCAAAAAGTATATAATCAAATTAAGGTGTCTGTTGTAATGGATTTTTTAAAAGCGTAAGTGAATTAAAAAAGAACCTGGGCAGCTTCACAGATCATAGTCCATCATTGGCACAACTTCCAGTTTGGCAAGTTCCTAAATCACTAACTAAGAGAAGCTGAGAGGATATATCAGCAGAAAGGTCACACTCTCCTTGCCCTATTTGTCATATTCCTAAGCCCTGACTGCTGACTACTGTCACAGCCACTGTGGTGGGGCAGATGAAGTGGTGTCTTAAGGCCAAGTAAGTGAATGATTTTAAAATAGATCCCTGGTGGTGAAAAAAAATAATCAAAGAGACCTTATTCTCCTGGTATTCTAGCAGTCAGACTCATTTTTTATCTAATGCAATCTTAATGCCAATTAACCATAAGGGTTTCTGAACAAATATTTGCATTTTAATAGGAGTGACAGAAATTTTTATGTTGAACATGTTCTTGATTTTTCCTGTGCTCAGAGGAGCTGACTCACCAGCTGATGCTAATATCCAGTTTGTACTAATATGTTCAAAATATAAGGGTGTAAAATTACTCATATTGCCACTCCATTAATTTACATACTAAATGTTCCTCATTTTACTGCTGTGAGTGAAAAATACAGAAAATTACAAATAACAGAGAAGAGGTGGTGAAACTTTTCTGTTCCTCTATCTAAACGCATGTAGGCATAGGTATGAGAAGGTGGTGCTTTCATGGCAGATATTTTAAGTGTAGGTATTAAGCCAATAGCAAAGATTTTGTTGGCACATTTTAAATATTTGTCTTTGAAATCACTGAAAGTTTTGGTGTTGGGAAGGAAGTGCAGCTTTCCACAAAGCAGTATTTATTTGCATTTGCCTGGTAAATCCAGTCCTAATAGATCTAGATGTCATGAAATGAAAAGCTGTGGTGATGCCCTATGCCAGTGCCATGCTAGAAAATCACTTGCTTAGTCATTGACCTTTGGAGAGGCAGAGTACGAGCTGTCTCCTGGGAAAGTCGCAAGCCTGGAAAAGCCTGTTGTTTCATAGTGTACCTCTTAATGAAGGAACCTCCCTTGTGCTTCCTTGCATACACACTCAGTGTTGTCTTGCATGGCATCTTGAGATCAAAGCATCTAGTGAGGCTCTATCACATAAGGGACCAAGAAAAGCACCAAACACATCCAGAATTAGCCATGCTTTGCAGTAAGTGAAAGGTGTCTCACTAAGGGGAAACTTCATTCAATGTGTGATTGCTGTGTACTCTAACCATCAGTAGGATAGAGTTTCTCCTTCTAAAGTGGGGACTTTCAGACTTTTCACTGGGCTGAATAACTTTGCAAAGTTCACAGGCTGTGCAGAATTACACTCCAAGTGTATAAAGGAGGACTATTACACATTTACACGCTTACTTACAGGCCCTCTTGGTCAGAAGGAATGGTTGATGCCATCGAATTACCTGCAGAATGGCAGGGCACCCTGATGGCTCCCATTCTAAAAAATGGCCAGGGAATTCTGTTGCTAGGTTGATTAGAGAATGGCCTGTTGTCAGGAAACAGAAAAAATCACAAGGAATTCTGAAAAATACGGTCCTTCTGAGAGAGGTGAGATGGTGATTCCCAAGATGAAGACCCTGTGGTAGAGGGAGACAAATATCTCCTGCATACTTGCTTGAGCAGAGGTGAATTTGCTCCTTTCAGATTCCCTTTCATTCCATATTTATGTTTTCTGCCTGTGATGAGTCACTGAGTGCAGGGTGGCAGCTAAGGACAGCAGTGCAGGAGGGACTTGTGACCATTTTGTCTTCTTTCCTGGCTCTTGCCGTAGTATGCCATGCCAAAGAAGAGAAGAGAAACCACCTGACAGATAACTCAGGCTAGGACTGCTACCAGCACCCCTGGAGAAGCGAGAGAGTGAGAAGAGAAGCTCGTGTACCCTCAGATTGTTATGAATTCCACAGGTGTTCTTTGTATTTTATATTTCCTTATATAACCTTTTGTACGATTTTTATAGTTTTAGAGCCTACACTGAGTTGACTAAGGGCTGTGATTTCATAATAATTCTAAGCAACTTTGGATAGTTTCCACCAACTACTCTGAAAGCTACTACTGTTTGTAATCTAGCATGTGCAACATACATATTGTAGAAACAGATAAAATTGGCGTCTGCTTACTATGAGAAACCTAGGCAAGACCTTCAATACTAGAAAATGCCTCAGTTTTAGTGTGACCTGAAGAAAGAATCTTATGTCTTGATCTCAAAACCACAGCTCCTGGCTCTCATGAGATGGCTTTCATGTTAATTGTCTCCTGAAGGTTATTTCTCAGGCTCTTGGTACTTCTCTTGTCTCACTTGGCTTGTTACTCAAGCCTGTCATTGTCTTTTGGTTATTCCTGGTATTCATCTTCATGCTGCTTATCTTGGCCTGTCTGTTTCTCATCCTCCTGCAACAGAGTTGGCATTACTACCTTCCCAAGCTCTTCTCTTAGAAGATCTGACAAATTTTTTCATCTCCCAAGGCATATCTATTAGTTCCCCTAGCTGTTTCCTTATCTCTGCTAAGTTTCTCACCTGCTTATTTCCCCAGACCTGTTACAGCACAGCTCTTACTTATTCCATGACATTTGTCTCTTCCCTCACCATACTTCCTCTTTGTTTACATTGTCATGTGTTCCATCTGCCCATGGATTTAATTTCTCATTATCTACTTCTTTCCTCTCCCAGCTGATATGGCTATAGTAGAGTTGCTATGAGAAACCCTGCTTTGCCAGTTCTAGTCTGTCACAGCAACTAGTGTGGCAACAGGGATGGCCTACACAGGTACTTAAAAGGTCTGCCATGGTTAGACAGTTCATAGTGCATCCAGCACCATGGATGGGCAAGTAGAACACCCCAAATTTGGGCTATAAATATCAATAGGATAGGAAGTACAAAGCAAGACTGAGTTTATGGCTACAGTTTTACACAGGGACATTTTAAAAATTAAAGAAAAATGGATGAAGGTAGATGACTGTATTTGCATCATTCACGAAAGAAATTTCTAGCAAGGATTTCATATCTCTCAGCCTGTCCCAAAATACACATCACCCTGTGCCCAGGCCTGCACTTTCTTTTGCGATTTCAGTGATGCCCTTTCACAGCTCCACAGAGCGAGATGACTGCAGAGCTGGGTTCCTCTGCCTGCTGCAGGAGCATGTGACCTCTGTAGCTTTGCCAGACCTGCTGGTGGTGTTTCCTCTCCTGTCTCGAGAGCTATTATCCATTCACTAGTCACACCAGCATCACTAGCACCAGGCCCAGTTACTCTGCAGAAATCCCATTTATGGGCTGTAAGTCTGAGCAGTACAAGAGCCTCCCCAGGCTGGCAGGCATCACTACAAGTCAACAACATGCAAGTGCAAAGAGCTTGACTTCAGTCTTTGCCTGGGGCCTCTGTAGGCTTTGCTCCTCCTCTCTGTAGCGCTGCAAACTCATGGTGTTCAGAAGAGGTTTTGTGCTGATTTATTCCTTCTTGATGCACTGAGATAAAAAAAACTCTTTACTTTCTTTTTTTTTCATTCTGCATTGCAATTCTGTGCTCAGAAATTGTTTCTTATTACTCAATATAGCCTGTATTGAGAGTAAAAGGTATATGCCATGAACAAAGGTTGTTAGTTTTAACTAGCTTTTTTCCAGACAAGAGGAAAGATTTTTCTGCATCATATATTTTCACTGTAGCATGCAATGATTCCTCATCAGAGTTTATCATGTTCAGATAACCAGCACTTGGAATGTACGTGGGTTGTGACTTTAATTTTCTTATTAATGAAAAAGCAGCATCACATCAATGGCATTCGTGCAGATGAATCCCTCTGCTATGATGAAAGAATTTATCTTCATATTCTAAGAATGCAATTGTCCTGAGTCAAGTTCTACTAATCAGAAACTATAAACAGCCCAGCTTTGATGAGCAATACCAAGTGAGGGGAATGCAGGTAATCAAAAGAATGTGTCTTTGCAAATGAAGCTCCTGAAAATACACAAGGGCTTCTGTGCAGCATAGTCCTGGTGTTCATAAAAATAAATAACTATAAATGAGAGTGTTATATTTTTAACATGTAGGAGTTGCAAAGTACAGTGACTCAGAGCTACGATTAACAAATTTTATTATTAGAGACAGAAATAGCATGCAATTATCCAGCAATAAGAAAAACGTGAAATCAACCTTTTCTTGGTGGTCTCCTACACATTATCATTTCTTGCTTTGAGCCATGTCAGAAACCTCTTACTAAATAAACCTTTTCTGGAAGATCGAGCTTTTTATCTGAGCAGGAGCTCTCCTAAATTAGAAACAAAGCAATAAATTTCCACTTGGAGGCTTTGCTCCACCTTTTCTCTAAAAGTAAGGGACTAAGCGAAGTCATCACTGAGAAAGAAGCAGAAATGAAATCAGATGGCTGGAGATGTCTCCCGTACATTGTGGTAAGTTTAGGACTGCTTTTACAGCTAAGTGTTAGCTGCAACTTGATGCTGTGTTTTGTAATTCTGTTTCTTTGGCAATGCTAAGTGGACAAGCAAAGAAAGCATAAGGTCAGAGCAAAGCCACTCAGCATCTGACTCTAGAAGGTTTTGGAGAAATTTTCAAGGTCCCTGAAACATTTTAGAAGACTGCTCTCAGTGAATATCCAAGTTACAGAAGCCATGAAGGTATGGAAATGCACTGAGTTCCTTCATATGAAAAACAGGGACTTTTTGTCCTTTAACAGCATTTTCAGTTGGGATAGGATGTTGAAATAGTGAAAAAAAAATCAGATCTTCAAATATATTGTTGAGAGTTTACAAAGATCTCAAAATTTTGAGTAAAACTGAAAGAAAATGAATTATCTGTCTTTTGGATCTAAAGTGCTTCTACCTCTGCTATATATACATCCTAGACAATGACAAGTGGTGGGTTAAAATTTTTAATGATTTGTAATAAATCATTGTCTTAGGCCATTGTTGACCAATTGAGAAAAATTTAACTTTTTTATGCCTTGGGGCCTAATTTTCTTCACTCACAAACATAAATTGGTTGTCTTAACCGATAATATTAAGCAGACAGAAAGGGCAATGTAACTCAGGATGACATGCAAAACAAATTCCTCAAGTCTATCCATTTCATAGTCCTCAGCTCTGCAGAGGCTGAGGCTGAACCAGCATCTTGTTCTCCCTCCTCTACCTACCCTTTGCCATGGGGTCTGTGGATGGGGAACTGCTCTGTCCCCTCTCTTTCCCTTGGGTCTCTGGTCACCTACATGACCAGGGCAGGGATTGTCCCCCTGTACTGGGCACTGGTGAGGCCACACCTCGAGTGCTGTGTCCAGTTTTGGGCGCCTCACTGCAGGAAAGACGTTGAGGTGCTGGATGAGTCCAGAGAAGGGAACGGAGCTGGGAAAGGGTCTGGAGGACAAGTGCTGTGTGGAGCAGCTGAGGGAGCTGGCGGTGTTTAGCCTGAAGAAAAGGAGGCTCAGGGGAGACCTTATCACTCTCCACACCCACCTGAAAGGAGGCTGTAGCCAGGTGGGGGCTGGCCTCTTCTCCTGGGTAGCAAGTGAGAGGACAAGAGGAAATGGCCTCAAGTTGTGCCAAGGGAGATTTAGATTGGACATCAGGAAGAATTTCTTCATGGGGAGGGTTGTCAAGCATTGGAACAGACTGTCTGGTGAAGTGGTGGAGTCACCCTGCTTGGAAGTGTTCCGAAAACTTGTGGATGTGGCTCTTGAGGACATGGTTTCAAGGTGAATAGGGTGGTGCTGTGTTAATGGTTGAGCTTGATGTTCTTAATGGTCTCTTCCAACCTTAAGGATTCTACGATATGCAAGTGGACCCAGCTGACCTCTCCTTCTTGGAGGTAGGGAATTTCTCAAACACACACATCCAAAACATGCTTTAGATCCCAGAAATAAACTCTAATGTAAAACTTTATGTTTCACAGAGGAGTGATTTTGAAGGACTTCCAAGGGAGCAGTGTTGTCGGTTTGGGTTTGGTTTATTTTGAACTCATGACTGGAATGTCTAGACCAGGTTTCTACACTTTCCCTTGATCATAAAATTATGTCACCAAAATGCTGTGCAAACACAGGGCTCTCTTTCATCTGCAAAGAGAAGTCAGGACTGCTGAACTTCTGTCCACAACTTCTGAATCTCTACTTTCACTAAACTCCATGATTTTTTACTGGTGAACACTGCACTTGGCAGAAGTACATAGAGGAAATATATCCCTGAACCTATCTTTGAACTGAGTGTCTTCCTACAGTTTACAGCGAGCCATTGGTTCTCAAAGTCTGGCCTAAGCTGCCACAGTGCTTTGAGAAACGGTGTGAGCTTTGATGCAGGGTCAGTGCAGGGGGCATCCAGCAGCGATCTAAACTCTGATGGGGAGCAGTAAGAGGTATAGAAGGCTCACTGTGTCAGTTAAAGGTGGTGGTTATGGATGTGACAGCACGACACCAGTGTGGTTTACAAAGGGAAAAAAAATAACTTTTTAGTTTGGACAGCAGAAAGTACCAGTCTGCATGATAACACCTTTTGCCTTCTTGTAAACCTTGTCCCTGTTTTGGAGTTAGTAATATTATTGCAACTTTTTCTTAATGAGTAGTTCACCATCTTCTGGAGTCTTAGGAAGAGCTGTCTGAGCACAGGAAATATTTGATGCATTTGTTCTCATGAAGAGCTTGCTGTTGATTTATTTTTCTGTTTTGGAGGGTTTTGAGATATCAGCCTGGTAAATTCTGCAATTCTTTTTTCAAGAAATTTTTTTTCAAAAATTAATTAGTTAACACACTGGAAAGCAGGGCTGCCAAGACTGACACGAGCTGCAATTTAGCTGCTTGAGCACAGCTTACAGATTGTCTGCAGTGGTGGAGGACCCATTTTGGGCTCAGAGATCTATCTCCCTGGGAGCCCAGGTCAAGAGACAGTTTATGACCAATATAGTAGCTATCCCTAATATGGGTTTGCTATACAGAGACATCAGTCTTGACACATAACCTGGGATGGGGAGGATGGACTGCTGTAAGCTGAGTTTGACAGTGTAATATGCTCTCGTGTAGGTGGTAAGAAATATATTCAGCCTGTAAAAATAGCCATGCAGGCCTTGAAAAGACAATGTAAATTCACAAAGATGAGTGAGAGAGCAGTTGTGCTGAGGTACTGGTGTTGTGACACCTGCTTAGTGACACCTGCTTAGAGTTTTTCCTGTGCTTGATTACTTACGATCCTCCATTAAAATTAGTTAGGAGCATGCACAGTGGGGCTGTGAAAGGAAAGATGAGCAACCCCATCTTCCTGACAGAGGTGTTTAGTGAATGGCCCCATCAACAGAGGGCTCTCACAGTGATTGCCCAGCACCACATTTGCTCTGTATGTTCTCTCAACCTGCTCTAACTCGCTAGAAAACAGATAAGGCATTGTCTTGTCTTGCAAATGGATTCCCAGCAGAGGGCTACAGGAATCTGGACAGCAGTAAAGCAGAGTGTATTCTGTAAACTATTGCGTGAGAAGTACAAAGGGGTTGCTCATGTACAGAAAAATCCCAAGCACCCCAAGGAAGCTTCTCCAGCAACATTCAAAGACTTGGTCTTTGGTGTCATTATATGCACCAGCAGTAGCCACCTGGCCATTATTTATTTTTGTTGCATGTGTGTGAGGAAAAGCTCAATACCTTTTGGATATTGTGGTTTACACCAGCATTATTCATGTCTTTTCCCAGGCCTCTATAAGCTGGGAAAGTCACCTTGTGTTCAACCAATACTGGGTGTATCCCTCTTTGGCTATTGTCAGGGAGCCAGCATTTCATCTCTCAGCAGGCACATTGCAGTCACATAATGGAGGCAGGAACTCAGCTGAAATAAAGCAATGCTGAGAGCTTGTCAGAAATGTAAATGACATTGCACCTATTGTCAGCGACGTATCCTCCATTGTTCTCACAGTTGTTTCCCAGCTGAAAAAATGCTGGGAAGCCTGCATGATGAAATCAGAGCCTGTTTACTGTAACGTGCTCTGTCAGGAACAGCTAACTGATCTCATACTGCAAATAGCGTATTTCTCTGGAAGGAAAAACTGAGTACTGAAACCCAGTGTTCACAGTGCTGCAAAGCTGCAGCCTCAGAGTTTCCTCTGGCTGTGTCAGTATCGCAGGGAAGGCTGAAAATGAATTTACCTTAATCGGGGGGGAAGGTGGTTCCTGCTGACCTGTGCTGGAAGTAGAGCTAGAAGGATCTTACAAGGTTTGTTCCAGAAGAGGAAGGATTGCTCTGCAGGGGAAAAAGAACAGGAATTTAGATGAGAGCCAAGCAAAGAAAAACTCTAACCCCAGGAAGTTCACAAGGGATTTCTGTACACAGCTTGTTTAGCTGTCCTTAAATAATGGAAACCTGAGAAATGGTGGTATTTAGAAACTGAATATAAACACATGGCATATCAACAGAGGAGTTACAAAGAGAGACAAGGTAAAATAATTTTCCAGTTCCTCTTCTTCCTCATAATCACACAACATGAAAAATAATGCCACTGTTGTTTTTTTGTTCTTTCCCCTCAAAGTTTCTTTGATACCTTCTCTGTACTGCTGGCTGTTTCAGTATATCTCAGAAAATTTAGTTCCATCTATCTCATTAGGACAACAGCAGTGGCAAAGTCAGATACAGCTAATGACACCCTGTATGTATATCACAGAAGTACTGCTCATCACTTTTTAGAGGAGTTTCCCATGAGGTAATGGCATGAGTCAGCATGGAGGCTGTACAGCATAGACACAACGAAACAGGTAATTTGAACAGAGATAAGGGTGATTTGTTTTGTGCCTGTTGCCTTCGACCGGTGCTCTGACCATACCAAGTCTTATTTTTTTTTCCCACCAGTTATGCTTGCAATAGTGGTAAAACTGTAGGGATACATTTTTGTATCTGCCCATCCCTGGAACAAACTTCAAGGAATAAGCTAAGAAAATTAGTTACTTGTTGGTGCCTGCCAGGCAGTGAGTGCTTAAAGTCAAATTTGGTCTGAGGACAACTTTTAGTAACTTGGGAGAGGTGACATATTTGTTCCTGGTTTGGTAGAAGTTGGTCTGCATAGATGAAAATGGTTTTTGCAAGAAGATTTCTATTTACCTAATCAGAAATACCTCCTTACTCTGATAATAAAAACATATAAATATGCAAATATACTCCATGTATCAGTTAGATCTTCTTCCCTTTCCATTTAACTGCCTTTCACTTTGCTGGGTGTAAATGGAACCACTTTCCTCTGAGACCGCCTCCATTTTGGTCTCTTTGGAGGCAGGGGAGCAAAATGCAAGTCTTGCATTCACATCAGCTAGTTATTGATCTTGAACTCTCATCTCCCCCTTCCTATAGCACCGCAATAAAATATAGCAAAAATCTATCTCATTGTGGAACTTCCATGACCTTCATCTTAAGCCTGCATAGCAGAGACACCATACTGATATGTACTTTATTTATTCACATAAACCTTGATATGGATTACTTTGGGATATCATGGCATTAATTTTTTTGGTGTAGAGAACATTCTTCTACTAATTTCTAAAACTCTGCTCTGTCACTTGGGTTCTAGAATTAGTCACCTGTCTGTATTTTGCATTTTAAACCTGTCATCAGAGAACAGCTTAGCAGCACCTATTGCAGATATCTTTCCACCTCCATCTCACCTGCCTTTAATCCACTGAGTGGGTGTTTGTCTTTGATTGTAAGAAAGTTCTCAGATGCATCACCTTTCATTTCCAAATACCTGGAAGGTAACTTCCAGCTGTTTGACCATTTTACCTATCCTGCCCAAATTTGAGGCAAGGTAAAAAGGATATACTGCAGTGTTCCCTATGATAATAGGATTTTTGGGGCATTTATTGACCTGATAATATTGTATAAGGAATCTTATTTTAGTTTTCTTTTAGTTTGTGTACATGAAACTGCCAGGTTGGAAAATATAAACTCAAGAGAATGTGACAGTTTATTTCAATGTTTGAGCTAAGAAAAAAATCTCTAGTCTCTCGAGGAACTGTTAATAAGTCAAATAGCTTAAGACCTTACCTGACTTTTTCCACATTAAAAATATCATAATTTTATTGGTTATTTGAACATTATTTTGTGATTAGAACTTTTGGTATATAACAGATGGAAGAAAGGAGGGAAATGACCACACAGAAGCTCAGTAGTGTGTGAGTACACAGTAGCACTAAACACTTTTGGTTAAATGTGTCTAGGTTTGGATTCAAATCCTTGGACAACCCCAAACATATAGTCCTCTTAATTCTGGTCAAAAGCATCTTGTTTCTCTAAACTGAAAGGAAATGAATAATATTAATTGAACACATACAGAGTTTTGTTATGTGAACTAGTGTAGAAAGGAAAAGACAAAAAGGCTATTGAATTAATGTAGAATGATTGTAAGTTTTACACAAACAACAAACATCATTACTGTGTTCTCTCATCAAATTTAGCCCACCCCCCATGATCATGAGTACTTTGGAGCTATGGTTTAGGTGGTGCTAAGACCTCCTGTTCAGCTCTCAGATGCCTTTTG
The DNA here is from genome assembly GCA_013397775.1 of Eulacestoma nigropectus. NCBI lineage: Eukaryota > Metazoa > Chordata > Aves > Passeriformes > Eulacestoma > Eulacestoma nigropectus. Next base: position 238,226 of record VZTE01000094.1, read on the forward strand.
CAGCATTGTAGAGCTTGCTTTATGCCACAGTCAGACCAAATGTGACAGAAAAACTACACTGGGCCAACCACAGCTGCCAACAAGTAGGTTTGTGATTCAAATACGTAACATCCTTGTATTTAAAAACAAACAAACAACTCACAAAGAGAAGGAGTGAAGAGTGCATTAAAAATGTACTTACTATGAACATGCCGTTCAGCCTCCTTTTAAAGTCTGCATGTTGGGATTTGTTCATCTCCAGTTGCTGTGCAATGTTTTCTTCAGACTGGCAGATGAGGCATTTTTTTCATGCCATTGTGTCTGGATCCCATGCAGGAACGTGATTATGTCAAAAAATCTGATCAGTAAAGCAAAACACCTCTTGAACCTGAAAAAACAGACATGAGTATCTGATTGCAGCTCGAGGCACAAGAGTCATCAGGGGTCTCTTTGAACCCACAAAAACATGGAATATAAAAGGAATTGCACAAACTCATGAATTTTGGACTTACAATTCACTGACACTGGAATAATTCACTAGCCAGAACTCAGGTTCATCCCCTCACTTTTTGGTGACCAGTGCTGTGCTGTGCGGGAAAACTTTCTCCTCCCCTAACGGCATCTGTGCCTCATCTCTCTTGACCCTACAGAACGCATCCCTTTCCTGCTTCCCTGCCCTTGCTGCTGTCCAGAGGGAGCATACCCTCTCCTTCCCTGTTCCCAGTTGCTCCCCCTTTTCCCCTCACAGCAGGAGTGGGGCCTACACTGCCATTTAAGAGGAGAACCAGCTCAGGACAGGATGGCAGAGGGCATCTTGTGTCAGCACCAGTGTCGGTGTTGGGGAGGACAGGCAGCTCGAGGGGCAGCAGGCAGAGAAGCAGTGCCCTTGGCTGCACCAGGGGGAGCAGGACACACGCAGGGGGTCTCAGAGTCAGCTACGCTGAGCAGATGGCAGCGTTCCTTTCCTGGAGAGGCGCTGGATAGTGAGAACAGCCACACGGAAAATTATGCAAAGTTATAGAGCACTGCTCTTGCAAAAAACTTGTGGGCAAAGTGTTGTGATTTGCACTGGCACTGCACTGCACTATAGGATCTGCCTCACATTTTCCTTTGAAAGTAATCAATCTCAGGAATCCTGCAGTGGCACTTGCCTTATTATGAGAAGGACAGAGCAAACCTCAAATGAATGCCATCTTTTGTTTTACTTTTCTATAGCTGTTGTACAAAAAACATCAAAAATTGGTCCACAGACTGCTTTTCAAAAATATAAATAAAACACCACTCTTGGGCTTCAGATTTTGATTTATTGCACTTATTTTATTGCTTTCATTTTATTTGCTGCTTGTATATAGAGAAGGGAAAGAAAGAAAAAATGAATGTGGTATTAGAATATGACTCTTTCATTTCTTTTCACACAACACATTAAATGAATAAAATGAGGTCAAATAAAGTCAATAAAATTCAAATTTAACCCTAATTTTTATTAGCAACTTAGATAGCTTTTTTTTTATGCCAATGGATTTTTCTCCTCAGAAAAATAAACATTCTTTAAATCATTGCAAGGCATGGATAAGGAGATTTCCTCTGGGATACTGACAGAAACTACTTAAAAGTTCAAGGGAAGAAGTTTCTACAGCTTTCCTGGTGAGACAGTCCTGAAGCTCATTAGTGCTCATTGAGTCTTTCCTGCTCTTTAGGCCCACCCTTCCTTTATTTTCTTATAGTGAGCTATTAATTTGTAACAGTAGGATATAACAGGAACCAGTCATGTTTGCAGCAAGTCAAAACCCTATATAATATTTCAAACTCCTACTAATGTTTTCTGCTATAACATCCAATAATTCTTGCTGACTAAATTACATTTTTATCCTGCTCCATATGGCAGTGCTTTCTTAGGGAAATGAAGTTGCTTTACTTGGCTTGAAATATAAGTAAAACCTAACAGAAACCTTTCCCTGAACCTTTTTTCTCCATCTAAGCCTACTTGTGTTTGTAGTAATTCTGTATAAAGGTCACTTCCAATTTTCTTCACCCTGAAGGCTTCCCAGTAAAACCTCAGAAGATGTCCTGACAAGCTCTGCCTGACATCTTCGCCTCCAGTTTCACAGTGATGATGACACCAGCATGCTTGCCTCCCTGGGAACCTGGCAGAAGAACCTGACTGTGCACAAAGTGAGTCTTCACTCATTAAAACATACAGAGACATTGTACAAAGAAGCCTTTTGCACTTATCTCCAGGTAGGATTTTAAAGAACAGAAAAAGCGTGAGAAGACAGGAGAAGACCTTTAATGAGTTGTCTTTTATAATAATGATTTCCATAGGACATCGAGCATAGCAAATCCCATTTCTGAAGAGCTTGGACTGTTTAATCAGACATGCATGTGTATCATCACCTGTTAACTGCACAGAAGTTGGAGACCCAATTAGTGCCGGCATACAGAGTTTGTGTGCTGTGGTGCTGTGAAGTGCAGTGCTAAAGTAACCTCAGTGACTGGGGTCATAAAATGCTGGCACTGCTGTCGGGAACGAAAGTCATCTGACTGAAGTGGAAATGCACTGACCTGTTTCCCAAGCCAGTTTGGCCTGGAGCTGGGTTCCTCTGCGGAGTGCACAAACCAGTTTGCACTATGTGAACCATCCCTTGGGAGCAGACGGGCCCTTGCCATGCTGACCCCTGGTCCCTGTGCCTGTGTCCCCGCCATCACTCTTGCTCACCACCATCCAGCCTCTGGCACTGAAATACCTGTCCCACAGTTGTTTTTTCATATTCTGTTTAACTCTTTTTTTCGACAGAGCACCTCTCTAAGTCAGATTGATGTAAGGAAACAGTCTGCCAGTTGGCCAGTTTTTAGCACACACTGAATGCTGTCTCGGACAGTTCCCATAATACTAATGTATAGTGTCTTTGTCCTCAGGGCATTCGCTATTATCAGATGTTTCTCCCTCTCCCTGCTGCATGAAGCTCAAAATTGCAACATATGCTGCAAAACACATACCTTTGTTTCTTAACTCCTGCACCCACATTTTCACCTGATATTTATCAGCTTAGCTAAAATCAGTCTAGGGCAGATATTTAGCTCTTCTGAAGATACTCTGCCAAGCACCTAGGTCTGCCTGGTTGATTGCTCCTTAAGCTCTTGCAACAGGATAGATTTCCCTGCAACCCTTCCTTCATCTCCACAAGTATGCAAAGCAGTGCTTATGTCCTCAGAATCAGGGATTTAGCAGCTGGGGCAAAATCTGCCTAACGACAAAATGAAGTGGATTTTATGCACTGAAAGTACCTGAGCAGCAGGCAGTGAGACATCTGAGGCAGTGTGCCCACATGGTCTTTGGGACCACAGATGGTCTCTGGGGTGCCCTACCCATGGAAGGGTCACTGCTGCCACTGGCTCACCACTGCTCTTCTGCCCCGTGTTGCCGCACAGCACAGTGGCCTGCTGCTCCCTTGCCTCCCACAGCGTCCAGGAAAACCAGGTGGGACATTAGGAGCAACAGACATTACTGCTAGTCCCATTTACTGACATATAAACCCCTCCACCAGCAGAAGACTGGAGGGAGGAACACTGGGCAGAATGATTGTGAGCCTCAGGAGGCAGTCATGTCTCCCACCAGTACACCAGGATCTGGCAGCATGAGTGATGGCCCTAAAAATCTTCTTAATTGGCTTTTCCTAAAGACCAGTTGTCTGCAAAAATTCCAGCACTGAGAAAGGAAAAGCAGTGCAGATCTGTGGTCAAGTTAGGGTCAGTGGGTTGCTTCAAATATGTCCTGTGACTGAGAGCAATCACATTTCAGCACTTTTATTTTTTTAAACCTCAGATGAACACTGAAATTTCATGTTTTCTCATATTTTATCTTTGAGAACCAGAGATTACCAAAGATGCGGTTTCTCCTTCTCTGTAAGTGGTCACTAGCTGCTTCAATCTAGGAAGAAAAAAAATCCTTTGAGAAAAGCAATGATAAATCATTTTTGATGTCTTTTTTTTTAGTGGGTATCTAAAGGCAGTTCCTAACTGTGGTCCCCTTAATATCTGGAAAAGTAATTGCTTCTTAATCCAGGTACTTTGAAATAGCAAGCGATACTTTTGCTGTTTATTTTTTCCCTTTTGAAGCGTATTGACAGATTTCTGCTGCTAAATAAGAGATGTTTCTGTTCAGCAGACTAAAAGTGGGGCATTGCACCAATCTGTACTCATAATAAAAAGGAACAGTGAAAGCAGATTTTAGCAACTCTTGTAATAGCTGTAAGTATTGCATTTTTCAAAGCAGTGATTTTGTTGGTACAGTAACACTTCATTGTATTTTAAACAAAGTCTGTAGGGTGATATGAGGACAGATAAAATAACGCTTTATCTCTGCATAGAGGGCCCACAGAACATCTATAGAACTGAGGCTCCTTAAGACTCAAGGAAATTAAAGCCAAGTTTCTGTCCTGAAGAGAATCCTGGAGTAAAATATTAATTTGTGAGTTTTATTGTAAATATATAGGTAGCTAAAGATACTGACTTTTTAATGGAGTCAATGTTTTTACAATGATCTTTTATTTGAAGTAATGAGAATTTTGGAAAACCACTGCTACAACGTCTAGACAGAATTATAATAAATTTTTCTGAACTGTGCTCACACGTCCTTCACATTAATTTTCAAGGAATGTGAGGACCCCTGAGTGTATTGCATAAGCCTTCACTGAAGCAGTAGGAAGTAATCTCCTTCCAAGTGCAGGAAGGCCAAAGTCTAACACATGACTGGTTGTAGGCAGCTCCTGCCATGGCAGATGCAGCTGAGCCTCCTCCTCCCTGGGGTGCAGGTAACTGGGGCAATGGGTGGCAATGCATCCTGAGCACGTTTGGGGGTGACAGCCAGCTGGGAAGGGCTGGGGGACATTGGAGAGCTGGGCTGTACAGGGGTGACTGGATAGAAGGGGGAATGGTTTATTGTATTATTGTGCTTTCTGTATTTATTAAACAAATAAACACAACTCTTACTCTGTGAATTTTTTTGCTTACCTCTCTGACTGGGAAATGAAACTAAAAACATGATTTAAGAGACCAGTGGCCATGTAGAAGCAATATACAACTCTCAAGTTCCAGTTACTGATTGAGAGATGACATAATACAATTAGAAATATTTTAGCTCTGTGTTTGAATAACAAGGAGGAAAGTACATCCTGTTGGAAGATATTTAGGGAGAGAAATTGCTCATTGTGAATTATTTGCTTGATTCTAGATAAGATTTTATGCCCATGTGGAATTTGAGATCATAGAGAGCAAGAAAACTAATACTTTCATCTACGATCAATTTCTGTTACTGGCAAAATCGTCTGTGACTGAAAGGAACTTGTTGCAAGGAGAGCATTTTAAGAAAAATGGTTTATAGCAGAGTGATGAACTCTCTCTTGTCCACCATTGTTGCACTATACAATCCCACTAATTCCTGTGACATAGCATGAATGAAATGCCCAATACTGGATTACTTTATCTTGCATAAGAACTATACCATGCAATAGGGAATGTCCAGAATAGGAGTATCCAACTTCCCAACCTCCATTCTTGTGTGCATAATTGACTATGCGTGTAACAGGGAAATATTTCTTACTTTCCTCACACTATTTTTATGAAATGCTTTCATTATATTGGTGTAACCATGTGCATGTATACTCTTTTTTATTATAAAACAGATTAATGTGGATTTCAGTGCTAAAACAGAGTGAATATTTGGTTAACTAAAAGGTGATTAGATTTTCAATGTCAGTGTTTGGAATGTGATGCTGGATCAGATAGGAGATGAAACATGCTGTGATACCTGTAGGAAGTGCCACATTTTTCTGCACATCCTCGAGGGTGGTGGCTTTCACTGATTTTGGTTGAAGAGTTCTCTAGACCTACTGGATACTCTTTGAAGTACTACTGAACACAACTCCTTTTCCTCCTTAAATTTCTGCCCATGTTGGGATGAAACATGCTGTGCTAATAGAATTATCTTCAGTGAGCAGTTATTTCACAGGTGAACATGTGTGGTTTACAGTTGTAAATTACAGTGTAATTCTTTCTTATCAATCAGCAGGTTTTGGTAAACAACATGACTTTCCAAAAAGAAAGTCAAGGCCAGAGACCTGTGTGGTTTGGGCTTTCTTTTCCTCCTGGAGGCCTGTTCAGCATTTGGCAGCCTACTGACTTTCTGTGTTGCTGTGATGTGTACCTGGACCTGAAGGTAGAACATCCACCTGCACCTGCTGACAGAGGTGCAAGCAGCACTGCTATGCTTAGCCACACTCTGTTGGTGAGTTTGTCAACCATGATTATGCTTATGTTTATGTGTTGCTTCTAAGCAATTTGGCCGTTAAGAAAATTACTAGCAAGCTCATGGTAATTTATACAGTTGCATAATATTTCTCATGTACATAGTATAATGCACCTATTTTTAAAAGATAATATTACCTTTTCCAATGAGGGAAATTATTTTATATCAACTGAAGTCGGCAGTGTAGAGCTACTGGTCACGAGTTACAGCATTTTGAAGAAAACCAGAAATTCTTGGCTTTTTTTCAAAGAAATATTTCTTTGACCATTTCTTGCCAAGAGTAAGATGACAATGGGTGTTTCTTCTTCCCAATCACATCTCTGCTCTGGTGTCCACAAAGGCTTCACTCTGCCCAGGAAGATGATTCTCCAAGTTCTTTTTTATTTGCGGAGCAAATTGTTTAGCAAAAATTTTCTGCTGTCTGCCCTCATGAGTGAGAAGGAAGTGCCTTTTTTTTTTTTTCCTCTTGAACTGATCTTATCTTGAATTTTGGAAGTGAACTTGTGTTTCTGCTGATTTTCCACTAGAGACTTCCATCAGCCCAAATAACCAGTTGTTTTGTAGTTATGATTACTGGGCGTTGCTTCAACAGCTGAGGAGGACATGGCCTTGCCAGTTGGCCTCAGGGAAAAGGTGGAGTCCCAGGTCAAAGGAAAATGATTCTGTGAACAATTTTTTTTCTCAGAGAAATTGAGGTTTATTCAAGCAGGTGTGTTGTGAGAACCTGAAGAGGAAGGAATTTTTATGCCTTGAAGCAATTGCGCAGAGATGGCAAGAATGATATAACCTAAAGTATATCTACTGTTTTCATAAAAAGCCCATGGAGGACTTGAAAGAAGGCTTCCTCCTTCTGAAAAAACCAGCCTGTGTACGTCCAGCCATCTTACACTGATGAGCTTAAGCGCAAACATGTTCAATTCCTGTAAACTGAAGAATCTGGGAATAAGATTCCCAGTTCACAAGAATCTCAACAATAACAGGGGGAGGCTGGCTTCCAGCAGCTGAGGTCAGAGCAGAAGCCTGGACTTCTTGGATTGTTTTGCTGGACTTCTTGTTTGACTTCAGGGCCAAAGTTACTGCTTCCTCCGATGAATAAAAGCAGCCAAACTTGCAAGAGCTGTCGTGGCTCAGTAAGAATTCTGGTTCAGGTTTTTGCAAGTGATTTATCCCTTGAGTTTAAATTCTTGGTTTCTTGGGTACACACTTGAACAGTTAGAATAGCTTTGTGCCTTTATTTTGGCGTGAATCTCATCCGCTTTATTATCAACACCAGCACTTCCTGTGATTGAAATTACTTTTGTGACATTCTCAACAACACTAGCACTACCTTTAAATGTGTGATAATGAAACAAAACAGCAGTTATCTTTTACAATCCTTAATTCTCTTGTGTGAAAATAGCTAGAAAGCCAAAAGTACCTAAAATATATTAAAATAACACTATAAAGTTGTTAATGCTTCACTTCTACAGTAGTTTAAGACTCAGCTCCTATCCTTGCAAAGCTGGTTGCTGCTTGCTTGAAACCATTATATATTTATTCTCCTAGGAGTTTAAAAGGTAGTTAAATCAGCAAACTATAGCCAAACCCATTGATTTTGTTCTCTATGTTTCTTCTTCTATATGCTCTTCCTGCTCCAGGTAGACGTTATAGCAAAATGAATATTTGGGCTATTTTACATGGATTTCTGTTTCATATAGCTTTTTCTGATAATGTGCAGCACTGTTCCGGGAAGCAAAACCCCAAAACTCTATCTCCCTGTTTTTAACTGCTGTGGTATAGTGTTAAGTACCTGTATTATGCTGAATAGAGGATAGGGGTGAAGACAGTGTTTGTATTTATATTTTATGCATGTCTGTTGTTTAACCGTGCTTTCTGGTACTATCTCCCTGCTGACAGTCAAATATGTGTTTCAGTGCAGAAAAGGCATGATTTCAGTGAGATGTTGAAACAGAGACTTCTTTAACTTCATAAGATCATAATACTGTTTTCTGTTTAGGCAGCTGTCTATATTTTCTATATTCTTTAAAAATCTTTCATGGCCTATCAATCAGTAATTATTTTCTTAATGTGCTAGTGAACTTATGAGGTAAAGATCACTCCTAGAAAGAGGTGAATTGGAAAATTTTTTTTTGCCAATGGCAACAAGCAAAATTATGATAATGTGTTTGAAAGCACAGGGCTGATTTTCGGGGAAGGCTCTTTCAAGAAATTTTAAACATTTGGTGGATGATGACATACTTTAGCCAGATGTGCTAGGCTTGTACCTAAGTGAAAAAGCAACTGGTAAAAAGCTCTATAAAAATACATTTCTTGTTTCATAGAGTTCTAGAATGTTATATGATTTATTCTCAAGAGTGTCCACGATCTAGATTGTGAGTGACAGCAAATGTGAGAAATCAGGTTGTTTTGGTTGAAGCCCAAATTTTTTGCCAGGTTTTGCTTAAAAGGGGGGTGGGCTCTTGACCTCTACAATGTGTTTTCTGAGGGAATGTGTATACATGTTTCCATACAATTTGTTAACTTTGATTGCTCTCAAATGGGATTTCAAAAAAAGTCTTGCTTAAGAGACATATAGTAGCCTGAGGAAATAGTTTGGTGGGCTCCTTGTCAAGGATATTTTGCCTTCTCTTGGCAGGAGTTAAAACTTCTCTTGAGGCTGTTTCAAACAGAGTATTTAAACACAGGGAATCCAGAAAGTCTTTCAGGTGTCTTTATTTGTGCCTTTCAGGAAATAAGCAGGTACCTCTAACACTGAGAACTGAGACACGTGGTCTAGCACTGCCCAGCTATCACTTCTCCCTGAGTCCTTGAGTGTTACATCACTAAAGACCCTGATGCTCACATTATCTTTCAAGAGTGTCTGCAAGGGACAGAACAGGCATCAGTTTGCTTCACACTGATCTTTTTGAGAGCTGGAGGTAATCACTGTGTGTCAGGAGAGCTTTATCACCTCTGAAAGACTGTTGATTACAAAGACTGCAATATTCCTCTGCCTTGGGAATGAATGCTGACTTTGGGAGAGATTCAGACACCATCAGAAAAACAACAAAGGCATACAGTTGGTGTAAAATTTAAATTGCTAATCAAATATTCTGACAGTCAACATCTAGTCCTTGGGAGAGATGAATATTAACCCCATGAATCATGGCAGACGTCCTGTACAGAAAGAAAGTCTCACTAACGATGAAACAGGAGTAATGCCAAGAGCATGGCTGACAAAAGCCGAGAAAGTATCAGCTCTTGCTAAAATACTAACACTTTGAGTAATTACTAAAGTAAGTATGCATGAATGTAATGCATACATACATCATAACCTGGCTGACATATTTCTTCTTGAACAAACATCACTAGCAAGAAGGCAAAGGAGACTCACACACACCTGAAATTCTTTCTTCCCCTTATTTTTATGCTATTTTTTGTGGAAGTCTCAGAAATTTCATAACTACTGTGGTGCATTTCATAAGGCAGATGCCAGTATCATGGCCTGTTTGGTTTGGTAGGTTAAGCAGCACACTTCATATTTCTTGCAATTTTGCTCTCTTATGCACTCATAATAGTGACAGAAAACATTTACTTCAAGTTATTTTGAAATCTGCAGCTGAGTGCTCAGTGATACAGCCTGTGATAATAATAGGAAAAGGGATGTTTACTGTAGACTATCAACCTCATTCATCTTGGCCCAGAAGCTGCACAGGGTGCCAGCACTGCCACCAGTTCACACAGCAGGGCGGGAAGCCCTGCCCGCCCAGGCAGGTGGGCAGGCAGCCAGGAAGGTGGCCTTTGTCTTCGGGAGAGAGGTTGAGCTGGAAAAATTGCTTAAGCAGGCTGCACATAAAATAGATGTTGTTTTTCTTAGAACTGGTGAACGCACTTAAGTAACCAAGTAATTTCAAAAGCATATGTAAAGCTTGACGGAGCAGTGGAAGTGCTAGCAGAGGGTGTATTATATGAGATCTAATCTTGTAAAATGTGGCTGTATTTTCTGGCAGACCCACTCCTGATAGACATGCAAGTGAAATAAAACCTGGGGCAGTGCAGTGGTGTTAGTACACATGATGTCTGGCACAGGAGCACTGTCATTTTAACATCTGATATGTCAATGGGCAGTTTTGCCTTATCAGCTCCGAAATGTGCATTTTAAACTTTTTCTTTGGGTCTGGTGGTAACCATAGCTGGGGCTCTGAGCTGCTTCTGGAGTTCCTGACTAGAGTGAATGTACCACTGAATTACAAGCTCTGGGAGAGCTTTGGGTATGAGACTGTCTCTAGCGTGATCCCTGGTCTGGCACCAATTATGCGCACAGTGTTAGGGATAAAGATTAAAATAATTTCATATAGAACTGAAGATTGCAGAACATTACTAAGCACCTTCCTTTCTCCTGGCTGCCAATCTAAGCTAAGTGTTAGGGTTCTCAGATGAGTTACTAAGCGGGTGAGGAGAGCAGTCCCACCGCCTACCCCTCGGATGTTCAGCTGGGTGCTGGTGCCTACAGGCTGCAGGCAGTGAGCAGCAAGAGCAAGCCTCTGCTGGAGGTCCAGCTTGGGGAAAATGAATTAAGCACCTCACCTGAAGGAGATGCGTTCTGGGGACTGATTAACTGTACTTGTGACAGAATTACTTTTCTAACCTATGCTATTAGCAGGTGGTTTAACCACCTCTAGTTTCCCAGTCTTTTCAGACAAGGAAATAGAAAAATTCTTGATTCGGCTCTCCAAAGACCTCATGTGGGGTGGACATTTTTGTTGTACTGCAATTATGCATTCCTGCCTCTCTTCTGCACAGTGACATTAAGAGTCAAAAAACCCACCTATTTTCTTTAGCTTGCTTTTTAATGTCTGCTGATATTTTGCTCTGTGAAAAAAAATAATTTCAAAGACCAGATCGCTCTAACCCTCCCTTTGGAAAGTTCTTGAACTTTTCTCTTTCCCTATAGATATCTTTTTAGATTCACTTAAATATGACTTTTGTTTTTCAGTCATCGCATGTTTATGGTAATGTTGTAACTTGATGGCACGTGAAAGCCATGTGGTGTATTAATCTGTGTAACTACAGAAAAAATTTCTGAAAATCATGTTCTTAAGTTACCCCAAAATACCACAAGATACCACTCCTTCTAATAAACCTTATATTTGTTTCAAACATGACACCTAAATTTCTTTGCAATACAAAAGCTTCCACACTGAGCTGTGAATTCTATTCATTAATAAATGTTTTCTAACATGAAAATTAGATCACCTCTTTGCACAGGTCTTAATGGAAGGCAATACAATATTTTAAATGAAAATGCAAATGATCAGAAGGAGAAATATGGATTCTTTTATCACAGCTTCAGGCTATGTTATAAAAAATGATTACATGCCATTAATCTTTATATATTTTTCAACATGCTTCTAAAGAATAGGTTTTAGTAATTTTTTTTTTTTTTTT
>VZTE01000094.1:250002-358438 GCA_013397775.1 Eulacestoma nigropectus
TTTTTTAAGCATTGAAGAAAGATAGTTTATATAATAGTGAGGACATGCATTACTTTCAAAAAGTGATGTGACTGCTGATTGAACCCATCAGGTTTGTTCTTGTCTGTGTGTTTGAGTCTATATTTTGAGTAATTTTTTAAAATGAGAATTCAAAAGGCTATGCTTCTATCCAGAAGCAAAATGTACCATTTACAGAAGAAATTGCATAGTTCTGGAAGTGTTAAGTCCGTTAAGTGTTTCAGCAGCACAAGCAAGAAAAACTCCAAATGACGGAACAGTCATGTCTAAGTAGTTTTTCTTCAAGAGATAAAGTCCATCTCTCTTTTCAGCAGATCTCTAATGTGCTCTGAAATACAGGTTTCAAGCACTTCCTGTTACAATCTACCATTGGGACAAAATTTGGTTTCTGGTATTAGCTTTTTACTGTGCTCTCGTATTTTTCCTTTCAGGCTAAAACTGTGAGAAACAATTTTTTAGAAGCTCTATTACTGAAAAATACCACCATCATATACAGGAATTTCTGAAAAAACACACTGCTTGTTTATTCATTTGCTGCTGGGAGATATCCCAAAATTATCACTCACCTTTGGACAAGTAGGAAGTCAGAAAGTAAACATACTTTTGCTAAACTGCTCCATTTGAATACTTATTTTCAGCATAACAAATGAATAAGAAGAATGAAATGAGGAATGTTACTGTCTAACTCATTTACTTAGCATTTTAAATGGTACAAATTAAAAGAACTAGTCTAGATCTACCCAGAAATATTGAGTTATTTCCCATATTCCTATGAAACAAATACTCAAAACCATGGTGAATTTTCTGCACTAAGTTTGAACTCAGTATTATGGGATTTTTTCTCCATTTTCCCTATATCAACACCTGAAGATTTTCTGACAACTCAGATATTAATTTTTGACTAATTAAAAATTTTTTTCTATTTTCATGAAAGTTGCCGAAGTTTTTCCAAAAGACTCATCTGAAAGTAACCATTTTGTGCACAACATCACATTTAGGGTCAGTGATGTTGTTACCAGTTGTGTCTCAATTGAGGCCTATATCTGAGTGGTAACTACTGGCAATTTATCTGAGGATAACCTGGTATGGATTTTGAGCATTTATCTTACTCCAGTGCTGCCTCTGTATGTCTGGAGTCTTTCAGGGTGTAATAGATTACTTCCCTGGGAAAAGCTCCTTGCTGTTATCTAGAGCAAAGAGCATCTTTCCTTGTTTTGCAGCTAAGTGTCTGCAGGATCCTGGTGTGAGAAGGATTTTGGAAAACAAAGTACATTATAAAATCAAGGATTCTTGGTTTTAATCCTTTTCTTTCATAATAAAAATTACCACGGAGCACAAAACAACACTTTTAGAAACTTTGAAGCAACCATAAGACATACTGATCTGTCGCTGTTGTACTGGGGACGGAGAGAAATGAAACAGGCAGATTTCAGGAAAAGTGGAATTAATTATTTATTTACAGACTGGTTTATATCCTCTAGGTCACTTGAATGGCATAAGGTCATTGGTTCTTTAACCATCCACCTCTCAGGATGATCGGCTAGATTCAATAACACCCATTCCAAAACAATTCTTCAGTTAACCATAACAATATTGCAAAACATCTCTCAGGTGCAATGATAAAGGGTTTATTTACAAAAACTCTCCAACTGTTTCTCAGCCAGCATCCATGCGAAAGTCTTCACTTTCACATGGACACTGGCAGAGAGCTGGAAAATCTCTCTGCAACCAAGCTTTTAGCATCCACACTGATCAGTTTTGCTTTATCTCTCTATCTCCATCATGGCTGACACTTGAGCTATACATGGTTCAGGAAGTTTCCTTGATAAAGGTTTAAGAATAAAAATTCAAGACTCATTGAATCGAATGGGAGTTTGCTCATTCACTTCACTCAGGCATTGCCAGTGGTTTATAAATCTCCAGAGAGGACTTCAGATAGAAAACCCTTGCCAGTCTAAGACCAACATGTGAGTTCAGCCATGAAAGTGTCTCTTTTCCAACTCCCATGCCTTCATGAAGTGGGTACCTCGAGTATGCATAAATTGTGGCTTTGGGACTGGGGACTCCTCCCATCCTCCTGACCACCATGCAAAGCAGAGCTTTCTGCTGCAAGAACAGACCCAATGGCCCTCACCTGTCTGAGGCTGAAGGTGCCTCAGCACACTGCTCACCTCTGTGCATCCATCACAGCCAGAAAAAAGGGGTGGCTCAGGACTGCATGACCCAGGTGACTATATCCACGGAGGCTCTGGAATATGCTTTTGCTTGTTCAACATATGTGAAAGATAAAAATTAAGGAATTTTTGGTATATTCAAATAGTGTACATATGTTCCTACAGGCACGTGCACAGCAGAATCAGTAGTGCAGGAGAAACAGCACAGTTTACAGACTGCGCCATTCTGCAGGTGCGGTGTGACCAATAATTGTTCTGTAGCATTGGCATGAGCAGACAGCCCTTCCAGAGCTAGGTAGGATGCCTGACTGGAGTCTGAAAGTGTCAGAATATAAACAAGGGAAGTCACAGAATTCACAGAAATGAGTTGCTAGCTTTGCTGCCAAATTGCTCAGCATTGATCTCTAATGTGTTTTTGAACGTGGAAGACCAGCTGTCAAGGTAATGATGGAGGAGGCATAAAACAAAAACTGCCATCATTAGTAATTTGGGTATCATGCTGTATTGTAAATAAGAGCCGGATTTCAGGCTTTGCTATTCTCAGAGCATCTAGGATACCAAAGGTATTGATGGTACACGTGTGCTTGAAGGCCTCTTGGAAGAGCTTGCCAAAATGTTTTCATGGGTGATCAAAGTCACAAAGTCACAAAGGCAGATTGATGGATGTGGGGTGACACCCCACAGGGTCCTGTTGAAATACAATATTGCTCTGCCTGGACAATACGGAATTTTATTCTCTTCTGATAATTTGGCTGCCAAAGTTTGTACATGTCTTTTGTCATTTAGGGACTGTCCTTCCTTTCTGCTGCTTCTGAAGCCACAGCCAGCCAGGCAGACTCACTCACAGCAATAGAAGTGGGACTGATGATGGGATTTTTCCTGCAGATTAAAGGTTCAGGTGATGCTGCTGCAGTCCTGTGCAATGGGACCTTGACCATTCCTGACTTTCACAAACGGAGATCACCCTAAACCTCTTTGGCTGATATTTAATGGAGGGCAGGGAAATTACTGATCTGTATGTCTTCCCATTCATTATACCTGTGTCAATTCCCATGATGTTTGCCTGCCAGTGGTCATGGTGAGCTGTGGATTGGGAGAAATGTTATAACGTGGTGCCTCAGCTTGCTGCAGAGCTTGGAATCACCTATTGCTAATGCTGCCTGACGTATTTTTTTCCTCATGAATTCTACAGATTGTGCTGCATAAAATTTTGGTGTTTCTTCTGAATTAAGCATTGATTTATACATAGCTTTCTCTACATCCCAGCTTAAGATGGCTGATGATTTCTGCTATAAACATTTCAATAAAATCTTTCTATGTATTGGCATTTCCTCTTCATTACAGCTGGGTTGGCATCCATAAGATTTTTATCCAGCACAGAACACTATAAAATTGAAAATCTCTACAGTGTAAAAATTAACACGCTCATGGTTGGAGCTGCCAAATGCTAACAATAACAGGGAGTTTTGGTCACTTTTATAAGTCAGAACAGTATGGGAAAAAATATCAGCATGTACATGAAAACTAGCTGCATTAGCAAAAGGTTATTTGGGTGTTAGTTACAATCTGAAAGACAGGAGAAGGTATAAGGTAGTACCAGTGACAGAGACCTGCAGTTTGTGTTCTCCTTCCTGATCTTTTTCCTGCCTCTCCCTCTGCAGGCAGCAGCATATGGGAAGGGAAAATTTGCCTGGACCCTTTGAGCTCCAGAGCTGTTTGCAGCCCATCACTTCCACATCGTTGTCTGCAGGTTATTCTCACTTTCATTGCAAATGGAAAAGAAGGAAAGTAGAGATCCTGTACCTTTGACTAAATATTTGGAGAGAGAATTGTGAGATAAAAGCATATACAGCCTTACCCCGAACACTGTGCAGTGCTGTGACTGTAGTAAAAATCTGGACCCGACCACGTGGAAAACGTGGAATAAATATAGAACAGCTGCAAGGCAGGAAAGTGTACTGCCTTGAGAGGAGATACAGGACAGAAAAAAATGCATGTTTAATCTAAGTAGGAGTTACTGATGAGATCAAATGAATGTTGCATGTTCTTGATTATCATAAGGCTGCCATTTGGCTAACTCATGAATAGTTCCAAAAGAGACTCATAAGAAACTGAGTTGAAATATTTTAACATTTGAAAATTTCCATATATTCCTTTGTTTTTACTCTAACAAAGGTTTCTGGCAATTTCTATCTGGCCGGGGAATATCCCTTCCACAGTGTCACATCCTTTACAATAAAAATTAGAATTTGTATTTTTTCCCATCATTTTCACCAAAAAATAAATGTCTTAGTTTTGCTAGCAATATATTTGAAGCAAGAGACAAGTTTCCCTTCCTGAAAGGGAAACTTGATTCTAGGAAAAGAATACATGCAGGTTTTATTTTGCTGCAATTAGTTTTTTTCTCCCCAGCTAAATTATTTGTACAAAAAAAGTTTTTTAGACCTCATCACATCAAACTGGCCTTTTTCAGCATGCTTTCTGCTCCAGTGCCTGAATGGGCATACCTCATTGTTAAGAGAGTGCTTAAAGCCTCCTACCTTGGTGTTTCTTATTGAATGTGAAAAGCACTGCTCTGGCAGAAAGCCAGAGAGAGGTATTTTGGCATTAGGAACAGAACATGAAGATGAAGTATTCCCCTCAGTCTCCTCCACCCCTGCAATCCTCATGCTTATGCATTATCAGAAAGACTCTGTTGAATATGAATCCACATGGGGGCCTGCACATGCCTGTCCTTCCAGTGCTCTTAAAGGCATTATAACGGAAATTCATATAAAAAATGAAACTCTTGATTTCATCAAACCATGGGTGACCAAAGGTATTTTTTTCTACCCAAAATTCTGGTGCAGTACTGGAAATATGACATATTCTATTGATTTTAGTAAGTGTGGATGGGTACTATAGTATAGAAATCCTTGGGTCAATATTTAACCAACAATAGCTTTGAGAATCTGATTTCATTGAGGCTATATTTAGATGTTTCTTTACAGTCACAAAGGAGATTAGAAATACCTATTCATATGTTGATGTAGGGAGGTATAAGTAGTATAAAGTGAGTTTAAGCTGGTATGAAGACAGAAAATAGAATAAGAACAAAAGGTCCGTTGCAGGCAGCAAAAGGAAGAGGCCTGAAGGAAAATCCAAGAGGATGTCATAAGCTTGTTTAAAGGACTACTGAAAATCAGCCTTTTAGGAGAAATAGTACATGAAATGCCTGGCAATGCTGTAGTGAAGATAATATCTTTTTTCCTTGGTTTAACAGCCGTAGAGGAGAGGACAGCAAAATCTGACCACTGTTCTTAAAGAGGCTTTCTCCCTTCTGGTCTTGAGTGGCAGAGAAAAAAAGGATGGTGCCAACAGATGGGTCAGTGGGAGACCCTGCCCATACCAGCAGCACCCTGTACCCTCACCCATTTTGGTGCTTCCCAGCAGTGCCTGGTTTATGCAGATGTGTCCGGGTCTGTAGATGAGATGCTGTGCAGCCTTGCTTCAAAGGAGGAGACCTCGGGATGGGCTGCTGCCTGAAGAATTGCTGAAAGTCTCTCGTAACTTCTCCCCCAGCTCCCAGTCTGTCTGATGACAACGTGTGATTGAGTGGCAGAAGAGTCAATGGGACATTATAGGAAGGAAAGGAGCTTTAAGATTCAGAGAAGTTCATCTGTCTGAAGGGTGACCCACAGCAATTCTTAAAGCAAGGAGTCTGCACATGAGATGTGTTTCTTGAGCGACAGCTTGTAACATAATACAAGGTTATATAAAACTAAAGTGAAAACCAGTCTATATCATTATTTTTTATCATCTGGTAAAGGTCTTCAAAATAGTCTAATTTTTAACAGTTTTCTTGTTGCTTCATAGTGCAGTATCCCTGGAGCTGTTGTCCTGCAATGTGTGCTCAGAGTGTTTTTTATTGTGCACTAGCAATCCAGCACTTTCAAAAAGCCATCTAGGAAAGTATGAACTGCTGAAACCTTCTCAATTTCAACTTGCTAAGTCCAATTGCATAGTTAGTGGAGAAACTGTCTGAGCTGATTTGAGTACATTCAATGTGCTCAATGTAATACAATGAATGGGTCTTTACTGATGGTATAGGACTGGTTATTTAGAAGGAAATTTCTAAATAGGTGTGCATTTCTACCTTCACCACTTTGGTATTTCTACTTTCACCACTTCACTGGCAGAACAAGAGGACATAGTCTTAAGTTGTGCCAAAGGGAGTTTAGGTTAGATGTCAGAAAAAAAAAATTTCACGGATAGAGTGATTGGGCACTGGAATTGTCTGCCCAGAGAGGTGGTGGAATCACCTGGAAGTGTTTAAAAAAAGACTGGATGTGGTACTTGGTGCCATGGTTTAGTTGATGAGGAGGTCATAAATGATGTTAGGTCATAGGTTGGACTTGATGATCTCAAAGGTCTTTTCCAACCTACTTCATTCTGTAATTCTGTGATTCTGTGGTACAGAATGAGCTAGTCATACTCAGACCGACAGTTTGTTGTGGAGCCCCTTGATGAACTCAGCAAGCTCCATTAGGAGTATGTTTGAAGGAAACAGACTTTCATGACCACATTTAGCCCTTATTTTTACTTTCTCAAGTCCTCTGAAGTTTTCACACACTATATGAGTATGAAACATAAATTAGACTTAAGTTTGATAAAGTAATGAGCAAACTTCAAAATTTGAGAAGTTCAGTTTAGGCAAGTGTTGAAAATCCAAAGGTTTGCTTAGATCTTCTTTGAGCTGGCCTGGAGTTGAATGGGAAATGTCCAACAGCCTACTTTCTTTTCCTCCTGAGATTTTATACATGCTCTCTTCTCAGCTGCTCGGGGAACAGAGAGTGCTGAAATACTCAGGAAAAAAAATAAACTTCAAGGTACTGAATCTGACTCTTTTAAATCTCAGAAAAGGTTATTGGCTTTCAAGTGGTCATTTGAACATATGTATCTGACCCTAATAAATATGCTGCACAGCTGCCTTTGTGTTATTTCTGGAAGATCTCTTTTCAAGATGAAGACATCTAAGAGGAGAAATGATAACTTTTACAGATGCTAAGTAGGGTTTGGTTTGCTAATATTTTCTGGTATTCTTTGCCTTTTGGTGGTATTACTACAGCAGAGAGTAATGGCTCTGGACATGCAGCTGAGTGCTGTGCTGAGGGATCCACAGCCTAGGATCTCCAGCCCAGCCCTAGGTTACAATGTAGGTGCAAGTGCTCACAACTTTGATCCCAGCTGCTCCCACACTAAGGTTTGAACCCCCTTGACTGGTAGCAGGCTTGCCTTGCTGCCTTATTGCCTTGCCCTTGCCCACAGCTCCTGGCTCACCTTCCCTGAAGAAACAACCAGGAAAGTCTGTGGACCTGAGGGATATCCTCCCAGCTTGATCTTAAAGATGTTTCTTTACTTCTCTAATCACTGTAGGCCTCTTATGCTCCATGCACAATCCATGCTCAGGTGCTTGACATTCCTGCTGCCAAGTGCCTTATTTGAAAGTCACTATTCACTTCAGGCTCAATCATTTCCCTCCATTAATGAGCAGGTTGAAGATAGGAATAACAACAGTCCTTGCAGTATTGGGCAGATGCAATGATAAGGTCCAAGAGAAAAAGGGTCTGAAACATTTCTTACAGAAAATTTTCTGGGTCACAAGGACATATTATTTTATATTTCTGTGGTTTTATCTATCAGTGTAATAATTGCTATGTCTTTGGAAGAAAGCATAATCAAATACTTATTTCCTGGCATATTCAGCAAAATTCTACTCACTCTCTTGAATTTTACATCTGCAGAAGCTATCTGCATGACTGTTTTTTCCTTATTTAATTAAATAATTTGATTTTTCTTCCCTATATTTTGTACAATTGATAATTTGTTAGAATTGTTTCAGAACTATCATCTTGAGTGCTAGTGATGGATCTTCTCTTCCCTATAAGTAACTTTCTATGTGTCTGTGTAACAAGTGTTCCAGTGGTAAGAGTTTTCCTGCTGTCTTTCTGTGATGTACAATGGACCATAAACACTGTCACTGAGCATTTATTCTCACTTCTTTGAAGGAATGGCACATTCTGTACTAAATTCTGCATTCAGGGGAGTTTAAAGCAGATGAATTCTTCCATTTGCAATGTGACTATAACAAGCAATTATTAAGATATTTATTAAGTTTGTGGAATCTTGTTTTTATAAGGAAGATAAACATACACAAAAATGTGATTGATTAGCCCAAAGTAGAAAACATCTGCTTTAACATTAATTGTTTTCCAATTAATGCTTCAAGGAAATCAGGCTCCTAAACTCCTTAGGTTCTCATGTTTACTTGTAACACTCTTGGTTGCATTGAGTTTTAATAGAGAGTGGATGCATGTGACAAGTTTGTAGAGGGAGGGGACTTGAACAGTAGTATGACCTAGTTGAATCATCAAGCTCCTACATATTCCTGTAGTCTTCCTTTTCTTCAAAGTTATTCTATTCAACTGTGTTGTTTTCAAGAATTCTCCTTGATGAAAAGTGCCTGATCAGGGGAAGAAAGAAGAGTGACTGTGATCTTAAAAATCAAGTCAGATCCAAGCAATTTAAAATTTGAGAGTATGACAGCTAAGCTCTGTAGAATCATGGAACATGACCCAGGTGACTAAAAGCTGATGGCATCCTTAGCACAAAATGTTGAGGAAGACATTAGTGTGGACAAATGCCTACGAAGGAGGTTTAATGTGAAAAATGTAATACAAAGCAGGGTCATAATTGATTACCATTATAATTATTTATTATCCATATTAATTAGTCATCACCAAGAAAATGTTAACAACATGAGAATACTCAGTTGTGATATTTTGTAATATTTTGAAAAATGGAGGAAAGGAGCTACTCCTTTGCGAAATACCCTTACATGCCTATCTCTGTGAGCTGAGCGATAATCACAGACATCCCTGCTGTGGGTTTCTGCTTGGACACACAAACACACAAGGAGATTGTAGCATTTTTAATAACCAGTTTCAAACAGGATCTGTGGTTACAGGTTTCATTTTGGAGTTTTCACTGATCATCTACGAGCTTGTGATGGTGGGCACGTAGTGATGTGGCTTAGAGTGAGAGAGGCAAAGACAGGAAAAAGTCACAAAGTCCTTTACTAGGCCATGGTGATTTTTCCCTCAAGGTGTAAAGAGTAGCCTTATCTTATTAGTATAATTCTGATATTGAATTACCTATACTATCCTTGTTTTGGTCTCTTAAACCTCTCTCATGCTGACAATTCATGTCACTTAGGACAGAAACTTAAATAAAGCCCTTGAAGAAGTTGTAAAATTCTGGTGGAGACAGACTTCCACCATGCCTAAGGAAAAAGCTTCTTGCTTGACCTCATGGTTAAATCCAAATTCTGGTACTGTCTTCTTAAGTACTAATTCTGGTCTTGTTCCTTAAAGTCTGAAATCAGATGTACTCTGATGAAATCAATAGACATTTTTAGCTGAAATCTGGTATAAATGCCCATGTTTAATATCTGACATGTTTCATGTTCCGCTCATTTTACATTTTCCCTTTGAGGAAAAATTAATCCCTCTCCCTTTCTTCCTGTTAATGAATTTATTTTAGTGTTAAGAATAAGAAAGGTAATGAAGCTCTTCTATTTCCTGCAGAATAATTAAAGATTCATTGGGGAGAGGGAAGCATTGTGGAGTCCATTGACTAGGAGATTCACAAAGAAAATTAAAAAACAGAGTTGAAACCTCAAGTCCAATTAATATTTATATATTTTATGGCAAAAAAGAACAATTCCCACTGGGGAAAGCCCTATTTTAGACTATTCATTAGTTTTGCAGAGCTGTTAAGTCCCTGCAGGTTTCTAAGCCCTTTGGGCCTGAAGTTTCCTTCTCTCAGATGAGAAAATTCACTTTAAATTAAACAGTTTAGGTAAGTGGGCTGCAGGAATTACATCCTTCGGAGCTGTTTTACCAAGGCAAGCCCCAAATGGCATTCTGACATGGGGGGTGTGTGTTTGTACTCTCTGTGGGTGCAATTTGGGCCCCCTCCCCAGTAATGTGTGCAGGCACCCTCTGCCCCTCACACCCCCTATTTTTAGTGGCTGCTCAGCGATGCTGATCCGCCCCCTGAGGAAAGCTCCTGGGCCTCTCCTTGGGTTGCTCTGATGCCAGGACTAACAATGGTGAAGGCTGGAGCGGCTCTGGTGAACTGGGTACCAGACAGAGGCCTCCTCCCCTCAGCTTTAGGACTGGTCTCTGCTCGTACCCTGGTCTCTGCAGATATCCTTCAGCCAAACACACACAGCTTGTCAGAGAAAGCAGAAATGCCAATTCTGCTATATTCTTCCTCTCAGAGACTTGCAGAAACACATAGGGAAGCAAAGGGGCAGTTAGAATATCACTTAAGTAAACTCCTTCATTTTCCCTCCTTTTGCTTCCACTCATCTCTACTGAACCACAAAAAGGGTCTTTGAATTGAATTATAAAACCTCTTTAATGTCCCTTCATTCATCTGGGTACCGGGATACCAAAACCCTCCTCAGAGATGAACTGTGATCTTTGAAATCTAACTGTTTTTAAATGCAGGTTTATAATGCTTCGTGAAACTGAAAGGCTGCGTTGCAGATTATTTTATCAGTTTCACAGTAAATTTGCTTAACTTGTGAGTAGAAAGAATTTTATTCCCTATCTGTTAGTGCTGAAAATCAAGGATCTGAAATCCAAATGGATGTCTTTTCTTCCTTAAAACTAAAAGTCAGTACTTTGCAATCAGTACTTGCATAGACAATTATCTCTCATTCGTGTAACATAATATGTGAAACAGAGGATGACAGTCCACACTTCTGGAAGGATTTTAGCTTTTCTTGAAAACATATTTCTTGTATTTGTAATGCAGAGAGATGAAATACAGGTAGGAAGTGTGTTGGCAGAGTTGCTATTTTTACATAACCACTTTCACCGAATAAGATTTTTAGATTGCTGAGAGTGCACAGATGTACGTACAGGTCAGAAAGACAAGCACATTTACAACAGGCATCTAAGTCTTAAAAATTTTCCTCTGTCTAAGATATTAAGGACTTAGAAGACCTAAGATTTTAGCTTGAAATATGTTTTCAGCTCATGTAATCAACATCTATGTAGAGTTTTAGAACTCTGAATCAACTCAAAAGTTCCTACTGTCAGCACAGCGAAGAGATGTACGTGTAACTAACCTCTGCTGCATCACCTGGGATGGCTACATCTGGTGTTGCTACCCCAGATCAAAATCTAGATCTTGGCATTAAAAAAAAAAATTCTTGTTTATATAGGCTCAGGAAATGTCTTTATAGCATGACTCACGATCTGCAACTTGATAATGACAAAATATCTCATAATTTATCCACCTTGAAACATTTGCCATTTTTACTGCATGTTTTCTCATGGATTAAAGAGTTTCTGTGATTAATAGCTGAGCCTTGCTCCCTGTTATTTGAGATCTATTTGCTAAATTGTCGAAATCCAAGCCTAATTTGCAGATTAAAAGTAATCTTGGACTTCTGCTGCCTCAAATGAACATTGATTATGTTGGCGATGTCATGCCAGTGTACAGTGGGTACTGGTAACAAGTCAACACTCACCGACTGTTGCCATGCAACAGGATCTTAGATAATGGAAATATTTCCTGCTCGCCAGGGGATGCCATTGTGTGGGAACTACCCATGAGGGCTGGCTTTTGATGCCAGTCATTCCAACCATTTTTCATTCTGGTATTTGAGATGCCACTCATAGGCTGGGCCCTGCTCAGTTCTATTTCTGGCTTTTCCATTGACTCAAGGACAAGGAAGTTGGTTAGCTTTTTCGGTCCTTTGTTATCTTAGAGTCATAGAATGGCTTGGGTTGATTATCACTAACTCTTTAGCAGATCTGGTATTTAAAACAAGTCAGCAACATTTTACTAAATATATAATTTGTCTGGAAATAATAACCTTGCATACAAAAAGAATTCAGAGCTGTGAACATTTTTTTGTTCGTTTGCCACAGCTTTTTCTAGAAAAAGAAGCCACTTTTCTCTAAACCTGTTTTAAAATAAAAAACATTTATCTTCCAAAACAGAATTATTAATCCAAGAAATGAGTCTTGCCGGAAGACTAGTCCTTTGGGCTTCAATGCCCAATTATCTATATCAACTGTAAATGCTGCAGAAAAAGATACAGAGAACCATAACCTTCCATGAAGGTTTAATGCTCTTCTTTGCAAGATCACTGGTCAGAAGTTTGTGTCTCTTTGTGTCTATTCTACATCTGTGCAATAGAATTGTATTGCATCAAAATACAGAAAAGTTGCATCAAAACAGAAAAGGGGAAAAAACTAAAAATGTGAAGTTTCAGAGGGTAAAAGAACTATGTTCTTTCACCTATCTTGAATATTTATTATAAGAGGTAATTTGTGAAAGATTTGCTGATGTGTTCGAAGTGCCAGAGGCCTGATTACCCCATTCACTATTACAATACTACGACTAGAATAAATTACAGATTTTGGTGTTAAGTAATAATTATTTCAGAAAATATAACAGCATCTTCTGTCATCTTCATCCTGAAGCAGGAACTGTTTCCCCAAACACAACTGAGAAATGGGACTATAGATTTAAAAGCTGGTACCTAGTGGGAAGCCAATTGCCTTGTCATGCCAATGAGAATTAAATTCTTGGTTGTCAAAAATCTTATCGATTTTTTGTGTCACTTATGTCATCTATAATACTTTACTGAATTTCTTAATCAGTGAAGTAATCTGTTGGAAAGAAATCTATCTGAAGGACTCGAATCCACAAGCTAACCTGTAAAAGGACAAAGAAAATTAATTTAAAATCCATTAAGCACTCACGTGATCCTAAGACATTGGCTTTTTATAGTGAGCAATTTGGTGCTTCTGGAGCTGCCAGAAATTTTGCTGAAGCAAGAATAGGACCGGATGATGAAGATGGATCTTTGTATTATTCTCAAAGATTAAGTGACAGATGCCCTGGGATTGACAGAGATGGGCTGAGTGGGCTGCCAGAGTCTGAGGCTAAAGTGGGAGAGCCTCAGTCCTGCCAGACCACAGAAGCTGTTTGGCTGGGCGTTCATGCTCCTCCCCATGCCACTGCCACCGCAGGGTGGGGTGCTGGCACGGGGACATTTTCCCTCTGGGCATGAACAGATACAGCTCATGCTGAAAATAGAACAGAGCAGACGTTTTTATCAGTGTTTAAGAGAGGACAAAATACTTTTCTTGTAAAATTGAAGATTTCTCCAGGGAAAGGCTATTCAAGGCAACTAATTCAATTTTCAATATTCCTGAGAAGGAATTTCTGCCATCCACTTTAGAAACTTGTTTGCATTTTTTTTTTTTTTTTTTCATCATTCGTGGTTTAATGATCTCTTTTCTTCTCTCTTCCATAGTGCAAACCTGTCTAAACTGTGTATATAGTGAATGAAGAAAAGTAGAGGAAAATTGGAGCTACTGGTACAAACAAATGATGTTGAATTAACTTGAACAGTTCAGTAAACTGAAAATCAAGAATGACAAATTTACATAATTGGATTAAAGATGGATGATGTTCCCATACTTTGAAAACCAAGTTTTACAGAATTTCTCTTTTGTCACATTTTTTGGGTTTTTAATGGTACAAAGCCAAATATTAAAGTGCTCACAGGGATTAATTGTTTTAAGAAAGAATTTTTTAAGAGTTTAGAAGTTCCACCATAACTAATAAGCCTGCTTTTAACTACACTGATATAAGAGGTATTCCTTTGAGTATTCTACAGCCAAACATTCAAGTGTCTTCAATTATAGACAATAGCCCCAGGCTCTCTTCTCCTCCCAGCAGAGGAGCTCCACTCTGGAGCTTGAGTGCAGAGATAAGGTAGTGGGTTAAATCAGTCTAATTTGGGAACAATGTCCTTCTGCGTAACACTGGGAACAGAAATATTTCTGTGGCATTTTGGCACAGTTTACCTTTCGGCAGGAGTGCTGGGTGTTGCTGCTGACTGTGGCCTAGGATGGCACGCCTGGGTGAAGAGACAATCCCTTTCTCAGTGTATGTCCCGTGCCTGGCATGGAGCAGCTTGCCCAACCTTGTGCTGTTTTGGGGATGATGCTGCACACCTGCCCTCTGTCTTACAGCAGCATGGCAGCTCTTGGCAGTACTCATTGCTCCCAGCCTCGTGTCTGTGATGAGGTCTTTGCTCCTTGGTGCTCAATGTCCTCCATGTTTTGTGTTACTCTGCACAAGGCATGGCTGCTGGCAGCCCATAGTGAGAGCGCTGCACCATGGCTATTTAAACAAATGCTTCTTTACACGCCATGAACATGGCAGCCTGTTAAAACCTGGAGGAGGAGCAGAATTTTCTGTGCCGTTTCAGATAATTGCAGCAATTCAGCAGTTCAAAATGGCTCAACAAATATTCCTGCTGTTCTGTAAAAACCTTAAAAGTACATTTTCACATCCACATGTCTGAGTGGGAAGAAAACGATTTACTTCTGATTCAGTATAATTTAGTCGTCACTATGCCTATCTCGCTCTTGGAAATAAAACTGGGGTTCAGAATGGAATACAAGTAGGGCGTTGTTGCAAATGAAGCCATTCATTCATCAACAAAGTGTGGAATACGAGATTATTTTGCTAGAATCTTGCAGCATATAAAACTGGATAGTGAAAGAATAAATAGTTCTCTATATGTGCCTTTATCAATGGTGGGTTTTCATTTATCATTACTTTGTTTCCCCCCTTACAAATAAAACCCATCAAAGAAGGAAACAAGATTAAATGAAAGAGTTTCCATCTGACAAATGTTTTATCAGTTACAGACTATTCAGATTGTTATGAGAACATAAAATGCAGTAATGAAAGGAAAATTAGCTTGCCTTTCTATCAAGAAAACTAATTTTGCAGGAAACAACGGGCTTGTCTTTCAGCAAACACTCAGAACTTCACGCTAGCAGTCAAAGGTAAGCAGACAAAATGACAGCTAGTAGCAAACGTAGGAGAGAGGCAGCTGGCTAGGAGGAGTTCTGTCTCTGCTCCCTGGGTGTAAGAGATTTGTGTTGGGTTAGTCCACCACAGGCTTGTCTCAGCATACAGTGGTTCAGAGTAATACTTCCCAGAAGGTGTCGTTTGGTGTTTGCAGTGTAGCAAAGGCAGTTCTGAATTGTGTGACACTGGTCTGAGTCAGCCTTCCCTTGTGCATGTTGATGCACAGAGAGGAATTTTGCACATTAATTTCTGCCTGCACTGAGTCTGACCATGAATCTCACAGAGGTTCAGTTTCTGCCATTATTACTATTTGATGTGCTTTTTTTCCAGTTCGTGGTATCTGAAGCAATGAGAGACCACTGTCAAGCCCACCAGATCTGTACCCTGTAGCTCATTGCATGTAGCAACAGTACCCAAAGTGATGAGCAGAATGGCACTCCTAGCACTAACTTATTCACAACATCCCTCTGAAGAAACTATTCCCAGCAGTATGTTTTGGATTCACGCTGGAACACAGTGGCGTCAAAGACTGGGGACCAGAAACTGAGAAAGAAAAGAGCTAATTTACCTGTCTTACTGGAAGTCCCCTCTGTCGGTTCACACAGAGAAAACTCATATTTTGGGTTCCATCATTGGCCTTTCATTTTTTTCACCTTGTATGACATTTGAGCAAAGTCTTCTGTTTCCTGTGGTGACCCTGTCTCAAAAACACCAGATCTCAGTTCTAAATTAAAAAGCTGCAGTCAGCTCGGTGAGAAGCTCCCACTTCTCTGATGGTCATACTTCAAGACCTGATGCCACAACCTATTGAGAAAAGTGGTGTCTGTATGGGATCGGAACATCTGCACTGGTAACTGAAACAGTGGTGAATGCCAGGGAAATAACACTATCATCAGGAGTTCCCTGTAGAATAGTTTGTGAGCAATCACTTTAAACTCACGCTGTTTTGGAGACCGCAAGGAAATACCCTGAACTTGAAGTTGGCTTTTGTAATGCAGCAGTTCAACAGATCCTTCTAGGCAGGAGCAGATAACGGGTACAACAGGAGCTCAGCTGAGACTCACAGCAGAGTCTTTCAAGAAGTTGCTGAAGACTTTCCTGCTTAAACCAAATGAGAACCTCTTGGCGGTGAAGTGGTATAGGCAATGCAGAGACAGCAAGGATATGTCAGCTTGGTTGGAAAGTGAGTAAGTGTGGACACTGTGTCCCCTCTGATGCAAGAGAGACAGGGCCTGCACAGGCAGTTCGGGTGTGTAGGAGCAATGCATTAAAAAAAGGACAATTTGATGATAGTTTGGGACAAAGTTTTTAATCTCCTCCCCCACTTCTATTACTGTAAAGAAAACAAAACATAGAGATTTAATTTGGTTTTTCTTAAAAATACGTAAAAGAATGGTGGGTACTTAACCAAAAAAACCCCAATACCAGTGTTTTCTTTGATGTATACTTGTAACAAGAGGAGACATTTTGTTCTCTAGATGGGAGTTGCCAACTTCAGCTTCAGCTACTACAGCAGAAAAGAAACCTGTGGGTAAATAATTTATGTGAACAAAACGGTTTGTCTGCTAATGATATTTAGCCAAACTCGCTGAAGAAATAACCCAGCGTGTTACCTCTACCCTTTCTTGCAGTGATGCTGTTATATCTGTATTTGCTTCAGTCACTGCTTCAGCTCGATTATTTGCATGAAACGAGCTCTCATTTTTCTCAGGACATTGGAGCTGAACATCTTCAAAGCAGTTTCCACTCTGTTTTATATTAGTATTGTGCAGTGTCCTCTTTGTTTGTTTATAGTTGTGTATAATAAAATGGCTTTCAGTGAGACTATAAGAGGGATTCTAGCAAACATCACTTACACTTGCTTCTTTCTTCAAAAATATAATGGCAGAAGAAGTAGAAAAGGAATGCTGACAGTTCAATATCCCTTATTATAAAATTGCTTGCATTTTTCCAAAAGCGTATTAATTTTCCACAATTTATGTAGATCATATGAACGCTACATGGCCCTTCAGCACCCTGCAAATGCAGTATACCATGGAAAAATACTTACTCTAGCTCATTAGCACAGGTTGCTAGATGCCCATTCAGTTTTCAGTATGACATTTTGTTAATGATGCTAGAACCGTTTTATATTTTAAGTTGCATATTTTTCCTAGTACATTTAAAAATAAATCCTTTATTTTCTGATGAAGTGCAGTAACTGAAACTGGAAGTAATGGTTAGCAGCTCTGGAAAATAACTTGTCAAAATGCCCTTGATATAATTTTTAGGAGTCTTAAACTTATGAATACAAAGATATTTTTAAGAATGTAGACCTCGTGCATATAAATGTGAAGTACAACTGTTTTTCTTTTGGATATTCATTGGTTATTTATTCAGACTTGAAAAAGGTCCCTCAGCAGCTCTGTCCCTCAGCTTTCTAGCCCTAGGGTTAGACTGGCTCTTGAGAAACACGTAGTAGAAACCACAAGTACAGGACAAGGACACATTAATGCCTTAAAGAATACAGTGTTGTCAGCAAATATTTAGTAATTTCAGCTCTTGGACCAGTTACATAAATCAGACAATATTCTTTTCAGAAAGATTCACTATTGAAAACACAAATCCTACATGTCAACAGAAAAATATATCTGAAATCCTGGATGTGAAAGTGTAAGAGAAATATAAAATAACTACAAAAACATATGATCTGCTAGCTTGCTGAATAGTTCTACTATTAGTGCAATGGCAGCCTTTACAGTTTAAGAAATATGGCAGTCCTCTGGTAAGAGCCTCTCTTAGTGCCTCCTATCAATTCCTTACCAAATCTGCAGTCTTCTGAAACATCAGTTCCTTAAAGTGATGGTGATTTCTGGGCTGATTTCTTACTCTGCAAAAGGATGCTGAGGGCTCAGGTGCTGACACTGACTGTAAGTGTTGCGTTAACTTTGAGGGAGAAAAACCCCACACAGAGGATTAACTATTTTACAGAAAGTTCAGACTAGTGGTTTTTGCACAGGAACATAAAGACATGTGGATAAAGAAGAGGTATCATGGATAATAGCTTTTGTATTTAAATGGAGATGTGAATGTGCCTGATAATACACAAAATGATCAAATGTCTTTCTGTCTCTAATTTTGCAATGGAGTGGTTACGATACATTTTTTAGAGTTTAGGTAAATTAAAAATAAAAATCAACTATTTGTAAGAGACCTGCTCAGAACATTTCCAGAGAAATGCAGTGTTCTTGAAAGCACTAATAAGTGCAATCTTAAATGCTTTTTTGAAGTGAGCACATTCTGGTGTAGTTTTGGGTGGAGACAAAAGGAAAGAAGGGCTGTGCTCTATTATCCCTGTGCTACAAGAGAAGAACTACAACAATGAAGTCTGATCTTCTGGCTTGACCTCCTACAGAAATATGATCAGTCAGTGGAAGGTCTTGTGTTTGCAGCAGCAGTTTAAAAAACATCATCTCATGAAAATGCTCAGAGATAAAATCTGAAATGAATGGATCTCAGCTGCTGACCAGGAACAGGCTTCTCCAGTTGACCCTTAAGATTAAACAAAGACAATACTCTTACAAAAGAGATCTTACTGGTCACAGAGCTCAAACCACCAGCTAGATTCACAACTTGATGTTTGGTGACACAAAATTTCACCATGAAGGAACCAGTTAGCACGGGAAGGCACTAATGCTTTGTCATGAAAGAAGTGATCTCACTCTGTTGAATGTTACATATTTTTAATGTTGAGCTATACTTGGTTTTTTTGATGGATACACTTTTAAGCCAGATCCAACACAATATTTTGCCTAAAGCTTTTGTCAAAAGCTTGTTCATTTGCATTTCATTAAGAAAATTACTTATTTAAAAAAATATAATGAATCATTACCTATCATGGTTGTTAATAAGAACTGGAATTGTTAAAACATACAAATCCTGATGTTACAAAAACTCCTTTCCCCTTTCTTTGTTTTTATTACTGCAGCATTTTTTTAAAACCACTCTGAATGTATTGTATAATCATGCTTTGTGGCAATAAAGCTTTGGTTTGCCCTGTATGTTTGTCTCATTTTAAATTTTAATTGTGTTATTTTCTAAAATGTTAAGGAAGTATTTAAATAGAGGTGGGACCCAGATGGATTAATGAGATCTACAGCCGAAATCTTAGCATACTAACATTAAGAGCATCATGACATCTTGGCATTTGGTGAGGAAATTAAAAAAAATCCCCAACCTCTCTCTTGCTGATATGAAATGAAAATGTTATATCTCCTCTCATGTATCCAACTGTACCAGCAAGTGAAAAGGTGTTAACAAGGAAGAGTATTGAGCAGGGTGACTCTTCTAGCTGAGAAAAACAGGATGTATTTATGCATCATTTCCAAATGGAGTTCTAGAGAAAGAGTAGGTTGCAAAAGGAGCATATGTTCTAAAAAAAAAGAACTGTGAGATCTCACATGGCATAATGACAACTGTGGGAAGGCATATTTATTAGAAAAAAAAAAAGTAAATATTCGAAGAGAAGAGTGGATTGGTACTGTTCTAAAGGTTATAACTGTCCCTCGGCTATTTGTCTTGGTTTCTCTCTGCAGCCATTTCCCTTTGAAACGCAGTGTCATTTGTCTCATTTGACATTCACACTGTGTTGGACCGAAGTTCATGTGAGAGTCCCTATTAGGTCACTCAAAACATAAGCAAACCTGATGGAAGAAAGATGGTTTTGGCTGGCAGTACTTCTTCTGAGTAAGTAATTTGAGTGATTCATTCCTAAGCATTATCATTTTTATTCTCGGTGCTGGAGGGGAGGATTGGCATGACAGCATGCTGTGAATGCAGACTGATGAATGCAACTTCAGACTGTGTCATAATGTGCATTCCCATCAGAGAGAGAATAAAAACAACTTTCTTGCATGAATTGTGGAAATAAAAGCCTCAGGTTTTTTTTTACTGATGCAAATGGATACAAAATTTAATATTGAGCAGCTCTATTAACCTGTGTGAAATGACTTTGCCATCCTCTTCCCATCCTTTCTGAAGACTTTATACTTCTTTGAAAATCTTGGCAAGAAGTGAAATAAAAAATTATAGCAGGTAATGGGCAATGCAGAGGGTTAGTCCGACTGACTGTAAAGTATTGCTAGGCTAATCTGTACAGGTTTGAATTGCAGTTACTTCTGTTCTCCTGTCTTTGAACATTGATTTAGATGTATGCATTCTGTTTCTTTTCTTCTCCCTATTTATCACCAACATTCAACTTCCAGGAGTTTGATTCCTAGCTTAAGGCAGTAAAACAAATACAATACAAAACAAACTGTGCAGTCCCCAGGATTTCAGTGCTTATTTGCTGACAAAACAACAGAACCTAAATCCAGCTAGTTAGCCAGTTAATTCAATTCACAAGAGGATGCAAATCTATTTATACAGAATTGTATTTATGACAACAACTTATTTTGGAGACAGAGAAGCTCATGGAAGCACATGTCTTCAGTGCAACAAAGTTCCAGTCTTTAACTATCCCCCCTGAATCCAAAACAAACAAAATATTACATCTCCCCTCCAAACTAGATTTTCCAAAATAGGCAGCCTGTTTGTTTACCCAAAGTGCAGGCCAAAAGTCTTTTAATGTACATTAATGAGAAGGTAGAAGTAATTCTTAATGGGATCCTGACCTAATTAAGAAAATATGAAAAAAGTCCCTTGGGTACCTAGATCGTATGTAGGTTAAACATTCATTCTCAGTCCCGCGTACTCTCCATTGGGAAGAATATGAAATTATACATGGATTTGCATTTTGAAACTGATCTCACAGAAGAGACAACTCCTTTGACCCTTTACAGGTGAGGAGTCCTCACTGAGCAGCCGATAATTCATGATACATCAAGCACTATGAAACACATCTGTCTCTTTCATGGGAATACTGCTTCTGCCAGCTGTTAACCTGGCTTTTGATTAGTCAGTGGAACAGAAAAGACTGAAAACGCAGCAAGAGATGAAATTGGCATCTGTGAGATAACAGAATAATAATTGCTGTTCTAATTATACATAATGACTATGTTGAAGTTCAGCTTTTCCTTGCAAGTCTTATTTCTGAAAATATTCCCAGTACGCTTTCCTGCCTGCTTTTTTTTCTTCATTTCTTGTGAAACATAAAAATCTTTGTGAAGGTATTCTTCATGTTTAGCCCTACCTGTGGGAGCTAGGGAAGGAAGCATAGCTCCTACCATTTGCCTTATTAAGCGTCTTTCAACAAACTGGAACTTCATCCAAATAATCAGATTTTTTCTTCAGTAATTTCTAAATATTCATTGATTATGGATGTGATTCTGAAGCTTTGAAAAATAGAAAGGTTTTCTACTGTGCCCAGAGGTTTTTATTCTGGTTTCCCACAGGGCAGGCACTGACTTTGAAGGCCAGATCAATAATGGGAACATACTTGAGTCTGGTCAGGTAACATTGGCTAATGCTACCAGTCAGTTCTTACAGCTTCTCAGCAAAACATGTTTATAGAGATGTTTCAATAAAATAAGATGCTGTTGCTAAAAAATCATTGCAACAAACTTTGGGTAACTTGACATTTTTCAGTTGCTCTTTTTCTTGACACATTAGGTTTTACAGTTAGTTTTCAGTTTGAATTGTGGACAGAGGAAAATGTAGGGAGCTTTAATATTTCAGTGGTGTTACCAGCTCTTTAATGGAAGTTCTGTGAGGGTATGTTATGTTGGCAGCCTGGGGATCAAAAGTCAGTTGTGTTTGGTCTGCTCCATGTACTAAATGTTCTTGTAATGCCAGTACATTTTCTAACCTGTGACATCTCTTCCAGCATCAGTACCCACCAAAATACCAAAACAAAAAAGGAAAAAACCCAGTAAAAACTTCCCGGTAGCAAATATATGATGACAGAATTTAATTTTAAGCCAACTTCATATACCATTTCAATGTCTAACTGCACCCTCTAAGGTATGGTCAGGCTCTTCTTAAATGTTAACAGAAGATAATACTGTAGGTGAGTTATTAATAATGATGCATTTGTAGCAAACAATAAGAATTGTTTATAATGGAGAACTGGGCTCCATGTATAACTAGATTTCAATGTCTAATTTTTGATGAAGTGTCTTGAAATTTCAATGGTTTTTTAAGTGACAAAAAAAGAGAATGAAATAATATAGCTGGATATGTTTCAGTGGTACTCACCAGAGCTACTGTTTAGTTACATCATGTCCTTCTTCTCTCATGGGCACAGGATTCCCCATTGGGACTTCAGCTTCCAAAACTGAAAGGTTTCTACATATTTCTACGTATTACAGGAAAGTTTATGAAATGCCATATGACATGGAGTATGAGTTGGAATATGAAACTTCTGTAATGTATCTCATATGAAGCACACAAGAATTTTTCCAAATAAAAATATTTGTATTTTAGCTGGAGAGTTTCAGGTTTTGAGTCATCATCTAAAAGTTTAGGATTTCAAGACAAATAAAAGAATACTGGTCACTCAAGTGCAATCACTTCTTTTCTTCTTATATCACAGCAGCTTGCTGTGATCTAGGCTGGTATCTCTGCACAAAAGGCAACTTACCATGACTGGTATGTCTACTTCTTTTACTACTCTGCTCTTTAGCATTTAAAAGGACACAAGTCTGATCTGCTTATGTGCCCACAAAGCAGATACAAGTTTTACTTTCTATTGTGACTCCTTGTAAAAATTTGAGTGTTACAGAGGATACAGAGTTCCTGAATGGCAGTATGGAGACTTTCTCTGAAATGGACTAACTTATTTAGCACCGTTTATTTGCTTATTAATGAGAATACTTAAAGCAAGAAATATCAGGAAAAGAGTGTTAATGATTGAGGCCACTTATTCAAAAGAGAGTCTCTAGATAACTGCTGGTGCTAAAGATGGGATTCATCTGACCCATTTTAGAAGCTTACTTTGATGGGAAGAGTCGTGCCCTGCAATTGTTTCTTTTTTTACACTGAGCAAAAAAGTACAGCTATTTCAGATGTAAGCCTCTGTATTTTATCAGTGGAATCCCACTGTTATGCTGGAAGGCTAAAGATTTTATTTAACAGGGAATGGAAGAGAATAACCACTCAGAGTCTTTCTCTTGCCCTCCTCTCTGGAGAAATAATAAGCTAAGGACTGATGTGGGCTGTAGAGATAAAATCAGTAGCTTTTCTTACAAAAGAAACCAAGGTAAATCACACTGGTCAGATCATGAAAACAGCTACCACTAATGAGCAGTCACATTAACCATTACAAACAACAATGAGAATGTTTCTCTCAGCAATGCTTACAATCTGCCCCTGAGATTTAAAGGGAATGTTGGAGGGGAGAAAAATAAAACAAAAACATGGATCTGGAAAGGTGAAAGTAAAAGGAAAGAGACAAAAAATGGGAGAAGAAATAGAGGAGAAAGTCTGAGCAAATGGTAAGATTCAATGTTGAATTTCATGCTTAAGATCCTGAAAAGGTTACGAGGCTCATCTGAGATAGGAATGGAAAGTAAAAGAGATGAGGTTGATTGAAATTTCATGATTATAACATAATGCAAATTATGATAATTGTCTATTTTTTCCCTTTGGAAAAAATTTATTGAGCCATATCTAAATTAAACTTTTATAAAGACTTTTCTGCATTGTAGCAGAGACTTTCTGATCACACTATGTATATAGAAACTATTTACTGCTTAACACTTATGTAGAGTATGGAAGAAGTGCCCAGTCTTCTTAATTTGTATTAGGATTTAAACCTCTGCCACCTTCACATGTGCCTTGACAAGATGATTTGATTATTCTGGCACAAGGTACTTGTGGATAATCCCATGGTTTGACTAAGGCAGAAGTATGCAGGAGATATCACCAGGAGACTCCTTGGACTAATTCAGCCCTCTGATTATTACCCACTGCTGGTTCTCCAAGTCAGCAGCGATAAACTAGATAAGAGAAGACCTAGGGCAACCAAAAAGGCCTTCAGAGCACTGGGATGGCCAGTTGAAAGGACAGGAGCACAGATGGTGTTTTTTGTAACTCCTTTGGTAGCAGGGAAGAATGCCAAAAGGAAGAGGAAAGTCCATCTGATCAACACGTGGCCTAAAGACTGCTGCCATCTGTGGAATATTGGGTTTTTTGATCATGCAGTGGTGCAAACAGCATCAGGCATGCTGGAGAGAGATGGAGTTCACCTGTTTAAGAAAGGGAAAAGAATTCTAGACTGTGAGCTGTCAGGGCTGATTGAGAGGGTTTCAAACTAGGTTTGAAGGGGAAGGACATAACACCAGCCTTGGCAGAGATAAGCCTATGGGTGGCATACTGGTGTTGGGAGTGAAATTGACACCCAGGGAAGTGCAGCTACACCCTGCTGACTCTGAGCTGTGCTGGCCATGCTGGAACACACTTGCAATCTTATGGACGTGACTCAGAGACTCCTGAGGTAATATAAGCCACCAGGGAAACACCAGAGAATTATTTCAAAGGAATTAAGTTGTGTTTTTCTAGGAAGGTGACATGGTTGACAGCCCAGCTGAGGTGCCTGCACACCAATGCATGCAGCATGGGTAGCAAATGATCATCTGGAAGCCACCATGTTGCTGGAAAGCTATGATCTTTGCCATTACTGAAACTTGGTAGAATGAGTCCTATGATTGGAGTGTGACTATCATTGATTACAGGCTGTTCAGAAGTGACAGAAGAGGAAGGACAGGCAAAGGGGTTGCCCTCTACATCAAGAGTAATTGAGTGTGAAAAATTGTGTCTGAAGAACAGCCATGAGCAGACTGAAAGCTTGTGGTAAGAACCAGAGACCGAGGTAACAAAGGGAACCTTGTGCTCAGCGTCCACTATGGGCTGCCTGAACAACGGGAGCCTATTGATGAAGCCTTCCTGCTTCAGTGACAGGAGGCCCTTGTCCTCCAGTGTTCACAGGCCCTTGTCCTGCTGGGGGACTTCAACTACCCCAACATGTGCTGGAAAAGAAGCATGGTGAGCCGTAGACAATCCAGGGGACTGCTGGAATGCATGGAGGACAGCTTCTTGACCCCGGTGATAGACAGCTCTACTGGAGGGGTGACATTACTGGACCTGATGGTCACTAGTGCAAGTGATCTAACTGGGGACATCAAGATTGGAGGCAGCCGGGGCTGCAGTGATGATGCACTGGTGGTGTTGGCAGTCCTGAGGGATATGGGACAGGTAAGGTGTAAAGTCAGCCCCCTGAAATTTAGCAAAGCAGACTTCCAGCTTTTCAGGGACATAGTCAGTGGAGTCTCCTGGGAGACTGCCCTCAGACACAAGGGAGTAAAACAGAGCTGGCAAATCTTGAAGGAAATCTTCCATAGAGTGCAAGAGCTGACAAAACCTGGGAGCAAATTGGGCAAGGAAGGCATGGCTGAGTAGGAACCTGCTGAAGAAACTAAAAGGAAAGAAGCAAATGCACAGGCAGTTGAAGCTAGGACCATTGTCCCGCAAAAAGTATAGATATGAAGTACAGTTGTGTAGGGATGGGGTCAGATAGACCAAGGCAAACGTGGAGCTGAACTTGGCAAGGAACACAAAGAATGTCAAGAAGGGCTTCTGTGGGTATTTTAACCAGAAAAGGAAGGTCAAAGAAGGAGTAAT
This sequence comes from Eulacestoma nigropectus, assembly GCA_013397775.1. Lineage (NCBI taxonomy): Eukaryota > Metazoa > Chordata > Aves > Passeriformes > Eulacestoma > Eulacestoma nigropectus. The sequence continues at coordinate 275,751 of VZTE01000094.1, forward strand.
GGCCCCTGTTAAACAAGGCTGTAAAACTGGTAACAAGGATGAAGAAAAGGCTGAGGTACTCAACAATATTTTTGTCTCTGGCTTCAGTGGTAGCCTCTCTTCCCACACTTCTCAAGTGGACAGACAATAGGATGGGGACTGGGGGGGACTGGGGGGGCAAAGTTCCTCCCACTGTAAGTAAAATCAGGTGCATGACCACCTGAGGAATCTGAATGTACACAAGGTAATGGGACCTGGTGAGATGCATCCCAGAGCTCTGAGGGTGATGTAGGTTCCAAGCCACTCTCCATGATATTTAAAAAGTTAAGGCTGTCAAGTGAATTCCAGGTGACTGGAAAAGGAGAAACATTGGGCCCATGTTTCAAAAGGGTAGAAAGGAGCACCTTGGGAACAATCAACCTGTCGACCGCACCTCCGTGCCTGGGAAGATCATGGAACAGATCCTCCGAGAAGCTCTGCTAAGGCACATGGAGGACAGGGAAGTGATTCAGAACAGCCAGCAGAGCTTCACCAAGGGCAAGACCTACCTGACCAACTCAATGGCCTTCTGTAGTGGACTGACAGCATCAGCTGATAAGAGAAGGGCTGTGGGTGTCCTGGACTTCTTTAAAGCCTTTGACATGGTCCCTCACAACATCATTCTCTATAAATCAGGAAAAGAGGGATTTGATGGGTGGACTGTTAGATGGACAAGAAATTGGTTGGATGGTCACATCCAGAGGGTCATGGTCGAGGTCTCAGTGTCCTGATGGACATCAATGACAAGTGGTGCCCTCAGGGGTCTGTACTGGGACCAGTGTTATTCAATATCTTCCTTAAGGGAATACACAAAGGGATTGAGTGCACACTTAGAAAATTTGCAGATGTCTCCAAGCTGAGTGGTGCTGTTGACACACCTGAGGGCTGGCAGACCATCCAGAGGGACCTGGACAAGCTAGATAAGTGGGCCCATTGACTTTTATGAGGTTTAACAAGACCAAGTAAAAGGTGCTGCACATGAGTCAGAGCGATCCCTGGTATCAATCCAGGCTGGGGAATGAACAGATCGAGAGTGGCCTAGCTCAGAAGGACTTGGGAGTTCTGGTGGATGAAAAACCCACCACTACCCAGACTGTGGGTACTCACAGCTCAGAAAGCCAAACATGTCCTGGGCTGCATCCAAAGCAGTGTGGGCAGCAGGGCCAGGGAGGGGATTCTGCCCCTCTGCTCTGCTCTGGTGAGACCCACCTGGAGCATTGCATCCAGCTCTGGGGTTCCCAGCACCAGAAGGATATGGACCTGTTGCAATGAATCCAGAGGAGGCCACCAAAATGATTAGAGGAATGGAACACCTTCTCTGTGAGGAAAGGCTGAGAAATTTGGGGTTGTTCAGCCAGGAAACGAGAAGTCTTCAGAGAGACGTAATTGAGGCCTTCCAGTACCTGAAGGGAGACTACAAGAAAGATGGGGAGGGACTTTTTATAAGATCATGTCATGACTGAAGAAGGGGGAATGGCTTCAAATTTAAAGAGAGGAGGTCAACAAGGACAGCTTGTCTTTAATGTTGTTTCCCTTCATCCTTCCATGGCTCTTGAAGACTTGAAACCATATGTCAGAGACTGAAATATTGTTTTTTATGCCTCAAAACATTTTCATGAAGGACTTTTAAAACTGTATTACAAAAGCTGCAGCACCCTGAATGGGGCTCTGAGACGCCCTGGACCAGCTCGCTGATGAAGACAAGATAAAGGGCTGGGGACATTCACAAAGCATGAGCTTAACACCTCCAGGGTGGGGACCACAGCCCCAGGGCTATGAAGGCTCGCACAGACCCTCACAGAAAAGGGTGAGGGGAGAGAGGCTTTGGGTGTGTGCTGGAAAAGCCTCTGGTGAGAGGCGCAGTGACCGCCCATCCTCCCCTGTGCAGAGAAGCCCAGCTGAGGGACCCTTCCCCTGGGTGGGGGGAAGCTTATCCGCAGCAGAGGGGGTGACATGGCCCATCAAAGGCCCCCCTAAGGGGTCCCCAGACCCTGCACCAGAGCACCAGAGATGACGCAACAGAGCCTCAGTGTTGCACGGGACAGTGCCAAGCTGGCCCCTGCAAGGGAGGCACGTGGGCGTTCCCACCTGCCCAAAGCGTGTATTAATCCATGGGATTCTCTACTCTTTGCTGTGTGGCCGTGTGTGGCCGCGGCAGCGGGGGACCGTCACCAGGAGAAGAGCAGATGGAGGGGAACAACGAGACATTCCTGGGACCTCTGGATGGGTGATGTGCTTCCACCTAACCCCTGTCACTCTCTCCCTGTCCCTTCACCCCTGACGCACACTTCTTTCTCTACTTCCTTCTTTCTTTCTTTTCTCTTTCCTTCTCTTTGCCTCTTTTTACTATTAAATAAAATACATTGATTTTTTTGGCAACAACATCTAACCTCATTTGGTTTTAATCTTGTTTTTGGGAATATTTTGAACCTTCTAAGTTCTTTCTGGTTTATGCACAGAGACTTAGATTTCTTTGCTCTTCTGGGTTTAAAACCAGATCACAACACCATATGATACACTAAACTGGGGTGCAACATTCCTGGAAGCAATCCAGAGGTCTCCGGAGTTTGCAACTTGCCATCAGTAATTGCTGTACTTCTCTCCATTTCTAGGAAAATACTTTTTAACAATTCACTATGAATTTATCTTATAAGCACTTTAATCAAATGACTGTTGTGGACCATGGAATATGAATCTGGTGCATGCATGTATAAACTAAAAATGATTCAACTAAAGGAAGCTGAAGTCTAGTGAGAGTTTGGATGATGTGTTTTAAAACAGAACAATACAATTCAGCCTCTTTCTTAAACAAAGAAAGAAAAAGAACTTCTTCCATTTTAAATATTTCATATTCATCTGGATTTATTTTCACTTCATCGCTGCAATTCTTCCAACACCTTTGGTTTTTTTTCCCTCCAAGATTATCTGCTCTTTATACTCTCCTCAAGTAGTCCAAGCAATGAAATTTTAAAAAATGCTGTTTTCCTGTGTTTAGTCAGTACCTGATATTTCGAAACTGTGTGCGGTAAATCTGGAATGTGTCTGAGTTGGAAACCTGAATGTAGGTCCCGGTGTAGGTACATATTCACAGTCAGGATTCTGGCCTGTAGGACATCTTTATTTCAACAACTTCTCTTATCCAAATTCAACTGAATTTCAAAACAGCCACAAAAGTAGCTGGATAAGAATAGCAGGTTAGGTTTCTGTCCTTGTTAACAGAACCTTTTTTCTTTTTTTTTTTTTTTTCTGAGCATTTGTATTCTATTGGAACTAAAATGAATTTGATAATCATTGAATCAACTCAAATGACCATAACAGGATGGAAGACTGATCCAGCTGGTAAGGCTCCTCACCTCTACTCTGTGTGACTGATATAAATTCAACCTTGTTGCATTTTCTTCCTTGCTTCATTTTACATAATTCTGTATGACGCAGAACAAAGCAGGGCATTTCCTGTAAGGTTGCCTTTTTCTGTGAAATAATTTGGATACAAATGAAGCTGTACACGTTATTATATATATCCATCACACAGCTTCTGTCAATTTATCTTCAGGAAAAGCTAAGAAGAGCAGCATGGAGGATTCACAGGGTATGACAATGTACAAGTAAGATAAAGGCTTCCCTAAAGCAGCAATGTTAACTAGCTCCTGTGAGGATTAGTTTTCCAAGAGTTCGTCCTTTTTGTATCTCTTTCTTACAGTCCTTACTGAAAATTAAATTAATATTATTCATGAAAATTACCTCATTTATTGGCTTTTTTGCTTACTTTAGTACCTATAACCATATGCACGGCAATGAATAAATTTCTACATTTAATTACTCTTTCAAAAAGTCAAAAGTGGTTTCAGAGACAGCATTTGATTTCTGCGAGAATAAAAAATCATGAAATAGCTTTAGCTCCACAATCTATTCTTTTTGAGTTTTTACGACCGTTTCTTCCCAGACTGAACCCAACCATTGTGTCAAACAGTAGAGAAACAGTTTTTTGACTATGTCATATATTTTTATTTTACTGAGACTTAATTTATTCTTTTTCTTGGGTTTGTTTTAACCAGTTACAATTTTGTTCAGTTTTACTTAGGAAACATCCCTTTTCTTTCTCTCTTAATATTTTACCATGCAAAGACGTCCAGTCTTCATTAGAAATGGATTCTGAGCAGACTAGAAACAAATGAGTAATGGAAAACTAGGTAGGAGCAGGATGTAACTACAGGCCATAAATTTCCATGAGTGAATGCAAGGATGAAAGGATTTGGTTTTTCTAATCCATAAGATTAGTTCCCTGCTACTCCTCCTTTAGGCCATTTTATTTTTCTCAGGGATTTGAAGGAGCAGACCTTAACTTCACAGTTCTGCATGACTCAGCTACCCATAATCAAAACAGTTGGAGCAGAGCCCCTTGTAATCAGCATGAAAATTAAGTAAGTGAGAAGAAAACAGGACTGAAGGGGATACAGACCAAGGCAATTCAAGGTAGATACTTGGACATTTTCTCTTCACTCCTCTGTGCAAAAGACAATTACTACCAAAAGGACATTGTACAAGAGATGTAAGATCTCCAGAATACCAGATTTTTTTTCTTCTAGTTTATTAAATGGACTGTTTTAAATTGCAAGAAAAAAAGCAGATGTGCATTTATAATTTTTTTTCATAGTTCAAATCAAATTTCAGTTTTATTTGTCATGGCAAGGAGGAGAAAGTAATGGGAGCTGAATTAGCTAAATTCTCTAAGTATAGTGACTAGCAAGCAAAGGAGAAAGAGAAGGGACACTAGAATACATTGCCTGCAGGTGAGTTCAGGAAGTAGAAGAAATTCTTTCTTAAGGGGCCAAACAGAGAAAAGTAACACAGCTTGAAGTCAGCCTCCAGCATTTTGACAGGTGCTTCAAAAAGTAAAGGTGAGTTCAAAAAAAAATTTGGATTAGAACTTCACTGTGAAGTGTAAATATTGGTGTCCAATTTTCACCTATGCTAAGTAAAACATGACAAATTTCAGAAAACTTCAAACACAGCACAACCTTTCATTAAGGCTGTTGAAACTTACGTTAGCATTTGGAAGAAAAATAAAATAATATGCTTGCTATTAATTAACTGGGTGATTACCAGTAGTTGGATTTGTTTGATTCATTTGTATCAGCAACATTGTGTGATTATAACTGCATAAATTATGCAACAACTATACAATAGTGTCATTGATTTCAAAGTTCAATCATGAGTGACTACTTTTATCAGCATCCTATGGTGACAACAATTTTTCATCAGCTTGTCCTTTATGATGCAGAGAACAGCTGTCTTACTAGATTAATTTTCAACCTTTATAAAATTAAATATCTGATTTAGAATTTATTTATACAACATCCCTCAATACTGCGACAGTTCAGGAACAAACTATAAACTCTGCTTTTGATAAATAATCAAAATTGTATTTCACCTTCAATGTACAATACTGGCCCAAAAATAAATTTATTAATGATGAACATAGGTAGAATCTGGTCCCCTTCTCAACTTTACTCAGCTGTGACTGAATAATTTTTCCATGTATGTGCAGCAGATAACACTACTCTTTGGAGAGGCTGTGTGCTTGCTGGGCAGAGGAGACCTGACTAATGATTGACCTTTTTATCTGCATTTCCATGACTTTGAGGATATAAAAGATCTTTAAAATGTTACCTGTCCCTGTGCGGAAACACCATCACAAATGCTCCTGGCATATGGGCACCATAGGGTGAGAAGGAGCTCTGCAGGGTGACAGAACAGCTTCTGGAAGGCTTTTCTGACACACAGAAGCACCCTCACAGTGTGTCAGTGCCACAGCTCACTCTCCTCTCAGGGCATAAGGAAATATTGAACAAAGGAGGAAAAAGTGTGAAAAAACAGAATTAATGTGTAGTTATGCTCCTGTCTCTGTGGAGGAGAAGATGATAAGCCTCTATTTTGCCCCATTTCCATTTGCTTCTCCAGACCATGTCCTCTGTTCCCACACAACAGCAGCTGCCCTTTGATTCTCTCAATGACAGATCAAGATTAAGTGACAGGTAGAACTGCCAGTTAATGAAATATATTTTAATTTTTATCCCATGGAATGTAACTTGATTCAATAACCAGAAGAGATTCTTTGGAACTTATGATTTTACATTGCTTTGGGAATTTAAGATAGGACATGCTACCAGTCACTGTATGTATCAGCTTGCTAGAGAATTTTGTAATTATTCCAAGACTTAAATTTTTTTATTGAATAACTTACATAAAAATTCACAAGCAATTTTTATGAAGTAATTAATTCTGAAAACCTGAACCTTTCTTGGAAATCAAGATTCTGTTTTCTGTCCACTGGATGGATTAGAAGAGAACATAAGCTAAAACCCCAATTCTAAGTTATACTAAAATTAACATTCTCTTGAAAATAATCTCTTAAACTCTTCACTTATACCACTAGCTTTTGCAAATGTTTCTGCTGGTAAATTGAATCTGTAGTATATTTATAGAAAGCAGATATTACTGATTTTTTTTTTTTTTTAATTTTATTTGGGGTGAATATCCACAAGCATCTTGAATCAGGCACCTTGTGCCAATTGCATTGCAACTTTTCCAACAGAAAAATAAGGTAGTATGACTGTGTGTGAAAGTTATGTGAAGAATTTCTCACATTGCAACGATTCAAGGAATTAATAATGTGCTTGAGGGTTTTTTCAAATGAATTTATGTTCTGTCAATTAATGTTGAAATAATTTGAAATGACTGGCCCAACTACTATGCAGGAACATGCTCTGCCATTGCTTGATAGGGCACTTGGCATAGTTTGAGCACATATCGTGGCACATATTTTTTATTACTTAAGAATCTGAGAAGGGCCTCCAAATAATGAAGAAGGAGTTTATTTATTCCTATGATTTCAAGTGTTTGAGAGCTTTCCAAAGCCTTATGTTCAGTAAGCAATCTGTAAAGCCGTCTTAATATGTCTTACTAACACTCTGTTTAGAGATTCCTTTAAAATATAGATCAGATTTTACAGCTGGGAGACTCCATTGTATGATTTGATATCCTGTTCAATATTTTTTTGAGGAAATTATTGCTCCTTGATCACAAAGCATGTTTTAGAAAAATCTGCTGCAATAAGTGGCTAATGTATGTGACCAGATTAATTGCTGATGCTTTATGAAGCTGCAGTCCTGTACTATTTAATAGGTCATTTTGCCACAGCAAAACTAAAGTTCAGTAGGAAGAGAAACAGTGCAAAGAAATAAATTTTCTTTGTTATTAATCGAATCTCAATTTTTAATATTTAAATGTAAAAATTTAGGTAGAAATTAAACTGGTTCCTCTACTTTTCCACTTTCAGTAACCTCAAGAAGATTTGAAGAACTTCTAGTCAAATTCAGGGTATATAACAAACCTGGTTCTCCTCTCAGAGCAGAAAGCAGACACTTTTCTACAGTCATGTTAAGCTCTCATAATGGGTCTAGTAGTTAGAGAAAACTGCACATTTGGAATCTTACATGCAGAGTTTCCGAGTAAAACCAATACTTTTCCTGGTCTTTAGTTAGGACAATCCTTGAAGCTCATGCTGCAGATCAAAGACTGTTAAAAAACATTACCCTTTTTCTTAGCTTTTAAAATATGAAAATAGATTCCCTTTCTGAGTATCTCTTCATAGTATGTCTATGAAAATAATACACTACTACTAGAAATCCATTTAATTAAATTAATAAAGATAGTGTGTGAAATCTGTAAGCAAAGTGACACATGACACTGCTGGGAAATATTTTTTGAGTCACTGGATAATGAAGAAGTTCCCTTCTGACTGTTTTAGATACTATTTATATTACTGTTAATGATATTGGACAGGCTTACTTAGATCTCTAGGCAATGTGATTCATGATGTGTCTGCTGGTTACTTGCTTGTTCTTTAAGAGCTACAGCTTGCAGTGCAGGCAGCAATGTATATTTTGAGAACTGATGTTCCTTCAGTGTCAAAACCTAGAGTCTAAGTTGAATTAAAAAAATGAAAGCTAAAAATTTGTCACCAAAAAGGAAATTTGATGCTCTGCAAATTGTAAAGAGAAGCGCAGAACTGAAATGCACCAAAAATACTCTACGGTCAATCTCCTTGCCCCTACTCCTCCAGTTTTCAAAGTGTCATCCATAGCTGAGGAGCTTTGTCTTACTCTCAGAAGCCTATGTCAAGAGGCCCCCCAGAAAGCTTCTGAACAAACGCTCTTTTACAGAGTTTTTGCGGAATTTGTATACCCTTTTGGAATGATACGGTGGGGAACGAGATTTGATCCTGGCCCAGTTGTCAGGTTGTATAATTCAGGGTGCAGAACTTACACTTTGAAGTGTAGTAAGTTGCAGAAGTCATACATGAGGTCGGCATGGGTTACATCACAGGTTACGTCACCAGGCTCTTTTTGTGCTGGTTTTACTCAGCACCAATCAGCTTTAATTCTGCAACCATTTCCTTGAAATGAAGGTATGCGCTTCAGCTACCTCTGCCAAGACATCATGGAGTGCATTTTCCTTTTCCCTTTGTCAAAAAAACACCACATAACAAATGCAAAAAACAAAACCCCAAACCAACAAAAAAACAAACCCAAACTTTTTTGTTCCTAGTTACATGAAATTCTAATTAATAATATGTTTTGAGCATTTGGTAATGTTCAGGGTACTCTATATCATGAGATATTCAGAATCTTGCAGGCTCTTTAGTTTAAGAAGGAAAAAACCATCTTTGAATTTGACAAAAAGAGAAATATACAAGATGTGAAATGTCACACTGCTTAAAATAAATCAGAAGTCTCAAAAAAAGGGCAAGCTTAATAAAGATGGAAAGACTAACATATATTATTTTCCTAAATGAAAAAAAAGTTATGATTTTTCTCTATATTTGAAATCTTAGAAATTCAGCAGTACTATTTTATTCCAAAATTGCAGAGGAGATCTGTAGGATGCAGAGGGATCACACATGGCAAATTAGAAAAACTGAGACTGAAGGACTTACAAATTCTTTTAAAACAAAATTTTACTCAGGATCACAGATAGCAATTGTGTGCAGCAGCTTGTGATGTTTGCTAATGAAACCAAAGGTGTGGAGTTCTGCTTGAGCTACCAGCACATTAAAAAAGGCAGACAAAACATAACTATGCAGTTATAAATGCTTTACTGGGCAGAGACACCAGCAGCACAAGCAGTAGAGAAGGAAATAAAAAATTATTAAGTGAAGACACTGTAGATAAAGTCAGACATAAATCAAATGAGAGCTATGGTTTTTTCTGTCTGGGTTGTAAACCTGATTAATCAATTCATGGTAGGATTTGAGCTGTCTTAGTAGAAAACTAGAAGAACTGCAATTACAGAATATTGGAAAATAGAATATTTTCAGAAAATAAAAATTCTTCTTTTGCAATGGCAGCACCTAAGTTGAAGAAGCTGAAAAAGAACAGTTTTAGAAGCTAGGGGGTGAATAGCTGCTACCTTCTTGCACCTGAACTTTGGTACCATTTGCTTGTTTCCTTCACTTCTTTGAAGCTAAACACTGATTCTATTTCTAGCACAGCCAGTTTAAAAAACTTGTTTTGCTGAAATTCTCCCCTTGAAAGAAAATATCATAATTTCTCTAATCATAAAGCAATCAGCAAAAAAAATGTATCCTAATATTTGCATTATCATGGCTATAGCTCCCAAAAACTTTCAATACAGTAATTGCTGAACATCTGGTTCTTCTGCTGATGGGTCCCTATGGAGTCAAGGGGCAGCAGGGCCAACAGTGGTAACCGAGAAGAGCAGTACATTAGTCTTATTGTCTTTATCCTTCAGCAAATCCGTTTTCGTTGGGGTTCATATTGTAGGAATCCTTAGAATGAGGAGAAGACAAAAATAAATTGAGGAGAGAAAAGACCTTCAAAACATAGAGAAATTGAGAAAAGAGACCTTCAAGATAGAGGAAAGTCATAATGAATTTTAAGAAAAAGCACAGTAAATCACTAAGAAAGACCAGTTAGAAGATGATATCAGGAAGAAATGGAATTTTGTTTCATGTGTTTCCTTCTCTTTCTGCTGATAAGGCAATAAATAAGTAATTTATTTTAAAAATAAATGCGGGAAAGTGGGGAGATTGATAGGCTTAGTCAGAGATCTCTGGGAATAAAAAGGGTAAAAGAGTGAAAGAAATATGACAACATGCAAAAAAATTACTCCTCTACTGGCAAAATAGTTTGCCTGTATGTCCAGTCGTTTGCTGACATTCCAGGAGCATTGGAGCCAAGTGGAATCTTTTCTGTGCACAAAATGTACTTTGCCTTAATATTCCGTGTATTAAAGCTTTTGGAAGAAAAACATGTGAGAAGAAAAAATTAGACTAAAATTAATAAAAAGAGGACATTGAAAATCCAGATCTTTGCAGGATCATGGTGCATATACAGACATCAATAGATACAACACTTAGACTAATATGGTTCACCTTTCCAAAATGACCTGTGAAGAGCTGAGCATATAGGACCAATTAAAAATAAAAAGTGTTGACAAATAGATGAATGAATGCAATTATAGTGTTGCAGTGGAACAAAACAAACACAGCACTAGCAAATATAAGCATTACCATAATACACAGCCTATTCTGTAATGCAAACTAGTGGTGCTACTGTTTATTTTAGACAGCTAAGCTCTGTTCTTCATGTCAATATGTAGTATAAAAATTATCTCAAGCTAAATATCATTTTCTGAGCGAAAACTTTACTCACAAACCTAGGAGAGTAAACAGAAACTAAAAATTGAACATCAGAAATCCTGCATTACTTTCATGCTGTTCAGTCTCTTGTAGCATCTTTATCCTAGAATCTAAGAATCACAGAGAGGCGGAGGCTGGAAGGGACCTTTGGAGGTCACCTTGTACAGCCCCTGCTTGAGGAAGGTCGCCTACAGCAGCTTGCCCAGGATCATGTCCAGGTGGCTTTTGAAGGTCTCTAAGAACAGAGACTCCACAATCTCCCTAGACAACCTGTGCCACTTCTTGGTCACCCTCAAAGTAAAAAAGTGCTTCCTGATACTCAAAGGAAAAGTCCTGTGCTTCAGTTCATGCCCATTTTCTCTGGTCCCATCACTGGACACCACTTGAAAGAGCCTGGCCCTGCCTTCTCTACACTGGTCCCATTCTTGGTTTAGTTTGTGTTCCCAGACTTGCGTAATAATATTCTAAAATTTATATGAGTTGTTCTGTCTTTGTATCTCGTTCACTTTGATTTTCCAGCTTGTTTGCCCAGAAATTAGTCTTTGAAGAGCCAGTTTTTGATACATGCTTCTTGAATCATAATATACTATTCATGTCCATGATACTCCTAAGTTAACATTTTCAAGAGTTTTTCAAAAAGACTCTATTGGGATTGTATGATCTTGTAAATGTTCTATGAATGAATTTAGCTCTTGCTTAATTCTGACCACCTATTAGTGGATCCTGAGCACACTATATCTTAATAAAACAGAGACATATCAAGCAAACAAAAGTTTTCTTCAAGGAAATTGTGCACTTTTCTTTCTGTTGCATGATGATCAGAAGTGAATCACTGTGACTGGGGAGGAGGAGGGGGAGGAAAACAGAGAGAAGTTGAAAGAAGACAGACTAATTCTGATTAGACTTGCAGTTGAAATAACAGAAAATTATCATGCCCACATCTTTGTTGTTTGTAGAAGTAAACATTGCAGTACTCAAGTCTGTAATTAACATTACTGTGGATTGCTTCAATGCAGTGTATTTAGCTGTGGTCTTAAATGGGAATATGACCAAAATATGGAGCAACAGAGCCTAACAGGAATAGATGTGCTACATCCACAGAGACACATGCTAGCATTTGGTATAGCACTGTTTCTCTGATCTTCAGCATGATCCTTCCAAAACTATTCAAGTTACTGATCTCAGTTTATTAAAATGAGGAAATGGACATGATGACTAAGAGGCCTTTTCATTTTTATTTAAATCTGTACCTATTGCAATAGCTTCCTGCTCACAGATTTTTCTTCAAGTAGAAAAGGGGCTCATCCTCTTCCCTATAAACTGTCATTTAGTACTTCAGTCTTTCCTAATGAATCATTCCTTCTAGACATTTCCCCATCAAAATCTTTCCATCTGTCTGTCAAATAATCAAGTATCTGGACTTCTCATGAAAAGATGCTTATTTTCAGAATTACATGTCAACATTTGTAAATCCAGAGCGTAGGCAGTGAGAGCAGAAATGATATACCTTCAAAAACTCGTGTTGAGTCTGGATAAGATGGAGTTCCTTTCCCCCACAGCAGCCACCCCCCAGTGCTGTGCTTTGTGTTGGTGGCCAGAAGGGTGTTGGTAACACAACCATGTTTTGGCTGGTGCTGAGCACCACTGGCACAGCATCAGTGCTGCCTCCCCAGCATTTCCCCTTCACCAGAAGGCTGGGGGTGGGCAAGGTCTTGGGAGTGGTCACAGCTGGAGCAGTTGATCCAAACTGACCAAAGGAATATAACATACTGTGTCTGGTCAGAAATAAAAGATAACAGGAAGGAGGAGGGGAGAGAGAATTCCAAGCAGGGTCAACCCGCCACAGACCCTTGCTTCCCATTTTAAAGGGGTGGATAGCAGGTAACTGTTTTTTCAATAAGATATTGGCAAACTTCAACTCCTCTGAGATAACTCTGAAACACAGGAGTCCCTTTGAAAGCTCATGAGTGGTAGTACAGAGATTGCCAAAGTTTGGTTATCTAGGCAGATTGAAAATAGAGAGACACATCTTACAAATTCTGAATTATCCAAAGGAAACAAGACTAGAGACACTAAAATAAGAATAGTAACTACTGATCAATCATAAGTAATTGATGACATAGAGAGAAAGCTCTTCTGGTCTCTTCTTCAACTAAACTCTGTGTCAAGCCATAAGATTTTAATAGGCATCCAGTGCTAATTTCAAGAATGGTGAATTGACAGATGTAATTCTATTTATTGATTACACCCATATTTTAAAATAGACATTAAGCCTTAATGCTTCTATTACCACTAGATGCCAATAAGTGTTTTCCTTCTAAAGAGTTTGTTCTTCTCATGGTAAATACTTCCAGATTTCAAAGTGTTCACCTCAACATATTCTTCCATTTTCTTTAGAAAGATTTATTTTATCTCTTCTTTGAGTGCATATCTCAGCACTTGTTTGTAGCTCTTTATTATTCAAGGAGTAAACAAGAGAAACACATATATTTTTGAAGGACTGAAAAGTCTTGTTAGATAAAGGAGACAAAAACCAGAGAAGTAATCTCTAACCTTCAAGTGGTTCAGAAGGAAAAACTGGTAGCTAGAGGTTAAAGATAATAATTAAAGAGATAAATCCAACCTTGGGTAGGAGAAAACAGTGTATTGTAGCAGTTGCCAGATTTTTCACCTCCATATGAGCTATATGCTAGAAAGAAAAAGCCCAGGCACAGCAGTTTGGACAAATACCAGCCAAGAAAGATGATTCTATGGACAAGAATATGGGTAAGAAAAAGGGCCATAAACCAGTCTGAAGGTAAAATCAGATGCACACTTTTGTTGTAGACATTAGAAAAACTCCAGATGGGTGAAATTTGCACCAGTGCTTGGACCAGAAATGCAGAAAGAATTAAACACTCAACTCCTTGAAAAGTGAGGTCCTCATTATGCATGATCTTACAGTGCCTGGCAGCAACAACAGTTTAATGAGGCCTAACCAGACATTTCCTTCTCTCTAATGTTTTTTTTTCTCAGGGAGCAAAAGTTCAAGAGCTGATTAGCTACAAAAAGGATTAACTTTGCTCAGTAGAACCCACTGTCCATCTAGTCTTGATCCCAAGGGAGAAAACAGGTGGTGTTTGTGACACTTTAGCACAGTTACACAAGTTTTGAAGTAAACACCCACTGCACACAGACTTTCATTGTCTTTACACACACCTGAGCCAGAATTCAGGAAAACTGCATAGGTTATGGAGAACTGTAGTGGAGAACTGAGGAGGCTGTAAAGAGTATTTTCCTGGCTTATTTGTTTTCAGATGAGGAAAATAAAAATCACTAGTACTAGTGATGGTTCAAAACAAGACAGGCATAGTCTAACTGGTGTTGCAAATCAAAACAGCTGGTTTTGAGTTCCTGTCAGGTACTTGTGCTGAACTATTACTTGCCTGTAAGTTCCCTGCATGCACAGTAAAGCTAAAATCTACATCGCCAAAATGCATCTGTATTGCTGCCAAGGGGAAATAAGCCAGAGACTGAACTTCAAATCTGGACATGGGATGTGAGGTAATTTTGCCTCTGTATTTGCCATTGGTTTCCCTTGTGATGCCTGGAAGTTCTTCCTTGAACTTTTCAGAAAATCTTACTGAACACATAAAATTAATCAGCTCACAAAGAGATTTCAATGAATATTAAAAATATTTGTCCATAGGCCTGTGCTCTCCAGCTGGAATCTGGGACATGTTCTTCCTGTGACCTTGAATGCTGTGACCACGGTGTACCCCACTGCTTTATAGGGCAGCAGATAGAGGCTGCAAAAAAAAAGCCATATCCAGGTTGTTAATGTTAGGGTTTTTTTTCCCAACAGAGGCTCTCTTTTTCCTGATTGGAAAATGGAAAGAAACTCCTTCTGCAAATTATCAATAGCCCACAGATTAGTGCACCTGTGTGACACATGGAAGATTCAAACACGTTTTCTACAGAGATCAACAATTTTTTTTGTGGGTCTTGTCTCCTGGAACTGTTATGTTATGTGGAAATATGAAATTATTTGGCTAGAAAAAAGGTAGATTTGGGTTTGCCAGGTGGAAGTTGAAGATCTTGCTGTGATGGATGTTTATGTGCAGTGGTTTGTGTCCAAGGAGAATCTGAGAGTGGCTCACTGCTGAATAGCCAACAGATGAATAGACATGTGCCACAGGGATGCGAACCTGGGTCTTTCACTCCTAGACAAGTTTACTGCCCTTCAAATTGCTTGGAGTGGAACATCTTTATATGCCTGAGAATTTAAGCAGGTGGGATGTTAAACAACAGCTCACACAGACTGACACTTGATTTATCACAACAAACTGCTGATAGTAGTGTGTTAGTACCTGTCAGACTCCTAGACATCAATCAAACCCCATGAAAAAACAAGAAAATATTTATTGTGCATGCACTATCCAATTACTTTGCCAATGTCTTGGTTTGAAAGACAGGTGTCTGTTAAGGAAGGCAGGAGCCTCCCTTGGAATGGAAAATGCAACCCCCTTCCCTCCGAATGATCATAATTTTTGAAATTAAGGGGCTCTCAGGCACAGATATAGGGAATAGGAATAACAGTTCTTTACTAATATATATATATAGAGAGAGAGAGGCAAACAAACAACACTAACCACGGCAGCAATAACAAACAGAACCAGGAACTCAGTGCCTGCCTTCCCTCGGCTGTTTGGGGAGGGTGCGATGGTGCCCTCGCGGCTGCAGGGGGCGCTCCGGAGCGAGCTCGGGGAGCACGCGGTAATGGCGGACGGGGAGCTCGCCTCACAAACCCCAGGGGCAGCCGATCCCGGAACAGCAGGGACGAACACACAGAATCCCGGGTGGTAGGCGAGATGTATCAAACTCCGGAGCTGCAGCGGGAGCCCCGGGAGGTCTCGGCAGGCAGGGGGTGCGGGGCTACAGTGCAGCGAAGGCTCGGAGCAGCGGCAAAGGAACGGCAGTCGTGGCCCGGCTCCCAGCAGGGCAGGGAAAGGCGGGCTTGGGATCCCGGCGTCCCCTGAAGCACTCGAGCAGATGGGTAGGAGGAAGGCAGCAGAAAAAAGGCAGAAGTCTGTAGTAGTGGCGAACTCTCTCCACAACGACAGCAGCTCCTCTCCCCCTCGAATGCCGGCAGGACAAGAGAGCGAGGGACCCCACCCAACCCCTTTTATCCAGTTCAAATCTCGCGACCTCTCTGCCCCACACGAGAAAACCTCAGGTGAAAGAGGCTGGCCAGCTAGACCCCTCCCCCTGTGGCCAGGTCTTTTGTCTCTTTGGCAGCTTGTATGGGGAAAAATTCTTTGAGAGAAAAAGAAAACAAAAAGAAACCTCCTAAAACCCCAACAGCCAATGAAAGAAGCATTGCTTTGCCAGGATGCACCGAGGATAAGTCATAGAATCCTAGAATATGCTGAGTTGAGAGAGACCCCTAAAAATCATTGAGTCCAAGAGCTGGCCTTGTGCAGGACACCCCAAGAGTCAGGCACCATGTGCCTGAGAGCGCTGTCTAAACGCTTCTTGAACTCTGTCAGGCTTGGTGCTGTTACCACTGCCCTGAGGAACCTGATCCAGCGCTCAACCACCTTCTGGGTGAAAAACCTTTGTCTGTTATTTAACATAAACCTCCAGTTGTCCAACGAAGAATGGATAATGCCCAAACCCTTTAGTATTCTCAAAATTTTTATTATCCTTGCATAACCATAGAAGACACCCACATTATCTGAATCTCTACAGAAAAGAAGGCACTAGGAAGATAAGTTGACATGGCCAAAACACATGTAATAACAGTCCTGAAACTGAATGAAAATTCTGTATAAGCTGAAATTCATCCAGTACTTTTCTCAAAATAAAAATCAGGTTTGGAATTGGCAGAAAAAATCAGAATCTATTTCTTTCAAATTTGGATGTTGTCAACAATGCAAAAAAACCAAAATTCACCTCAGGAAGAGCATAAGCAAAAAGAGGGATTTTGAAATGTAGAAGAAAAGGAAACATATGGAAGTTAAATTTGGGGTACAGGAAGTATCTCCTCATGTCTCTTTCCATTGTTGCTGCAACAAACTGGAATATGAGGAAATGCACGTACTAAGTAACAATCACAATAATTTTTAATTCATAGAAGTTCAACATCAGCCTGCTCAACCTTTTCAGTGGAGGATAAAACAGTTAGGTATTTGCCATCCTAATCATTACATCTGATTAGTATTTATCTCCATCCTGCCAACAGGATATCTCCTCAGAGTCCATACAGAAATGGGGACCAGAGCATGGAAAGGGTATCTCACGTACCTCAGTTTCAGTTCCTCCATATCCCTGAAGAGCCCTAACTTAGCATCTAGAAGTTTACAAAGCAATTCAAAACACTCTCTCTGTATGAACAATGCAGTGCCAAAACTGACTGCACTTACAGAGCACATATCTTTGCAGCTTCCTGAAGGCTGGGGTTGGAGGATGTGGGATTTCTGGACCCAGTTTATGTATTCCTCAGGTTTTATGATGGCAATTTTTCAGGATTTTGTGCAATCATATGTGGTTAAAAATGCTCCATAC
Organism: Eulacestoma nigropectus; assembly: GCA_013397775.1. NCBI lineage: Eukaryota > Metazoa > Chordata > Aves > Passeriformes > Eulacestoma > Eulacestoma nigropectus. The sequence goes on from VZTE01000094.1 coordinate 293,038, forward strand.
CTTACCTTATTTAATCCCCGGTACTGAAAAGTAAAATTGAATTGTGTGAGAGGTGTAATTGCATTAAGACAGAAATTTTAGACCTTTTATTTGAATTTACCGTTAAATCCTGATCTAACAATCTCCATTCTGTAAGAGGCAGAAAAACATAGGATTGTAGAATCATAGAATGATTTGGTTTGGAGGAGATCTTAAAGGTCCTCTAGCTCCAAATCCTCTGCCATGGGCAGGGACACCTTCCATCAGAGCAGGTTGTCTCATCCAGCCTGGTCTTGAACACTTCCAAGGATGAGCATCTGCAACTTCTCTGCACAAAATATTGACTCTAATCCAGCAGGTCACTTGAGAGCACATATTTTTGCTATACATTCCCATTGGCTCTAATGTGACCCCAGAACGCAACGTTAAGTACATGTGCCAGGGCTTCACGGAGTTGGGACACAAATGTCCAGAATCTTGCTGTTTTTACCACCCCAAATGAATACCTTTCTAAACACTTTACATTTGAAAAGAAAGAGGAAACAAATCTCAGCTGTAACTTACGTGAGCTTCCTCATATATGTAGGCTGTGTGCCAAATCTTCTCATTCATTTTATTGTTGCCTTTCCCTGGGCTTAGAATTAAAAGCCAAACACGGTTAGAGGGGAAAAAGGATTTTACCTAGGTATTTATTTAAGGATCCTCTGGTGCACCACATCGAGGTAGAAAGCACCCCTGAATGCACATTGAAAATGCACACCTGAAAGATGCACACCAGGATGCCCAGCCCAAAAATGCACCCACACGATAATTCACGTATACAGTTACAGACCTTGCAAATCAGCTTATCCATCAAAGATTCCCCAATGAGAGGCTCAAGAGAAGCCCCTGTCTTGAGGAACCTTCCCCCTGGATGGGCTTATCTTGGTTTATAGACTGTGTTCTGGAGAGGAGCTTGGTGTCTGGGGCTTTTTGACGCAACTTCGAGGTTTCCAAGATGTTTAGTCTCTTGGCTTAATGGAACTTTGGGTCTAAGCTAGTTATCAGACTTAGGGAATTACAAGTATGTGGGCTAAAAGCACTAAGGATACATTCAAAGCTGTATAAAAGGGTATACGATGTGCTCTTATTGAGAATGCTATCAACTTCAGAAAACATAACAAACTGTGCCTTCCTGGGAGAAAAAAAAACAATTAATAAAATGTAAGCACAAAATGTCAGAAACTAGTTTTCTGGGTATTGAGAAGCAGGATAATAAATATTGAGATTCAATAATACATCTATTTAGCAATAGAGATGAATATATGATTGTAACATAAGTCTTGTAGTATGCTAGTAAACACTGTATTACTTACTATTTGATGAAGTTTGCATTTAATATAGAAAAAAGCACTTCTCTTTCTCCTTCATGGAACACAGTTTGCATCATTTATGGAAGTGGTTTTTGTTTTACAGTACCAAAAAAAAGTTTTATTGATGGCATGGCTGACCACCTGCCTACTTTAAGTTTGAGGATTAAATGTTTACCAACAGTTTTTTGAGTGATGGAATACACTAATTTTTGTTCTGTGCTTTAATGCTGTTATTTGCTTGATATGTCCACCACTTAGAAATGGTAAAATGAAAAGGATATTTATCACCTTCTTCAACAGCAGTGCCCATAGGGTTTGATGGTTTTTGGTTTTCTAGGTGGTACTGACAAAACCTTGCAAACTCCTGCTTCTTTCTCTTACTCCATAACAAGGGCAGACTGGCCAGAATATTTAAATGGAGTATAGCTACTTGATTTAGTCCAGATGTTGAGTACTTCCATTTGCTGTTCTCAGGATTATAAGTTACTTAACTTAGTTGTTTAACTAATAATTCTTATTTGCTCCTCTGTTTCTCCCCCCTTTCCTTCTCTGTATCATTTGGCCACAACAGATAGGCTGTCTTCTCTCTTGATTTCACTGATCCTCACCTGGATACAATACCGGCTGCCTTTAAAAAACATAATTTCTCTCTCATATGAAGAGGAAGAGAGATGTGGAGCTGAGAATTTTGTTACTTTGGTGTAAAAGGCTTTTTATTTTAATGATAAAGCTTGGCTTGAGATTTCCTCTTCTCATTTCCTTCTACTTCCAGTGCACCTGTGGACCAACCACTCCCAAATTTCTCATTTCCCAGTCAGCGTTTCCTTGCTTTTTTTTCATGCTGACCCTGATACACAAAAGAATCTTCTTGAAAAAAGAAACCGCAAAACAACCCACACAAAAACCCAATGTTTGTTTTATGCTTCCTCCTTAAATACTCCTTTGCCAAAGTATACAGTTAGGATCTTGAAAACGTTCTGATGTCCTGAAGACTGCCTTTTCTGCTAACCAGCATCTTCTCAGCATCCCCTCCCTTGCCTGGACCTAGAGGCTGTCTCATATACTTCTCAAGTGGGTGTCATGAATGCTTATTTCATGAACTGAACAGAGGCTGTAAGCCCCATACTATCAATGGAAAAGGGAGCAGGCTGCAAAAATAAACTTGGGAGCTGCTGATTTTAATTTGCAAATTTTGTGGACAATTTATCTTCTGTGTACATTATCATACAGTGTGATATCTATTTGACACCTTCCTTTAGCTTCAGTGCCATTTTTTAAATGACCGACTGTGATCACTATCGAGGAAAATTTTATAACTGCTGTGAATAAGAAAGCATATGCCTAAGCTATCTAGGCGACATATGACAAAATTCTAAGGAATCAAGTAGCATATAATTTTTTTAAAAATCACTGTAGATTCTTGCTGGTGCCAAATCTGGGACCTGGGCCACTGCTGTACCACAAGCAGGCATTTCTTGAGCAGAAGCAGAACTGCCTGGACAGTTCAATGTCCCCTGACTGCGAGCACGTACACAGCCCCATGTAGTCCTACTTGCACAAGGAAGGGTAGGATGTCCCTTTGATAAATTGTGTCCATCAAAGAGATTGTGAAGCTATATAATATCCCTTATCTAGCCAACCACTAGCAGAGGAGGTGCAATCGAAGGAAGTGGCTCATGGCTTGGATGTAACACTACATCCTGATGAGGAAGCTAGGAGCACACCAGAATGGCTCTTGATCTGCCGTGAGGGAGAGAGCACACCGCGGTCAGTGACTGGTCACCTCGGCTTCCTGAAGTGAGGGTGGCTCCTCTCCAGCCTTGCACTAATCATAGCTTGAACATGCAGAGGAAACAGGAGTCCACTGGGAATCCACATCTCTGGTCTACTTAAGTCTTGTAAATAATCCTGCAGAAATTTAATTTCTCTCATCTGCTTGAGGAAATGTGGCTCATATCTGTCCGAATAGTATTGGTATCAGAAAATCCCTGAAATGTTGATTGAACCTATTGCTGGGAGATATTTTTATTAAATCAATTTCTCTTTAATTTCACAACGGAAGAACAGAAGAGGGAGAGGAGGACTGAAATGATTCTGCACTGATGTAAACAAACATAAATATTACTGGATAAAAATAACATGTTTCAAAATCACTTTTATATCTTTAATTGCTATCAACTTGTATGGCCAAAATTCTGTTCTGTTGGTGGCACAATTAACCCAAATTATGTTATAATGTGATAATACACCAGACTTTTCCTGTTTACAAAGCTGTGGCCGTTACTTCCGATTTTATACATCTAAGCTGGCTGTTCCAAATGAAATTTTAAAATTGCTAAAAATAATTCTTGTGAAATGAATTTAGTAAGCTGACCTTCTGGGAAAGTCACTCTGCCACAAATCATTTTGAATTTATTCCATTCATTTCCTTGCCTGACTTTTTATTATATTTTTATTCAAATGTACTGTGTCTTGTCTACCTGTAGTGTCAGTTTCACTCATAAAATTGCTTGAACCAAGTACATAAAACCACCAATGACATGCAAATCTGGTAAGATAAAACTTTTTTAACCAAATTTTTTCAACATAAAAAATGAATATATTCTTCACTTACAGAAGGACTATATAAATAAGAGTCTGACTTCATTAAATCAGTAAAATAATTATATTATATTTGAAAATGAAAAATCCAGATTTGATACTGAGAAGCACTGATACCAAAACCAAATACAAATTCCAGACAGATTGAAATCTTCTTTTACTCTTACTGAAAATAATACACAGACATAGCACACTATATAAAGATACATTATTATAAATAATATATTATATATTATATAAATATAAATATATATTATTAAAATTTTTTGTTCTACATCTTCAAAGTAAGTGCACAGTTTAGATCTGCAGTTGCTATGACTTCACGTGAAAAGACAGAAAAGACATCACAACTACCCTATCTGTGAAAATTCACAGGGTCTAAAGGTACATTTTGATAGGTTGCGAGACCTGGGCTACACTGCAATGCTATGCCTAAGGATTCCAGCTTTCCTGCATTCTAACTCACTTATCTTGTTTTTGAGACAAGTGCTTTAAAATGCTTCATCAGTGTCATGTGATTGTATTTTCCTGTAAGCTTCCTTTACTCACACATCCTCCAGGCTAATTTCATTTTATCTCTGACAAAAGATGCTGCACATCACTTCCTTCCTACCTGGGGGTTTAGTCCAAGACCTTCCAAGGGAGAAACATTCTCAACTCTCACCCAGAGAGGACACAAAGCAGTGCAGTAGGACTGAAGGGAAAGAGGCTCCTGCTGCCAAGGGTCACAGGGCATTGCCTAGCAGGAAACAGGCACTCTGCGTGTGACATCCTGCAGGATTTATTTGGCAGGTGGGGAGGCTGAAAGCCCACACTGCACCAGTGGAAGTGTAGGAACAAATTTCCTCAAACAAATGTGTATCACAACAGTCAGGGGTACTTATTGTGCCATAAGTCTACAGTTATATCCACCCTCTAAGGCACCGAAGTATTGCGTTTTGAAATTAGATAACTAACAAGTTTGGTCTGGAAAGCATGTTGCAATTTCCCTCTACCTTTCTTCCTTCATATATTTAAAGTGTTCTTTGTACAAGAAGCAGTGAGTTTAATTTTTTATGCAGGTTGATTACAGAACATGTATGAATACAAGTCAATACATGGACGAGTGGGATTGAAACATGAATGTCTCATTTATTAGAACCCTTGTATGCTGTGTACATTACACATAGACTATACCTGCTGACAGTGAGATAACTGGTAGGGTGAAATTTGTCATCCATATCAAAGCAGGCTTTTGCTATTTATGTATCTCTTTTATCTGCTCATGCCATGGGTGAAGGATGTGGTGATCTGGTCTCCTGAGATGGCGAAGCTGTTGCTTGCTTCATAAGTGGCAGAATTACAGAATCATAAAGGCTGGAAAAGACCTTTAAGGTCATCAACTCCAACTGTCAACATAGAACCACCACCATGTTCACCATTAAGCCATGTGCCATATCCATATACTTTATGAACACTTCTAGGGATGATGACTCCATCACTTCCCTGAGAAGTCTTTTCCAATGCCTTACAAACCTTTCTGTGAAAAAAATTTTTTCCTGATATCTAATTTAAACCTCCTCTTTTGCATCTTAAGCCCACTTCCTTTTTTCCTCACTTGTTACCTGGGAGAAGAGACTGACCCTCACCTGGCCACAACCTCCTTTCAGGCAGTTATAGAGGGTGATAAGGTCACTCCTGAGCCTCCTTTGCTCCAGGCTAAACAACCCCAGCTCCTTCAGCCCCTCCTCACAGGACTTGTGCTCCAGACCCTTCACTAGCTAGTTGGCCTTCTCCAGACTCTCTCTGGCACCTCACTATCTTGGAGTGAGTGGCTCAAAAATGAACACAGGATCTGACGTGTGGCAAAAGAACTCATCAGTAAGAAATTGCACTAAACTCACCATAGAGAAATTCCCAAGCTCCTTCTCTTTTGCTTCTTCCACTTTCTTCTGCATTGGAAACGAACACCTATTTGAAGAGACTTTCTCAAAGAAATCAGTGCACACTTTTGATAACTAGAACACGTGGAGAATTAATCCCTTCAACTCAACTGCTCCCCGCTACTATCACCTGTCAACGGGGAGTCTAGATCAATTCCTGATGAAAAGTTATTCTCTTTGTGGCTCTCCAAGCTGTTGCTACTGAATGGCTAGCGTGGCTGCAGGAGAGGAAAATCTTCTGAAGTGGGAACTTCATGAACTACACGGAAACACATTAAAAGACAGAAGGGAAAGTTAAGAAAACACTGAGTCATGAAATGCCACACAGAATGCTCAGCCCTCACATTGTACTGTTGCATACACACATCATGAGATAAAACAAAGTTGAGGATTCAGAGAAATACTCTACCTCCTTCGTAGATTCCCTCCATAGCTGAGATATAAGGACTGCTTTCATCTCTTACAGGGAGATTTTTGAAGACAACTAGTATTTTTTTTGTTCAAACATCTCCTTGAAAGGCTAAGAGGAGGGATGGTAAAGAGTGAATGTTAGAAATAACCAAAAGCAGGCAGCATACTTGGCTGCTGGACACACAGCCCATACCATTGTTAGAATATCCTGCTGAGGAAAAACACAGCAGTAAACACAGTCCTGAAAAGTAATAGAATATGATGTTTTCCAAGCAGCTCTGGTGGCGTAAAACAGGTAAAGTAGGCATTTTTGGGAGTGGACAGTTTAACTTCATCCTTAACGAATAGAAATTGAGATAAATCTATTGACTTCAAAACAACTAAATGCATTTGCACTGGCTTAAAATCTATTTTATTGATTTTTTTCTCTTTTGTCTGAACAAAATAATTTTAGCTGAAGGAAGCTAGTTGATTTTTAGCAAAATTACCATAAGAAAACAATGTAAATCTGTTTAATGTCTTCATAAAAGCACTTCGAAAAATCCATTTCTCATGGAGTTTAAGATTTTTCAGAGCTTTACCTTCTGATTTCATTTGTGTTACAATGAAACAACAGCTGTGACTTTAGTTGGTCTCAGTGAGTGTCTTTTTTAATGATTAAGTTATGTGACTTCATTTTTTCAGAAAACAAGACCCTGTCCTAAAAATTAAATTTGCTATTTCTTAGGTTTTTTTTGTTCCAACCTAACAAGAAAGATGAAAAGCAAGAAAATAGCAATATTGGCTGTTAATGGAAAGTAGAAACTGAAAGAGTTCTTTCCATTCTACCAAGTGTTATTATTCTCTCTAGAAAATTTAGGACTCTAGTGTGGGAAATGCTACAGACAATAATTAGAATCAATACTGTATTTTACAATACCTCAGTGCCAGTGCAAATTGCCAATAATTGTCACTGTGCAGATTCTTATATTGTGACACATTTCAGGATCTCAGAAGTCATGTTTAAAAATTGGCACATCAAACAGAACAGAAATATGAGCTACTCCATAGTGTCCAGACAGAAAAACTATATTACTTTGGAAGGAACTTTTTAATAGTGAGAAAGGAACCGAGCCATTATACTAAATAAATGATCACTGATGAATTTTCAGAATGAAGATGAGTTTATAATTCAAAAGATTTTTTTAAAAGAGACAGAAATTCTTAGTGATCTCTTGCAGACCGGTGCTTTCTTCTAAAGTTCTTCTTTTGAGACTAAGGGGAGAGGTCACAGTAAAGTGACTGTGTGACCCCTGTGAAGCAATGAAAGAATACAGATGTTCAGAATATGTACCTACAAATGAAAATAGCAGCAAAAAAATGACCAGGTTAGACATTTTATGCTCATTTTTGTGCATGTAATCACACTCCTATTAATTCACAGATGGGATTAAAGTAAAATGAGTATAATTTTTCCTAATCTCCCTATATCGCAAACATTAAATTTCTCTCCCTTATCCCTGATCAGAGCACAGGATAACTTACCCTTCTGTGACATATAGCTTGTACATGTTAAAGTACATGCCAGAAAAGCAGTCTGTGTTTAAAGATAACACAAAACGAATCATTTATCACTTCACTTGAAACTTCGCTCCAATGATTAAACATTCTCACTGTTTAAAACATGAATTTAATATTTAAAAATGTGTCTGTCTTCAGTTTATGTGGGTTCACTTCCAGCCACTGGTTTCTCTTGTGTTGTTCTTTCTCCTGTTTTCTTGGTGGTTGATGCAGGGGGCAGGGACAATTTCCACTAGACTAAGTTGCTCAAATCCCCATCCAACCTGGCATTTCTGGGAGCGGGACATTCACAACTTCTCTGAGGAATATGTTGCAGTGCCTCAGCAACCTCATAGTAAAGAATTTCTTCCTAATGTCTAATCTAAACCTGCTTTCTTTCAGTTTAAAGCCATTTCTCCTTTTCCTATCACTGGATACCCTTAAAAAAATGTCCCTCTGCAACCTTCTTGTAGGCTCCCTTTAGGTACTGGAAGGATGCCATAAGGTGTCCCTGAAGAATTCTATTCTCCAGATTGAGCAATCCCAGCACCCTCAGCCTATCTTCATAGGAGATAATCATCTTTTTGATAGCCTTCTTCTGGACTCACTCCAACATGTCCATGTTCCTCCTTTGCTGGGGGCACCAGAGCTGGTTGCAGCCCTGCAGGTGGGGTCTCACCAGAGCAGAGCAGAGGGGCAGAAACCCCTCCCTGGCCCTGCTGGCCGCGCTGCTTTGGATGCAGCCCAGGACATGTTTGGCTCTCTGGGCTGTGAGTGCCATGGCTGGGTCATGTTGAGATTTTCACCCAGCAGAACCCCCCAATCCTTCTTGGCAGAGCTGTTCTCAATCCCTTCATTCACCAGGCTATATTGATACCACAGCTTGCCCTGACCCAGGTGCACCACCTTGCACTTGGTGTCTTGTTAAACCTCACGAGGTTCCACAGCCCCACTTCTTGAGCTGGTCCAGGTCCCTCTGGATGGCATCACGTCTTTTTAGGAGGGCCAACAGCACCACTCAGCCCAGTGTCATCAGCAAACTTGCCTAGAGTGCCCTCGACCTCCTTGTCTGTGGCATCGATGAAGACATTAAATAACACTGGTACCAGTTTGGACCCCTGAGAGACATCACTTGTCATCAATATCTGTCAGAACACTGAGCTATCCCGCACTGCCCTCTGGATATGACTGTCCAATCTCTTTCTTACCCATTGAACAGGCCACTCAATTTTAACAAAATGTAAATTTTGTCAAGACTTTATAGGAGTCCTGTTGAAAGCCCCTGCAGATATCAGGAGGACTAGATACCAAGTATGAGATAGACACTAAGAGAAAAGCACTCAGAATAAGCTGAACTGCCAGTAGATACCAAGGATATTCACAGGCCAAAGCTATCAGAAGCCAGAAAGTCACAACAGAACTTGTTGAACTGTATCTGTCTGGTACTTTTCTGGGGAGAAAGGAGAAGAATGGGAAATGCTGAAAGACAGAGAGAAGTACCACTGTAATAGCAGCAGTTATAAAGACTAAATTATTTTGAAATTTGAGGTAAAGTCTAAAATATTTTAAATTTTTGTGATTCTGACCAAAAAAAAGGACAAATTCTATATTTTCAGTGGTTCATGTTTATATTTGCATGACTACTACATTAACGGTCCTAGAACTGAGTTCAAGAGGAAAAAACCAAAGCATTGTCTGCTATGGTGATCCTCCTGAGCAGGTAGGAGTCAATTTTGTATTCTACATTGAAGATAATTATGCCCACATACTGTTTAATCAACAGTCACGGCAAGCTTGAGGGGAATTAAAGAGCAATGCAATCATTGTGCTTCATAGTATGAATAGCATTTGATGACGCATTGCAGAAACAGCCAGAAATAACATGGGAAAGGATGTTTCACAGAACAGATTGTACCATGAGCTCCAGCTACCAAGCTTAGGAGGTTGCAGTTCAACCCTTATCCATCTGCCTATGTCCCCTACACAAATTGTGTGGGTTTGCCCTTTCTATTTCTGTTTGAAAGATATCAAAGCAACTAAAAGCAAGAAGTAGGTGGAAGTCTTTTGACACCTGAAACTCTCAGCAGCAGCATGAGTATATGCTGAGGCAGACCTCTGTTGTTGGCCAGTGGTGCTCACCTGGTTGCTGGTACCATCTCTTAAGAGGAGGAAAAGTTCAGGACCTCCTCTGTCTGCCCTACCACATCAAAGCAATAGACTCATGTGGGTTTTTCTTTTCAAAAAATAAACGCATTTTAGTATTTTTTCTATCCTTTCTTAAAGTGTGTATGGGGTAGTTGTGAATGGCTTTTGGTTTCCAATTTTAAAATTTGCTTTAAATAGCATAACACGTAATGTTGATATTTCTTGAAGATATTTTTTTTGCCCGTATTTGCTGCCCCCAGTTTTATATGAAATGCCGAGATGGTGGCTTGGTAGAAATCAGTCTGGAAAGTCACCACCAGTAGACATGTAGGGAATACTTATCTTTTTATATTAAAAGAATAAAGTAAGATTCCACTGAAAAAGTTATTTGCCATAGCTGCAGGTAAATTCATAAGATAAATTAAAGTGTTTGCAACAAAGCATATTCAACAATTTAAGTTACTCTGCATCCCAATACCTTAGTAATTAAAACTATTGTGTTTTTTATATGTTTGGAAATGGTTATTTTGAAAGTTGTTAACATCTGAAAGTGTAGTATTGAGCATAAACCCTTCATTTTACAGTTAGCAGTTCTGTATTGTTTGCACACATTTATTTCAGTATTTGCAGCAATGATCAATTTTCTGGAGAGTTATATTCGTGATAACCCTCGGCAATACCACATCTACTTTGATTCAGTCATTTGATCTCATCAAGCTGAAAATCAGGTCTGCAGAGAAGGACTCGGTGATCTTGGTAGATGTGAAGGTGAACATGAGCCCTTTGGACAAATACAGCCCATAGCATCACAGGCTGCTTTAGGAAGGGCGTTGCAAGCTGACGGATGTGATCCTTTCCCCGTACTCAGCATTGGTGAGGCACACCTGGAATGCTGCATCTAGTTCTGTGCTCACCAATACAAAACACACATGTGTCTGCTGGGGTGAGTCCAGTGGAGGGACATGAAAGAGGTTAAGAGCCTGAAGCTTGGAGAATCTGCCATACAGGGACAGAGAGATTTGGGACTGTTTAGACTGGAGAAGAGAAGGCTCAGGGGAGACCTTATCAGTGTATATAGAGTCCTAGTAGGATGGGAGAGACAGACTAAAGGGGAAAGGAATCTGTTCTCAGGGGATTGGAGATGGTAGGCAATGGGCATGAAGTCAAATGCATGAAGTTGGTGTAGACTAAAGATGTGACCAAACATTGGAACAGATGACCCATGGGTCTTTAGTCTTCTTCCTTGGAAATGCTCAACAGCTGATTGGAAGTGGTTGTGAGCAATGTGACGTATCTAGTCCTGCTTTGAGCAGTGGGGTGGGACTGCACAACCTTCAGACTTGGATCTGATCTCACCTGTTTTGTGAGGATGTGATTCATACATTTCCCTGTATTCCACACATGGGAATAGAGCCTCTTTAACAAGCTTACTTGTTTGAGTGTTGGGACTGAAAGAGGGTAATATATTTTAAATAGATGTTTTTTCTATATGAATTCAACTTGGTCTTGATTTAAAAGGAGACCACTGTATGGATTCAAACAACTGGTACAACTTTCCTTGGAAAAGTTACTGTAGCATGATCTACACTTGAAGGGTCTGATGGCCAAAGCATGGCTTGCCTCAGTGCTGCCCTGCTGACCTGATCAGTTAAATTAAAACAGAGCCTCAGGGGATCATAAGCCTGTAAAGCAATGTCACGACGTCTCAAGACAGCTTGTAAGATATGATTTAAAAATCAGTATAGCCTGATATTGATAAAGATCTGGACTCCTTACTGAATTAGCACACCTGCATGGGACCCTGAGTGGAAATGCAACCTTGACTCTATTTTCTACCTGTTTATATATCCCAGAGTTTTTTTATATGCATTTTGAGCATCTTGTGGAAACAGGTGTGCCATAACTCCTGCTATTTCTGTCCTCTGAAGTTCCTTGAGCAGTCCATCCTAATGGGCCTGTTTCTGTTTATTGTCTTCGACATAATTATTGTCAGTCACCTTTTCTTTACATTTCAATTGACCTCGAGAGGGGAGGACTCCTTTATACCGCTGACAGTGTATCTTTCATCTGCTTTTATGACTTCTTCAAACAACAATGGATGCTCTAATATAAATATACTTTTTCCCCCAGTATATTAAGGATCTAAGACAATTACTTCTGTTTTACCAAAGCATTTTTTCCATTGCATTCAGAAATTGAAAGAGTAGTTTAGAAGGGCTAGGTTTGAGGCATATGCAGTTTAATATCACGACAGTAGACAAAAGTGCTTAGAGATGTTTGGTTAAGTGATTTGATATGGAATATTTTGCATTTGTGCTGTGATGATCATACTGATTTTTCTCTCTTTGTCCCTCATCCTGTATAGTAAACTAACATAATAACGTAATTTAAGATCAGATGTGAACATATCTACTGCCACAAACTCATCACTGGAAAGAGCGTTAAAGTGTGAGATTGGATATTGGTGCCAGAATCGTGACCCCTCTTGATACGCAGGTTTTGTGGCCATGCATTTTCTTTTAAAATCAGGGAAATACCAGAAGTGTTGTTGTTACATTTGTTACCACAGTGGAGGGTTAGTCTCATTTAGTACAGAATCCAAATTAATTCCTCTCAGTAGGAAGTACTTACTGAAATAAAGCACAAATGGATGGTAACATACCTATGTTTCCTCACAGATTTGAAATGACAGACTGGTATGCTTCCTAAAGCAAAATGCAGCTACTTAACATTCTTGTAAGTCCTCTCACAATTACCATGATCCACAAAAGGACACAGCTCCAGGTTAGCATTCAGGAAACTCTTGTCACATGCAGCTGAAGACTCTCAAGAACTTCATTAGGAGAGGCACAAATTAAAAATCTGGGAAGAAATATGTACTAAGAGACACACTGAGCTAGAAATTCTTCCAAAAGTTGATGAAAGAAGTCCAACAGAACAAAATAAGCAAGGGACCTCTGACACTAACACTGCCCCCCTTCCTTGGTGATGAAAGTAACTGCAGTACATGGAGATTTTGCAGCAACCATTAAAGAAAAGAAAAAGAAGAAAATGAAACTTTGAGACCTTTTTCTATTGAAACACTTTAGCTGTTCATTCAGTGTTAACTCAATGAATAAAAATGCATTAAGTTCTGATTTTCATTTCCAGTCTCCCTGATTAGTCTGTCTGCTATGATTAGCCATGACTAGTTACTCCTGTGTTGCACCAGAGCAGATCAAAGAGGTAAAGAAGACTAGCACATCACATGGGATGTAATCCACCCAGAAAACTCTGTCCTCAAGGAATCCGTGCATCTGTGCATTTGCAGGCTGGGAACAGAAAGCTCATGGAAATAAGTGGTGAGTTAAAGCTCTCTTTGTAGCAGCTGGCACACGTTCCCAGATCAGGTTTGCATAGCCCCAGAGCTGCTGGGTCTCAGTGTTTAAAATGAGGCTTCTATGAAAAATTAAACTGAGTTGGAAAAGGTCAGCCAAGTGGTATCCTCCATCAGCCCACTAAAGGGGGTTCCCAGCAGCAGAGATCTGATCAAAGACTGCTTCTCTGAGACATAAAGGTTCACTGAGCAAGTCCCAAGGAGAGTTTAACTCTGCACAGCTAATTCAGACATGCAGCATGGCCCAGCTTTATTAGCACCATACAGAGGCTAGCCAGTCTGGCCCCAAGGAGCCCTTATCTCTATCAAGCTTGTAGGTACCTCCAATATTACATACTGAATGCTTTCTATCAAATGATGTACAATTCTGTTAAAACACCAAGTGACTCTGAGAAAGAGAAGTAAATGTATCTAAACTCAATTCTAAGGAGTTTAAATTTAAATTTTAGGTTCTGGGTATTTGGACATTTCACTCACTCTTTAAGTTCATCTAATATATTGCTTAAAAGATCTAATGAAATAAGTCAAATTATGAGCCTCTTATGAGAAGTTCTGCGAACTTGAATAAAGTATTTGGTCAGTACCTTAATAATTTCACAGTGAAAATGAATAAGGGAGCTTGCTAATATCTAATTCAGGTGTCGTTCAGCTGCTGGGTTGGGTTTGGGTATATTTCCTAACACTTAACTAACTCTGTTTTCAGAAACTTTGCAAGACATTAATTAAGCACTAAGAAATAAGAATTTAGAGGAAAAAAAAAATAAATTTGAATCTGCAAGTAGCATAGAGGAACATTGGTAGCAAACACACAGAAGAATGTAGTTGGAGAGAGTCAGAAATAAAAATATCAGGAGCTGAAACTGACTATGATAATATAAAGAATGTACCCCACTGTGCATCAGACACTGCCAGGACAACAAAGCTCTCAGCAAAATAGTATTTCATGCTAAGAAATTCACTGAGGAATCTATTGATCTGTCATTAAAAAATGATCTCCCCCTACCCATTTGACTCTGATCTATTTACACAGCATTTAGTACATTCATAAAATGCTGCTCTATCTGGCACACTGTTCAGTTTGTGCAAGTGACAAACCATCTGAGCAATTGGTTTGGTTCCAGTGTAGGCATGATTTGCTCAATAACTGATGGCTGAGATGTTATCAGGATTGCCTTTGAATTTTCTAGAGAGATCAGAATGAAAGGGCTGGTTTTCTAACATAGTATTTATGTATCTAATATAAATTAATGAGAGGTAACAAGCATTAATCACCTCCTGTCTGCAGGTCTTATACACATTAATGAATTAAGTTGCTAATTCTAGGATAAAGATAGATGACATAACGCATATTTTGATAGAAAAGACTAAAATAAAACAAGACAGTCTCTGGACGTGGGAGGGAAAGGTAATATTTTCCACAAGAGAGATGAAGGATAACAAAGACTAAAACCAAAGGACAACTTAAGCACTTCTACCCAAGATACATGATGCACATGCCAGACAGATTGAGAACCTATCCCATGTGATGAAAGACTTCAAAAAAAGAAAAGCTACAAATAGTCCTGGAAGAAACAAAGAGAGGGCAAAATAGCACTAACTTGTATTTCACTTTTCCTTCACATAAAATCTGGACAATATCAGCATTCTGGAGACATGCTCTATTTCCCTATTTGCCTTTAGACATCCGATTGAAGATGTTGTTTCTACCTGTCTAACAGAGAAATTTTTTGCATGATTTGGATTGATTTATATGTTAATGACATTTAACACGTCTGCAGACATGAATTGTACATTGCCTCAATTGACTGATTCTTTGCTGTCTTAGGAACAGAGTAGGATTTTAATCACTTCAGCTCAGACAGAAGTCAAGACAATAAGGTGTAACAAGGCAATAAAAGCCTCGAAGCAGTTGAAACCCTGGTATGATTTATGTAATTATTTATTTTGCAAAGGAGTTAGGAGTCCTAGGATACAGCTGTATGTTATTGCTTTAAGCCAAAATTGTTATTTCTGTTTGCAGCAAGACAGGCCGCCATAAATATTACTAATTTGAAGTGTGCTGAGAGACCAATTACTTAACAGGTTAAGGCAGTTTCCACCTTGGACAAACAAACTACCAGAGATGCATGCAATCATGATGCAGCTGCATGCTACCAACTCCCAGGCTTTTCTGCTTCTTTCACAGTTCCCAGATACAGGTTTGGAACAGATAAATAATACGATAATACGATAAATAATTTGGTGACTACCAGATCCCTAGTACTGCAGCCAGAATTGCTGCTGATGTATTGCTGACTGATCTTCCCAGATTCACCCTTTGGAGAGCAGAGCTCTCTGTTGGGCAGAGAAAACATTCACATTCCCAGCTTAAGCTCCTGACTTCCCTCCATGGGTTTTAGTAATTGCCAAGATTTGAAATACAACTGTCCATGTGTTTCTTGGTGCATAAAAACCATAGCACAAACTGAAATCAGAGCGAAAGAGTTATGGTTGTTAGTCACCACTAATTATAAAGCACCTTCAACATGTGATTGCTATTTGCAATAACTTGCCATGCAAGAAAAACATTTTCTTGAGCTGCCTGTGAATGTAGCAGTGTGAGTAAGGGCATTGCAAGCCATTAAATTCTTTGCTCACAGGCTACAGGAGAGTCTGGAAGATATTTTTATTCTCAGATGAATCTAAAATGGGGTGTGTCTTTCTGAAGCAAATTCTTCCTCCCAAAAGTCAATCAAGGTAAGCTGAGAGATCTAATTGCGTGTGTTATGTGATGCTTTTTAAACCACAAAAAACTTCAGAAGTAAGTGATGATTTCAAGGTAGCTTAGGTATGGAAACTTCCATGAAGAACAGAAAAATAGTTGAAACTACTCTCTTGCACAGTACACTCTCTGTGTGTCAGATAGCCCAGAACAACAACAGTCATATCCCTTTACACAAGACTGGATGGATCACAGTGTGGCAGTCTGGGAGTAGGGTGATGGGCACCTGCTTGGCAGGTCTCATCAAGACTAGGGGTTAGAAACATGGAAATTTTAACTAAATTACTTCCTCAGTAGAACCAGTTCGAGAAATGTGAACGTGCATGGACAGATTTATTTATGTTTTAGCCCAAAGGAGTGTTTGACAAATCGAGTCATTTGCAAAAAGTTACAGTCAACACATTAACAACCTATTAAAGGAAGCAAATCATAAAGTGCATATTCTGCCTCTACAATGTTGTAAGTAGTTTGACTGGAAGAATCACAAACAACTGGTGCAAGGGCCGTTATATTAATATCAGTGTCTTTAGCAGCAGCACTTTGGTCTTCCATATAAAAGCTGTGCAGCAATTGACAAAAAAACACCAGCACATTTATAAGGTATTTTCCATATTTTCTCAACAAAATTAAGATTCGTTTACCGGAAAGTGACAGTCCCATGGATTTTGAATTTCTGTAGCTGCAATTTCTTTTCTTAAGTGAATTATGCTCGTGAATAACACAAAAACATTCCATATTTGTTATGATACTTATTTATTATTTCTTTTTAATATTCAGTAGAAGACCTGTTTGTCTTCTAATTATTTTCTTACATAGAATGGGACTAAACCAAGAACTTTAGCATCTGGGTTGAACTGCCACTTTCATTATCTTGGAAATAAGTGTGGAGATATTTAGTTCATACAAGATCTTGGTATTGCTCTCAAGCAACTTATTGAAGCTTTAGACATGTGACTAATTTTTTCAGGCTGTTTGCAGGATAGAGACTTTATTTGTAAAATTCTCAGTAGTTGCTGAGAAGAAAAATCTCAAGAGGTAATGCCTTTTCTAGTTTTACTTTTCCAACCCCAGGAACAGCATTTTGGTGTAGATGTACAACTTGCACCAGTGGAGTTCACTCTGCCTTTTCTCTGCAGCAGTTCTGCGCCAAGAGTCGTTTTCTGCAGTCTGCTAGCTATGAAAGAAATGCATGCTCTATTTATAGATAAACTTCCTGTGACCCATGGAAAGATATTCTTTAATTTTCCCTTATGTTTTAGCTTGTTTAAAATCCCAAAAAAGCTATTTCACTTTTCAGCTGCTAATGCCTTTTTTTAGACCTGTATAGGTATGCATTAGCTGGCTATTTTTTTAAAGTGTTCATTGGCATACCTGCTTAAAATTATACCAGTTAGTTTAGAGTACCTGCCATCCTGAAAAGATCCCATACATTTTTCAATAATTTCATAGGTTTTCTTCATTTTTGTAAGCAGTTCCTTTCAACTCATAAAACAGCATACTAAATTTAGCTTTAGAGATACTAAAACCAAAAAGAATAAGAAAGAAAGAAGAAAGCAGTATTTTTAATGAAACTCTGTTCTGGGTTTTCAGGTTATACTTTTTAAATGAATCTTGACACTCTGTTTTCCCAGGTAATACAACCGATATGTCTGGTTTAAATTTTGTCTCCATCTGTCATTATGCCCCTACTCCTAGGTTTTTTTGTTTTCCCTCAATGAGAAGCAGAAGAAAACAAATTTCAGGTATTTCAAGCGTAAATTTTCCACCCTGTAGAAATTGATAGTATAAAGCTCCTGGCCAAAAATCCTCAGCATCTGAGCAATAATTACAACGTGCAACACAAGGTTTATGACAGCCAAAGAACAAAAAACTGTGTTTCTCTCTTCACCCAGACTGTGCTGGTTGCATTCATTTGCATACAGTTGTCTACACCTTAGCTACTTTTGTGGTGAACAAGGAGAAGTGGAAAATTCAGAAGTGTCAATATTTTTCATTTCACCAAAAAGTAAACTAAAATAAACCAGTTCAGGAATAATACTTAGGATGTCTTGCTCCTATCCTGGTGAGCATCAGAAATATTCATAGTTGTACTCATTTCCAACAGTTAGCATCCCTAATTGCTATCAACAGTAGAGCAAAGTGTGGATCTTCTCAGAGGTTCTCTCTGGAAGAAACACTGACAGAAAAACCTTTGAGATACTTGTTTTGGCAAATTTCTCTAGAACAAACAAATTCTTAAGTTTCCTGCTTGCCTTTAGAATCCCCAGAAACTAGTAATACTGTATGCCTTATGCTCGTAAGAAATGCAAATCCAGGAGTCAATATCTTGAGCTGCTTTGCTAATGGTTTGTTTTCTGAATGTTTGAGTCAAGGCAAACCTTTCATAGGGCAAACTCATCTGGAGTTTGGGGCATTAGAGAGACACATATGTATACACAAACCTCAGAACATTAAAGCAGTGGAAACATACCCAGAGATTTTGGGAATAGCATGGAATTCTGAAAAATAAATTAGTCTTTTTTGCTGAAATGATCCATAATACCTAGCTGATGTCAACAGCTGCAACCAGTTTTCTAGAAGGAAAAGAAAAAAATCACCATCTTTCTTATTGAAATATCCTGTGAATTCTAGAAGAGAAGTATCCACAGAAATCAGTAACAGCAGTCAGTATCTTCAGGCATCATCAGAGAGAATTGAAAATTGTTATTGATTAGTTTTATATTCAGCTACTTCTCCTAAAAATCTCAGTCACTTTTCCAAATTCAGAAAATGTTTTCTACTTCTACAGATTTCCCAGTCATACAAAAACTAAAAATTATGGGAAATTTGCTATAAGGTAATTTTTGTTTTGTTTTGTTTTCACCATGCTTTTTACTTCAAAAGATATTGAAATATGTGTAAAACATTTTCCTCTTTACCCCGTACAATTGTTTACTTGATATGTATTACCAATAAATATTTATCAGAAGCTTATTGTACTCAAAATAAGTTTGCATACTGTGAAGGTCAAACAAGCCTAGAAAAAGAGTTTTTGCATAAGCCATGTAGCACATGTTTCATTGCACTGACATAAACAGACAACTTTCCCTCCCTCCCATCCCTCCAAATATCCAGACTCTTCAGATCTTCAGGTACTAATACGGGCCCATATTAGCACTGCCATGTGACCTACTTTTTAGACCTTGTTATTGAGCTCTGCCTCTGTGCACAATCCCACCTTTGCTAAATTGTGGTCTACAGGGATTTGGATTCTGGCAGCAGTTTCACAAGTTCCCACTGCATTCTCTTCTCTTCATTCTCACTGCCTCTGCTTTTCATAGAACCCTCTACACACAGTGTTGCAGACACCTTTCCTTCCGCTGTGCTAGGCTATTACACTGCTTCAGTGAGCATGGTCTTGTCCTCACTCGTCTCCACTTGTCTTGCTATAAAGGGTAGTTCAGCTGCATTCTACTGAGTTTATTAAGCCCAAATTTAATGCTCAAAATTAAAATGATGACTCTTCTACTTTTAGTGGGGTTTATTGACATATTTACTTATTTCTCTCCTACCTTATCTAAAATTCATTTATTTATACTGCTCCAAAAACTGAAGATCTGATCAAGGAGTCCATGGTTATGAGAATAAGGATATTTAGGTGTTTTTTTTTTTTTCCCTAACCACATGAATTTTGTATACTACTTCATTCTGGGAAATTGTTGGTATCAGAACTTGACGGACATTTTGTTTCCTTGGATATAAAACTGAAAAAGTGAAACTCTTCATAGGAGAGAAGGAACTCCAATAATTTTGTTTGGAGTACTTCGAAAGAGTACTCTGATACTACTTTCAAAAAAGTTCTTCTTTGGCTCTAGCTGAATTCAGCCTTTCCCAGAGCCAAGAGTTTTACAGGATTATTGTAGAGTTTCTGTCAGAAAACTTTGAATTTCAGTAAATGTTTTATGGAAAAGTTATTCTCATTAACATAATGTTAAGTACTTAGAATGTCTTTTCCCACAATTGGACTTTGTTGGTGTATTTCCTGCACTTTGCCTAGGTTTTGTGTTCTCCGTCTGTTTGAGATTACATGGGGTTTTCCTTAACGTGAAAAATCTTATCTTTTGTTGACGGGAGTGACCTTTACTATTTTTAGAGCATAATGCAAGACCCATCTTTTCTCATGAGTCTTTCCTCAATAATGAACAATGACATCATATCCCAGGGTTGCTTTTAATAAAATGGTCAGAACTTTAGTAACTAGATATGAAAGACTAAATCAAGACAAGGAAATTGAGGTCTTTTACAAGATACCTCTGCACCAGAAGCTCTTGCTTATAATCAGAGTAACTTTGATTTGCTTAGCCAAGGAAATGATAACAAAACAGCTACAGCAGCTTAGGTTTCATCAGTCAAATGTACACCAGGTTCTCAGACAGAATTTAAACAGCTACTGGGACTTTAGGCTTCACACACTAAGGCCATGTCTAGATGGCTGCAATTACAGAAACATCACATCCTTCTGAGTTGGAAGGGCCCCACAAGGATTATCAAGTCCAGCTCTTAAGTGAGTAGTCTGTACGGGGATCAAACCCACAGCCTCGGCGTTATTAGTACCAAGATCTTACGAGCTGAGTTGGTCTCAGGGTCATTGCACACCCTGATTACAGTGCAGCCAAAGGACCGTTCTCACCCACAGAAAAAGCCAGCACCTGAAGGGGTGAGGGTCACACACAGAGCACTGCTGTGCCTCTCATCCATCCAGGGGCTGCTGAACACACACCACACTTCTGTTCAGAGACTCTGATCCTAACTTTCAAGACAAGTAATTTTTAAGCAGAACATAAACCAGAAGCATGGAACATCTTTATGGAAGCTATAAGAGCCCCTCAGGCATTTCAGCCACTGCTAGATTGATGCTTATTTTTACTTCTAAACCTTGCCAACGTCATCATGAAATTATCATTCTCTTACAATTCCAACTAAAGCGACAATCTTTAAACCATGAAATACAGAGTGATTTCAACTTTTTAACACTGAAGGATGTAGAAGGCATTCTGTCAGTGTCCAGAGTACAAAACCCCCGAAGTCAGATAAATACAATAGTTAGTCATGCACTCTTGTGTGGGAGAACAAACATCTGATTGGTGCGAGCTAACATTTAAGAGTATTCAGATGGAAATACGTTGGTAGGAGGATTTAGTCACAGAGAAGGAGGGATTGCTATTGTTTTGCTACACAAAGTGGAGCCTTCTTGCTCTGGAGGGGGTTAAAAAGCAAAGTGAGGAAGCAGACACTCCTTCACCATGGGCACTCTCTGGGAAGCTTGACTGACCTCAGTTATCAGGGTAAGAACTAAATCTGGGGCAAACAGAGGAATCCAGAGGGGGAAATATTCTACTGCCTTGGGACAATAGGCATTTCTGAACATCATATACACTCACTATAACAACAATGCCTTATTAACATCCTTTTCTTATTAAGACAATTGCCTTTTTCAGCACACATCTGTTTCCCACGTGAAGCAAGTGACTTACCTTGTTAACTTAAAATATTTTAAAAAACCACACAGCAAAAGCCTTTCCTCGGTAAGCAAATGGGCTTATAAACTGTCAGTTCTGAATAATGCTTAGTATGCAATGGATTCTCCCACTCATGAGCCACAAATACACTGCATGTCATCAAGAGCTTTTAATAATTTTGTCATCTAGATATTTCAGAAATGTTTTTAGATTTCTGCAGTGTCTTCAGTGGTGAAAGTAGCATGTATCCAATGTTAGCAATAGACTCTAAGCTATGAATCACCAGAGGAAAACAAAAAAAATTGCAAGAATAATGTTTAGTCATATTTGTCAGAATATCTCAGACCAAACAAATGCAACCCTCAGCGATCTCAAACTACATCTATCAATGCAGCACTCCTGAATTCAGTGAGAATTTTGCCAATTTTTACCCTGTTTTAAATTTCAAAGTACCTTGAGGCTGCATCATTTTTGCAAACAAAAAAAAAAATATTTATGAAATCTTCAACAGCACTTGGTGAAAAGTTTTATTCTCAGCACAGAGAGCTTTCTAATTTTGGAGAGTGAAGGGGGCAGGAAAGGCGGGGTTATGGTCTTGCATATTGCATGAAATACTAAGGACTCTGGCTCAGTCTTGAAGGTCTGCAAGTTATGTCATGTTGCTTGAATAGTAGATGTCAGAGCCCTTACAAAAAGCTTTTTGTTACTAGGGATATCCAGCAGGAAAATCTGACAAGAAGATCTCACATCTGGGAGTCTGTAAGGTGGTACCTCTGCTAGGTCATGATCTTCAGTCCAGAGCCATCCTTTGTCCCCTCAAAGCACTGAGCGAGGTCCATTCTTATTATTATTGGTTGTTCTGCTTTGAAAGACATTCTGCTTCATCCTTTTTAAGCTGTTCTGCTGCACAGCAAAAGGATTCAAGATTCGTTTGACAAAAAAGAGAAAACAAGTGTCAGCTTGGTTCAATAGCTGGGTAATGATCACACTTAGCAGAGGGGAAGAGTACTTACTCATAAGAATGTTTTATGCATTTTGTCTAGTGACCTTTGAACAAACTACAGGAACATGAAGAGCAGCCCATACCTTAATACCCAGAGCAGTAGGAGGGATGTGACTTTGAACTTTCTCCAGCAGAGGATCAAACTGAACTTGGAAGCACCACAATGGCCTCAAAATTTCACCAAATGTTTGTAATTTCCCACCTCCTCCAAATTCCATAGCCACAGCACCATGTTATTAATACCAGTACATAAGCAAGAATTTTCAGCCAGTTAGGTCTCTCATGTTATTTCTGGGCTCATTTCTTTAGTAATATCAAACCTTCACTGCCTGTAAGAAAATATCACAGTCAGTTATGGGTAGAGATTGCAGGACCTGAGCACAAAGCACCACCAACATGTCACTGCACAAACTACCCCAAATTATAACTCCCTTTAAGTAAATTTCCTTTTTTTCAAATAAACATAGTCTAAGTCTAGTTTTGATAATTGTGTTGAGACTCCTCTCTCCCTGCAGAACATGTACCTCCTCACAGTCTAGTCTTAGCACTTTCCCCTTCATTTCTCATGCTGTTGGAGAGGACAGTCTTAAGAAGACAGCAGGAGTGAAAGCCCTAACATTACTAATAGACCTAACTGAAGTTCTAAACATGTATTAAAACAAATATAAGGAAAATATTGCTCATTGAGACTTTAGGATGGATATTTGCAAGGACTAATGGCCCAAGGCTGCAATTCTTGCAGTATAATTTTTTACCTGGAATCCAGAGAAGTCAAACCTACTGGCCTCATTAGTCCATCTTTAAGCTCTAACAACTGTTTAAGCAAGGTTTTAAGTTACTAAAAATGTCTTCAGAGAAAAAAAATTACCACTAAATTTCATTACTAGTTTCAAGCTATAGTTCATGATTCCAGCTTGAAAAGTAGACACAGAGCTTTCTAACGGTTCTGTTTAAAAATAGTATTATAGGATTAAACGACCCTAAGTAGAGCTAAAAAACACAAAGAGGATGAGCTAACTGAATTTAAGTGGGAGGAAGGTTTTAGCATTTATCAAAAATCTAGAAAAAAAACACAACCTATTTTACCTTATAGTGAAACAAGTTTGGTAGCAGATGATTTGTTGTAGGTTTTCCCCTACTTCCCCTCTTTCCTTCCTTTACAGGTGCACAATCCTAGTAAGTTTATTGCAGAGTAGAGAGGCAACGCTTTCTGTTTCTTTGGCAGGACATCAGTGGTTAGCAGTTGGTGTGCCAGGAACCTCCCCGAACAAATTCTCTGTGAAACAGCAGTACCTTTTTGCCATGAAACAAACTGACAAAAGCAATTACACCACAGATGGGAAATCCTCCTGCTGTTCGTATGCATAGCTGCAAGTGCTTGGTTTTAATAACCAAACAGCAAGATGGCTAAAAGATAAATTTTCTAATCAGCTTCCTGACCTCTAAGCGTTGAATGTTTCATCCCGTATATAACACTATTCCAAAGTTTCTCAATTAAGTGATAAAGTAGTACTAGCCCTTATTTAAAAGTTAATAAAATATTTCACAGAAAACCATTAACTCCTTTCTCCCATTACCTAGTGGTTAGGGCATTACCTGCTCATATACAGGAAGCCCTGTACATCGGATTTTTGTCTGCCAGTTCCTCTTCATACAAATGAGCCTTTCCTTGGAACAGCAAGGCATTTATGTCAGCAAGTGGCTGAAGTGTGAGCCTCTCTGCACCTGGAAATACTGTGGTGAACTGCAGTAAGAACTAGTCTGGGCAAGCAAATTCCATTACACAGACACTTCAGAAGATGATTTTCAAACCAACTTCATTGAAAATTGTTTCTTTCCCCTTCACTCTTTTTTACAGTCAAACTTAAACTGGTACTCCTGCTCCAGAACGTAAAAAAAAGCCTGCCTGCTGTGCAAATACTGAACAGCCCAGACCCACCAAATCTTGATGGCAGCCCAAATCCCTCAGAAACCTTGCCAGGCAGCCAGTCCAATGATGGAACACAAAACTGTCTGCTTCTCTGCCTGGCATGCTGAAATTCCAGTGATTCTTATCAGGAGATTCAGCAGATCCATTCAAGAGCTGCAAATGTAAGTGCTGAAACTGCTGACTGCAGGGTCAGAAATTGACTGGGGATGCTCCCCAGATCCATTGTTTCCTGGCAGTCCAGATCCTGTATGACCTCCTTGATGGGCTCAGGGATAGATGCCATAGCAGAAACCCAGAAAGCATTCCTGAAGAATCCAGAGAAACAGCATCTTTGCTGATATTTTCAGTTTCAAAGATTCAGCAAATGTGAATAGAACCAATTTTTTTTCTGACTGGCTTTAAATTATTACTACAAAAGAGTAGCATCAAATCTTTTGCATTGAGCCTGCTGTTTAGCACTATTGATCTTGTCTCTGTTGCAGGAAACAGAATTGGTAGTATCCAAAGAAATATACTGGACCAGCTCACATCACACATTTTTATTTTTTTGTGTCACAATTCGTATTTCAGAAGAGTCCCCGTTCAAAATTACTTTTAAGCTCAATAAGTCAGCAAGCTATCAGCAATGGTGCTAACACCTCTGGAGCAGTGTATTTAAAAGGCGAAAAAAACCTGTTGCACAACCACAGCTGTGAGAGAAGAGTGAAAAAAACAACTATGCAGAAATCAAAACCAGTGAAGGAAGAGGGGGAGGAGGTGCTCCATGCTTGAGAGCTGAGGTTCCTCTGCAGCCTACGGGGAAGATCATGGTGAGACAGCTGTGGTCCTGAGCCCATAAAGGTCCCTGGTGGAGCAGAAACCCACCTACAGCCCATGGACAACCCCACTCCAGAGCAGCTGGATGCCTGAAGGAGGTTGTGACCCTCTGGAAAGCCTGAGCTGAAGCAGTGTCCTGACAGGAACTGTGTCTCCAGGGGGAGAGGAGCTCATGCAGGAGCAGGTTTGCTGGCAGAACTTGTAACACTGTGGGGTACCCATGTTGGAGCAGTTCATGATGAACTGGAGCCTATGAGAAGGACTCTGGAGAAGCTTGTGTAAGACTGTCTACTGTGGGAGAGACCCCACACATGAGCAGTGGAAGAGGGTGAAGAGTCCTCCCATGGAGGAGAAAGCAGCAGTGACAATGTGGAATGGCCTGATGGTGCAATAAACTGACTGCAGACTCCACTCCCTGTCCCCCTGTACCACTGGGAGAGAATTTGGGAGACAAGTTGAGCCCTGGAAGAAGGGAGGGGTGGGGGAAAAGGGGCTTTAAATTTTGGTTTTATTTCTCAATTCTCTGTTCTGATTTGATCGGTAATAGATGAAATTGATTTCCCCAAACTGAGTCTGTTTTCCCTGTGCTGGTAATTGGTGAGTGTTTTACTTATCTGTAACCTACAAGACTACAGTTATATTTTCTCCCATCAATTGGAGGAGGAGGAGTGATGGAGCAGCTTGATGGGCATCTGGCATTTATCATAGTCAGTTCCCTTTCTTATACTTTTCTTTTTGAGGGCTTGTAAGAGGTTTCAAGCTCACTTTCTAGTCATTGAATTCTTCTGGTTTTGCATAGGAAAAAATACAGCATATATAATAAAAGTGGCTGCTTTTCCTGCCCACGTCAGTGAGTTTAGAGGGGTGTAGTTTGCTGATTTCGCATGTGTAATGGTTTAACCCTAGTCAGCAACTTAACCCCACACAGCAGCTCACTGCGTTCCCCTTCAGTGAGATGGGGGAGAGAATTGAAAGGGGAAAAGAAAACTTGTGGGTTGAGATAAGAAGAGTTTAATAATTGAAATACATCATAATAGTAACAACAATAATATTAATAGTAATAATAAAAACAAATTGCAACAAAAGCAAAATAACAAAAAGGGAAAAGCAATGAATGGAAAAGAAAACAATTGCTCACCACCGATGGCTGGATACCCACCAGTTCCTGAGCAGTGGCCCTCCTAAAAAGCTTTCCCCCTAGTTATTATGCTGAACATGTCATCCTGTGGTATGGAATATGCCTTCGGCCAGCTGGGGTTAGCTGTCCTGCCTGTGCCCCACCCCAGTTTCTTGTGGCCTCCAGCCTCCTCACTGTCAGGGCATCATGATAGGCTGGAAAGCCCTTGACTTAGGGTAGGCACTGCTCAGCAACAAAGATCAGTGTATTACCAACATTATTCTTATCTTAAATCTGAAACATAGCTGCTAGGAAGAAAATTAACTCTATCTCGGCCAAAACCAGGACACCATGAAAGAAAGTCAGATGTGGAGCACACACTTCCACAGCAGCCCTCTCATTTTCCAGGTTCTTTTTTGTTCCACAGTAAAAAGAAGTGCTGTCTCCCTTGGTTATGTCAAAATGGAGATGTACAGATTTTGATCAGTTTTTCAGTACGTGTATAAGAGCCAGGAGTCAGTGGGAAAGGTGGCATTTTTCACTGCAACCAATTGGTGAATGTAAGGAGAAAAGAGCCACCAGGACCTTTAACCTGGAGAAGCTATGTCAGCACCATACAGCAGTTAAATCCACACAAAGAGTCTGGAGTTGTTATGGCGTTTATTTGGTGTGAGGGCAATTGGGTGCTGGGCAGATTGCCTGATTGGGTACAGCAAGGAGAGGAATCTTTACGTTCAAGGCTGGTTGTGATCTCAGAGGATAAAGACTGCCTTACTGAACAAGAAGAAAGCGACACCTCCCACCTAACTGGTAGGTCTCCTTCATATATTTCAGCTTCAATAAAAAGTGTATTTTCATGAAGTCATTCTGTCAAGTATTCTCTCTCTATTTAAATTGTCATGCCTACTGTCACATCAAGAATTCGATTGCAGTCAGTCCCTCTGCTGTAAGGCTAGCTCTTTCAGTATAAAAGCCTTCCTACTGGAGGCAGAGCTGCAATTACAATTAGCTTATTTGATATAAGATACAGAGATGCGGGAAACTGACATCTTAAAAACTCAGCCTTACAACAGACTCCATTTTAAGGTACTTGGCTTTGAGCAGATTTTGTACATAAAATGCTCCTGTAAAACCCCTTACTTTGCTTCCTTATTCTTCATCAAAACATAAAGGAAGCTGGCTAGAGCCCACAGTTTGCAGTACTGGCTTTAGCACTGTGCATGTAAAATGAAGCTTCTGGTGCAATTTTTTCTATGCTCCTTTGAATGAAGCCTTCCATGCAAAAAAATAAAACAATCCAGATGCAAAATTAAATTAGAGTATTATGTAGCACACAGAGTATTATGGATCATGAAGTACTTTATAAGAAATAGTACAGCATTAATTACAGCATTTCCCCCCGAAAAAAGATGGAACCAAAGCTTTTTTTTTTTTTGCTTATAAAACCCTCAAAATAACATGAACCGTATCTGCATCCCCCAAAGAGGAATAGAATGTACAGCATAATTGCTGGGAAAAGGAGGAAAAGAAAAAAAACTTACAATAAGTAACAAAACCCTCATCCAAACATCTTGGTTTCAGCCATTCTGTTACACTTTAAGGTGAGGACCAAGCCTCTGACCTGCAGGTATCCCCCGCTGAAGTCACTCAGATGCACCGCTGGGAATGAGACCAGGGACAGGTGGGACATATGAGTTCCCCCTCCACCACTCCCGGCCACACACTCCCTTTAGCTGAAACTGGCAGTTCCCTCTCTGCCTGAGCTGGCAAACTACAGGAAGAACAGCCAGTCACCTGTCAGATTAATTTATTTTCTATCTGCTTAACTGTGACAGTCTCTGCAGTCATTCATCCTACAATCATTAACGTTAAGTAGCTAGCAGCAGGGGGAGAGTCCAGCACATGTATGTGTGACACAAATGTAATATAAATGGGCTGTCCAGGACTGTCCACAAGTGCAGAGAGGGAAAAGTTAAACAAGAAAAACAAGGTTCTTCCTCAGAGGTATTCCTAAATGAGTGCTAAATGAAGGTGGTTATGAGTGCTTCTGCTGTTGAAAATGAAGTAGCCCTTGGGATAAGACACAAAGAGAATATGCTGGTGACTAAGAGATATTTTAAAAAGCCCGAGAGTTTGTGAAGCGAACATATTCAGCCAGCATCCTAGTCAAACTCTCCTTTGGGAATATTTGTCATGTGTACAGAAACATATACAGCTTCATCTGGAAGAGGCTGGTATTTTTTTCACCCTTTCCCTTTCCAGCAGAGGCAGTGGCCACGTGGTTGATTTGTTACACCTCACTGCTTGCTGCTTTTAGTGACAAGTAAGACAACCGTGACCACAGACTTTAAAGCACCCACTTTCTCTACCACCCTCCTCTGCTTAATATTCTTCTCTCTTTTGCTAGTGATTTTTACCAGCCTTACTCTCCCTTTATTGGCATGTTATTTACCCCTTCTTCAGTCTGCTTGGTCCTGCCATTGCCTATTCGACCTTATGCAATCTATCCAGTGATCTACCTCTGGCCTGCCATGTTTCATATTTAATTTCATTCTGCCTTTTGTTGCGTACTCACATTATAGACAGATATATTTTCCTCTGCTTCCCTTCTGCCCAAAAAAGTAAAAAATATTTAAAAAAACCAACCCATTTTACAAGTTCATATAAGCAGATCAGAAAAGCAGGGTCTAAACTTAGACTAACAGTAAAATTTATTAATTTGGGGTCAGAAGTGTATTAAGACAGATATGCACTTTCTCCCACTCTCCTGTATAGGTAAAGAAGAGTGAGCTTGCACCGGTACTGTTGCATTTGTATTTTCCTTTAAGGTAGTTTGTATATATTAAACCTGGACTGCTCACAGAAATCTCCCCTGAAGCAGAGACTCCATCTGCACTGGAATAGTTGCTTTTCTTGGCTTGTATGCAGCCTAGAATAAATTCAAGTATTTTGACTACCCTTACCTGTAGCATAAAATTGACTTGTCCTGAATTTGTGATCACTGCATTTCCAGATTTTTTTGTGCGGTATCTCTTAACTGCCTGAGTCTTTACCCTTTGCAGTCACTTATTGGCTGCTTCTTTCTATTGATGGTATTTTGTTATTGTCTTGGAAGATTTTACATTGTAAGATTTAGGATTACTTTCCATTTTTTCCAATACCAAACTGAAATCCTGATCCCATTCTCCAGAGTTTTTACAGATTTCCCCTTTGTTTTTACCATCTCACATTTCATGGCTGTATTTTGTCTTGCTTTACTCATTCAGTTTTGGAGTTCTGTGGCTGTTGATCACTAGGATCTGCTATTCAAAACAAATTAAAGAGAACAAAATATTTTTCGAAATGTCTAAATGCATGTTTTATTGGTAGAAAGGTTTGTAAATTGCGTATGGTTGTAATGATACATTTTTGCTTAATTTGCCTTCTTTTATTCTCAAAGTAATATTAGGAAGGATAAATACGGATTATTTTATATTTGTTGTGAGGTTAAAGAGCTGAACAGGTCTGTCAGGAAAAGCTGTTTTTCGTTTTCTGACATAAACTGCTAATTATACTTAATTATATTTCATAGCTTGTGCACTGTGCTTTTTCATATGTCTGATTCTTTCATGTCTCTCCCTCAAGTTCCTCGATTTAATAATCCAGATAGCCAAGTGCCCTCACATCTAATGCTTTTTCTAAAAATCATCTCCTCAGCATCTTGCAAGATTAATTCCCTAATGCACATTAAAAACCAACAAAAAATTCCCAGTCTCAAGACCATGATAATATGGTATACGTGACCAATAAGCGCTATTACCTGGGGAAAGCTGACTTACACGATATACAGAGATATAAGCCTCACTATTGCTGGAGAAAGCCAGCTAATCTCCTTGGGGCTGCTCACATCTTCTGCACACTCTTTCCATGCGTGTTCAGACTGCCTACACTGCAGGCAGGTGAAGATTGCTGTAATTTATTCTGACATGGCAGAAATAACCTCATAAAGTTTTCACCTTATCACATAGAAGAACTTTAATCTTCAAGGAACAAGGACATTGGCTGAGACCCATCCAGCCTAAAATTAGAGATTATATGGGCAAGTATTCTAAACAAAACCCTTTCTGGGTTTGGAACTCATCTTTTACTGCCTCTAAATAGCATAGGATTATTACAATCATAAGACATGCATTTCTGCTAGATACCTCATGTTATACAGGTTAAATCTGAGCCTACATTTTCAACATTTCTCGGATTGTCAAGTAAATGTAATCAGTAAATGTGAATCAGCCCTTGCTCTTGTGATTAACAATTTATGATAGTGTGTTTATTATTGAGTTACTAAGAGGAGGTACTTCTAATTTTCATAGGAGCACTCAGAAAGTAGGCACTAAAACTCTACATGATTCCTCATTACTCAGAAATGTTCTAGATGAATTTATATGGCTTGTCTAATCACCACAATGCTTCCATGCAACAGAGGGATGTAAAGCATGATGGCAACAGACTGATTTTGAATCCTCTACCATGAAAATCCCCAACAGACTTTCATTAAACTCAGGATATTCAAAACCCTTTGACAGAACTCTTCCAACCTCTGGGCATTTGAAACACTGAAATCTGATAAAATATCAGCAAAATATCTAACATCAAGACATTGATTCTGTGGTAAGTCCAGCTTTTATTCTTTTCCTCAGAAGTTGCAACACCTATGACAGAAGAGAAGCCAGAAAAAACAAGGAAAGAAACAGACAGGAAATCAGTGTCTTGTGTGGAAAGAAGGTAGATTAATTATTCTAAGGACTGCTTTCCTTTTCTTAATTCTTGAGTCTGCTTCAACAGAAAACCTGTCTGAGTCTGTGTTTGCAGCTATAATTTGTATATGTGCACAGAAATTCACTTGTTTCTATCCTCTCTCTAACTAGGGTGTGCTGCATTTTGCTCAGTTTTCTCCTCTGCTGAAAGGGTACATGGTAAACTTCTGGGTAATACTGACACCTGAGTCAAAGAGTTCAATTCAAATTCAATACCGTTGCTGAAAGATCCAGGTTAGTATTTGCCAAGAGTTGAGAATAGGACTGCGTTCATGCTCAAATGCACGCACGCATGGAGGGGGGGTTCCCTACTTGAGGTTGGACAGGATGTTATCTTTCTTCAAAGGAGAGGGAAAAGAGAATAGTTGTTGAAAACTGGAAAACCTAGAAAAATGTTTGACAATAGAACTTCTTAGCTAAAACGAAGGTCTTACACAATAGGCTTTTTTAGTAAATGGGGAGGTTTTAGAGATTTCTGGCCATGTTAAACTCCTCCCCCACTTCCTTGGGCAGAAATCCAAAAGCAAGAGGGAGGTACATTGGTTGTAAGTGAATATCGAAATAGACTGAAATCCATGACCTTTCTGAACTCTAGAAGTACTTCTTTAGCTTGTAAATTGGAGTGTGGAGTTGCAAGCATCACCAGCAGTTGATACTTAGCCCTTGATCAGTTTGCAGGTAATTTGTACCAAATCCCTGTCAACGCCGACTCCAGTGTTGTATGGTATTTGAAATGTCTGTGTTTACACTGTTTATTGAAAGCTCTTCAAGCTTAATGCTTGAGACTTTTTTGGGTTTTGTATTCTGCACTCTTTTCACACTTATGCAGATTGTGTTTGCACTCATAGAGGATGATCTGAGGTGCTGCTTCCTTCTGCCTTTTGTTTGGCTTAGAAGGATGCAAAATTTTAGTGGCTATGGAAATATTTTGTTTAAAGAGTAGAAAAATATGAAAATACAGTAAATTACAATGTATTCAGGTTTCATTATACTTCCTGTGGATGCTGGACTGCAGACCACACATCCATGGGAGATCTCATTAACCCAGCATCTGCTTGTCTCGTGTGGTTTCTGCAGGTGCATTACTGAAGCACTACAGCTAGCTGTAATCCCACGAAACATAGCAAATCTATACAATGCTTTTATACATCGCTAACCATAAAGAAATAGACCTTCATTTAAACAGGCTACTGTTGTACCTCTCTTTCCTCTTAACTGCAGCTTAAATTAGTAAAATTTCAAACACTCATCAAGTACAGTGCTTGTGGCAAATTCTTTAGCTAACGAATTATATTTTACAAAAGTTCTCCATGTTTGAACATCATCCTGAACTTCCTAAATAAAGGAATATGACAGTTTCTAGTCAGCTTAAATAATGCATTTGACAAATTCACCTTTCAAAATGTTTCACATTTTATATATTAAAAGCAAAGTAGTAGCTTCAGAATACAATTAAAGTAGAAAATTTTCTAATTTTAAATTATGTTTGTTGACGTTGTAGTCTTTCTCATGAAACCAAAATGTCACACTTTGAAATACATTTACATTAAATTAATAGACTTTTAATTTTTCATTTGAAAGCTGCTGAAAAAATATTGCTCAGTTGTAATTTAGGGTCATAGAAAAGGTATGGTAGCTGAGGTAACAAGCTACAAGGTTTTCCTGACTCCATTGTCATGGACTTGATGGGATGAGGACCAAAAGAAAGTGCCTCCTGCTTCTTGGAACAGCGTGCAGCCTAAGATATGTGTTAAACGTATAATGTATATATAGAACAATGAAAGTTTATAACAGAAATACCAGGATATAATTCACTGGAAAAAATCGTGTTCCCTTTATGGATATACTATGGCCAATTCCTTGTGAATGTATTTGACAGAAGTCTTTATTACAAAGTTCAGCTCTGTACAGATATACTCCACATGTACAAAACCAACCTACTGCCAAGTTTTCTTTCTCATTCTTTTTTTCTAGGTGTGGATAGAGATGCAGAATTCTCTGAGGCTCCCTTCAAATTGCCATCATCCATTGTCAGTCAAACATCAAGTGCTGGAACCCAAGTTTCATGACAGACCCAGTTTTGTCACATATTGTGGGTACAAACATAAATAAGATAATGCAAACTACACCTTCCACATTCAGCAAAGATTTATCGTTTTGGGCCTGAATGAGGACCCTGCCTACTAAGAATGGCTAAGTGGTGCTTGCCAGATCTGTGATTCCATGGCACTAGGAAGCCTTTCAATTCCTTAAGAGAATTATGTTTTGGGGGAAGGAAGAATTCAATCTTTTATGCATTTGTTGGCCCAGATTCACATATTTCAGTCTCAAAGTGAACACACTCTTCAGTATAATGTAAAATAGAAAGTAAGATCATATTTAAAATTAGCTTAGGTCCAAAATCATGGGCTGGTCTGCACACAGAAGTGTGGTGTGCTCTGGCTTTGAGTCTTTAGGGTTTTGAGTGTTTAGTAAAGCAAAGGCTGAACTGAAAATCTTCCAGTGGCAGCCACAACAGATGCTTATTCCCACAGAATTCTTTGAAGTGCAGGATGAAGTACCGTGTGTGACAGCTTTCCCTCTACTCTGCTTTTGCAGTTTCCCCCCACTATCCACCATCTAATTTTCTGAAAACTAAAGGTCTGGAAGCTTGGAGATCTCCTATATCTCTCACTAAGGAATGGCATCAAAAGGTTTTTAAAAGAGGGAGATAGAGTTTTCCTTGCATTCCATTGCAAGTCTCCTTTTTATCAAGCTAAGAGGCATGAAAAGAAATTTAACAAGTTAATGATAATGATGATTGTTATTATTATTGTTGTTATTTATTATTATTATTATTATTATAAAATGGTGTTGAATACTTTGCCTATTATCCACCAGTAAGTAGCTGCGTTAGTAATATTCATTTAGCAATGATGAGATTCTTTGCAACTTATTTTTTGGCTTTACTTACTAAGAATTACCCCTACTGAACAGCAACATTTTTCCATTACACATGTTTAATTTTAAAATGCTCACAGGGATTAACAGCTCAGTAATTGATGACAATGAAGTGCTATAACAGACAGGGTTAAATCTCTGGAAAATACTAATCAAATATATTGTTTGATGCAAAGAGCTGTATTTTAGAAAGTGTGCTCTTCATCTAACAAATTTTGCCCAGTTCAGAGACGTTATCAGGCTTTAAAGTGATCCCTATGGTTTTCTAGGACTGTCGATTTGAGCTCACATCTAGTTGTACAATGTCATAAATTACATGAACAATTGCAAGGTCACTTCAGATAGCCTTATTGCTTTTTTTATTCAAGGAGATAGCCCTTCAATAGTGAGAAATATGGTATCCAGGAATTCCAGCTTGCCCTCATGTAATCTCCTTCACAGAGCACTACAAAGAACAATTGTGTGAAGCACAATGACCTCAGATGCTTGAAGTCTCTCAAACTATTTATGAATGTGGAGTGGAGAGACCACGCATGCATTCAGGATGAGGAAACCTTGACTAGAATGAGGCATTTCAGTCTTGAATTATTTTTGTATGAGGAAGCTTTAGCAGAATGCATTAAGTACACATACTGTGATAGTCAAGCCAAAGACAAGCACATGGATTTTTGAGTTATTCTGAAAGAGCATAATACCTCTTCAGAAGTTTGTGAGAGCAAACATGACAGGCAGTGCAAATGTCCTTGAAAAAATTTGAGTTACTGTGACATGTCCTCCTACACCTACTTCAGTGGAGATCTAAACTGTCACAGAGATTTCACCTACCATTAATGTGATTAAATCAGTTTACTTTGATTTGTGAACAAGCAAGTTTGTTTATCCAAAGAAAAATAAGAGTATATTATTTCATGTTGGTAAGCAACCTGCCTATGTACTGTCAAGCAAGAAATTTCATCCAAATTATCCACAGCAAGCGGGCTATAATGTGTCCATTCCCCACACAATATGTCCCCACACAATGTACGTGTGTGTGTGCATGCAAGGAAATACAGCAAAATTTTCTACAGAATGACGGTATTTAAAGGAGAATTTGTGGGTGGACCAGATCTGTCTGTATTACACACATGTGCCAGCTGCTGTCAAATAAAAAAGTAAGAAAAGAAGCAGCATGGCTTACAGTTGTAATTGTACTTCTACGATTTACAGCATCTGCAGCCAAATGTATTATCCTCTCTGTTGTACACTATAAAAAGCAACCTCTCACACACTCTCCACCCTAAAAATTACTTCAACTCTGTAAGTTTTAAACAAAAAAAAAACATTGTTTTATTCAGACTACCAGGAAACAGGAATCACCAGGAAATTTTGCACTGGAAAGAGATAGATGCAGTGAAGGCCAAAAAATGTAGCTGGACTATTATACCCAGGAGCAAATATCAAAGATATTAGAAAGTGAAACAATACATGCTTGAGAATGTCAGCCCACAGAAAGACATATTTGGATGTATCCTTATTCTCTACATTAACCAGGAGTTTTTAAGGAGAGTATGCTGGGACAGAAAGGTAAATCCTGTATAGGAGGACTGTCTGTAAGTAAAACAAGGCACATACTAAATTCTGAAGTTACTTCTCATGTAGTATTTTGTGGATTATATAAAACAGGTCTGTCATGATTTATTATGTCAAAGACATCTATAAGAGTGCAAAAGCTCTTGAAATTATGCTTGGTTATTATAGAAAATACGTAAAAATAGCATTGGATGTACTTTAGAATACATTTCAAGCTTTTGAGGGAATTCTGGTTTTTGTATTGTTTGAAAGTCATTAACAAGTGTGGAGTCATCATATCCTGTTGTTACTGCTATTGCACATAGAGTTCTCTCTGAGGCACCAAAGCTAAGCAAAGAAAGAGAAAGCATAATTCGGGACCTAGAAAATGAAAGCATGGGAACCAAATGACAGCAAACTTTACCTGAGACTCTAGAAAAGCACTTGGTAACCACAATTCTACATTTCCAGTAATGCCTAGCTCAGAGTCAGCCTTACCTTCACTTAGAAACAGTGGCTGTAAAGCCTTACACTCCAACTATGTGAATTTCCCTTATGGGCCTACAGAGATAAGGATCCTGGATATGATACTAGATAATAACTTTCAAATACAAATCTCAGTTCCCAACAGACAACTGTTCTTTCACTTTGTATTTTATTTTCAGTGTGTTTCTGTATTATTCTGTTTTAATCGTACAGCATCCCAAAGTAAGGAGTGTGTGTTGGTATATAGCGACTCCACCTATGCCTTACAAGACAAATACATTTTCTTTTGTGGCTTCATTGAGGTATCAAGGACACACATTTTGCAAGGTTTAAATGTTGGAGTGTGATCATATCCCTCATATCTGAGAAATGAGAAACTACTTCTAAGGTTATACTAAGTATCATAGCTGCAAGACGAACATGTTGAAGAAAAGTTACTGATACCTTTATTTATATGTATCAACTGGTGAAACAAAACAAACAAACAAACAAAGCAATTATGCGAAGTACAGTGAAGTGCTGCTCCTGTGTAGTTCAATGTCTATGCAATGCTGAGCTGCCAAAGACAGAGATACATGAAGATGCTGAAGCAATCTGTAATCCAGATGAGCTTAGTTTAAGCTGTTTACTTCCCAGAGTTTAACGCATGTAGCAGGGGAGCAAGTCCTCACCTTTGCATTTAAATTAGGCATGTTATAACTAAAAATGTTAAAAACCATGAACAACCACTTTCCTCTTTTCTCCTTTAAAATTGTACGACATTTTTCACACAGCTCTTTCTGATATTTCAGTCAGTGCAATCAGTAAAACTTTTGAATACCCTACAAGATATTTATTTAAGCAAGATTAGTGTTCTATGTATTTCATGCTGCATTGCATGCATGTTCTGCATCCTCAGAAGTCTGTGCCTTAGAATTCTCAAAGGAATAGGCAGATAATCAGGTTAGGATATGAGGAGATGGGAAACAAGTTTAAAGAACAATCTTCTCACTGCTCACTACTTATGCCTTTTTAAGCATTATGATCTCCATGACCACAGGATTTTGGTGCATTGTACTTTTTAATGTTTCTGCTCATTGGTGTACGAAATCACTGTTGTCCCCACTTTGCTTTCCATGGATGGATATGTAGAGATATGCAAATGTAACTAAACACCTTAATTTTGTTGGAAATGAGTAATCATAAACACCTTTGAGAACTTAGCAGTTCTTAATACAGCACAGTTATGAACTCCAATCTCTTAGGTGGTAAATTAGTACTTTAGGCAATAGGCTATGTTATTTTTTTGTGTAAAATGCTGATAACTAACTAAAATATCTTGGAAGCCTTTCTCCAGCCTGAGAGTAAGAAGCCCAGCTTTTAATAATTAAATTTTCTTTCCTCAAAAGAACAGCTGTGTCTCTGCAACTTGGGGGGAACCATCTGTGGTCCTTGCTAACCCTTGAACTGTGCCTGGGTGTCTGTGAGGGCGCAAGCTGGTGTGAGTCAAAACTGGGCTCTAGGTGCATGCAAACAACTAAATAATGATTATTCTGTGGCTGTATTTAATATGCTATTGTGGATGTTGCCAATTACAGCAGCTCCAAACCTTCAAAGATATCAGTATTTGAGAAAAGAAGTAAGGCTGGGAAATTTCCCCACGTGGGGGTAGGTTTATCCGCTTTGGTCTCTGTGTGTAGCACCACACCCAGACTATTTTCTGTTAAACTCTATACAATGGCTATCATGTCTCTGTGTGCAGTGAACATGAATAGCAAAGCACCTTTCTTCTTTTCCCTCCTGCCCCTCAACACACGTACACACATTCAAACTCGGCTCTCAGGAAAAACAAAACAATTCTGTGAAACAAGCCAATTCAAAGTAATACAATGAATTTGCCAAAATAACCTGCACGAATGACAAGGAGGAAATTATTTCACTTTTTGCTTTATCCAGAGGGTGCTCTTGCATAACCTGTTCACTGAACACAACAGCTCCATTCCCGTCTCTTGCAAGGCATAACTGAAAGCAATGCTGAGATCACAGTTTTAGGTAAAGGTTGTTTCAAACCCTATGTTTTCCACAAGTCAAGAAAAATTTTCTTCCTTTGTGCTGAATTGTTTTAAAGTGCTTATTAAGGGCACACAGAAGGGTGAGCTGCAAGTCTGAAGCTGATAACTGTGCATTCAGAACTAAGGGCTCATAAAGAGCTGGTTATGAGAGTGTATTACAGCTTGGTGGGTTTGATCCTATGAACCCTTTCTTGACTTTTCTGAATACTGTCAGTGTGTTCTGATTGTATTTGATTCAAACACTGCTTGCATGAATTGACTCAGCTGACCAGCTGGATCCAGTACCTCTATTAAAAATTTAATTTATTAGATGAAATTTAGTATAGGGTTGGTATTCTCCCCAAATGTCTCCATTGCACTGCAGGAAATGCAGTATCCATTCAGCATCTGCACTGAGAAATGAGAGTTATGAACCTTGCCAACAAAATGGTTTTAAGAATTTTGAATAATCACAAAAAAAAAGAATGCAAAGACAAATGCATGTAGAAATTTAGGAAAGCTCATGTTTAAAACAAGCTATTTAATCTATCAGAGGCATGTTTGAACACAATGATGTCTCCTGCACTCTGAACCCCATCTGGCAGACAGCAGCATGCTGGCCCAGCTGGATGACCAGGAGGTACAGTGCAGCAGGATGACACAGAGCTCTCAGACTGCTGCAGCAGAGCAGTCTCCACTACCCATATGTCCAGCCACTAAATCATAATCTCATTTTCTTTCTTAACCTCCCTAATCCTCCCAAACTCCTGCAGGAAAGTCAGTTCAGTTAAATCTGAAAGGCATAGGTCATAGGTCTTTCCTCTGAGATTTTGGGAATGAAGGAACTAAGTAGCAGGGATCCTAATGTCACCAATCTCATGCAACTGCAAAGAGATGAGAATAAAACGAGCCATCACCTTAAGTGACCTCTTGTTGTTCCAGGGAGAGTTCTTGGAAAGCAAACAGACTTTAACAATTTTAAAAACAACACTTTTTTTTTTTTTCCTAAATCTGAATTATTAGCCATTTACTAACCTTTTCATTTCAGTTTCATAGACTGAAGACCAATTCAGATTCATAAAATGTTTCTTCCTTTATATGTTACAAGTTCCTGCTGTCCTTAACTGAAAATTTTTATTTCATTTATTTTAGTAAAAATATATTATGGGAATGAGCAGCTTTAGCTTCTTTTGTAGGTTCCTTCACTGATTTCTGAGATGATAAATAGTTTGTAACATACCTATAAATGCACTAATTTAAGTGAAGATTACTCATAGCAAGATCCAAATCTGAGTGCAGTATCCAGCTGTCTCTGAGAATATCATAATGATTCTCCTTTCAGGGCAATTCTCTGACACATTAACATAAATTTAAAGGAATACATAAAAAGCATGTATCAAGCTATAACTTTTCTGCTTCCATTGCTTGTCTGTATTCACTGCAATCCAGTAGGTGAATTAAACCTATTTAGAGAGGTCTTAGAGACTTCTATACTGGGGGGAAAAAAAATTGATATAAGCCATAGTCTACAGTTAAACAAAAAATACCTTGTAGGGGTTCTGAAATAATGCAATGCATTTTTACGGAATTATTAGCTCACATTTTTCTAAACTCTATTTTTTTCATGTCAGAACCAGAAGATGAGATGATCGAATGTAGTGACACCGTCTAATTTCTGTACTGTTAGCACAAAGAAATGAAAGGAAAAAATAGAAGGAAAATTGAAAAATTACATTCCAGTATGATCTTCAGGTCCATTTTTCTGGCCAAGAGTGGCTATCAGTCTAATGTAGTCTACTGAAGGCTGTTAGACAAAACAAGGTATAATTTTAGAGAAGCACTGATCCAGAATGACCTCTCAGGAGTTTTTCAAAATTCACTATTGGAGTTCTGAAATAAAGATTCATCTTTATGTCAGGTTCCTAACATTTATTAATTAGCAATGTTTTCAAAGTGCATCAGGCTTTGATTTGCTGTGGGGTGACACTGGACATAACAT
The DNA here is from genome assembly GCA_013397775.1 of Eulacestoma nigropectus. Taxonomy (NCBI): domain Eukaryota; kingdom Metazoa; phylum Chordata; class Aves; order Passeriformes; genus Eulacestoma; species Eulacestoma nigropectus. Next base: position 333,284 of record VZTE01000094.1, read on the forward strand.
GTGAGAAGCTGAACGTTTCAGGTCCTGTCATCTTTAAAAAGAACCTGATTCTCTGCTCTGTCTAAAAAGGCCATAGGATTTCTATGTGTTTAATGTAGACAAGATCAAAAGGTTAAAATTACCATGTTCATGTGTCGTTGATTAACAGGACACTTTTTAAACCCTGAAGTGCCTACAGAATACTGACGGATACACACTTATGTGATGCTTTTTATGAATACTACAGGTAGGCAGAATATTTTAGGACTATACCTTCGAAATTTTATGTCAGTTCAGAAGTATAGCTATTGGTCTCACTTCTTTGATAAATGTGGTTACAGATAGCTTTTTGTGTTATGTTGAAAACCCATCTATTTCTGAACTGAGGAAAATGGAGTTTGTTTAAGTACGAGGTAGAATCAGAGTGGCATATAATCTACAAAGTAAGAATTATTCTCTGAAGAGACTTGAGAATGATTTCAAAGAATTTTAAGAAACAAATTCAGCCTTAAGAAAAATCCCAACTATTTCAGATTAAAGTAAAAGTTGACAGAAAACACAACTGTTGTGCCATGAAGCACAGCAAGTTAACAAGAAATGGAGGATTCTAATAATGTCTGCCCTCATCAATAATATTAATTGTTTTTCTATTCATTTTATGAAAAATGCCACAACCATATGACTGATGGAAAAGCAGTTTGAGCTGGCTTTAGGGGAGGAATGGGAGAAAGCTATTTTTTTTTTAATATTAGCTATTTCAGTAAAAAGAGATTTGGCATTAGAATCTGACTTTCACAAAGCCCAACAAATGTAATTCAATCTGCATTGGAAGTTTTTTGCGTAGTTTTCCTTATTTTCCTTATATGTATAATGCGAACTTCTAACTACTATGCAGATTAATTTATGACTTAAACTATATAGAATTTATAGCTTAAATATAGGGAACTGCAAATTTAACAATTGTGTTGATGCCTTTGTATTAACGTCTGCTATCTAAAACAGATTTTGTTATGTCCCCATTATCCATGAGGTATGTCTGTCATGAATGCAGACTAAGGATTTGTGTCTAAGCAAACAGACTCTCCTGGAAGAGCACATAAAGTCTGTGTGGCTTCCTCAACACAGTCAATAGCCCTTCATTCCCTTTGTAGTGGTTTCTTTATTGTTAGCTTATTGTAAAACTTGTATCAGTAAGTTTTAATCTATTTGCCTTGAAATAGGAATGCATCTAGGAATAAGTCCTCTCATACTCTTTTTTAAGCCAAATTTGGTCGACTAAACAGTGAAAGGATTAGAATAATTATCTTTACCACCAGGGATGCCTTAAAAATCAGATCCAGGCTTCAACTCTCTTCTTTCCTGCACAGTTTTTTATTTTTTCTGTTTCTTTTTTTTTTTTTTTTGTCTTTTGTGTTCTACCATAGTCTCACAGGATACAACTACATTACCATGGAGGAGAATCAACTGAAAGGCTCAGAGTTCTGTTTAGAAAAAAAAAAAAGCTTTTTATTTTACTATGAGATTTTCTGTTCAAAATCCTAATTCTTTCATCTTAAAGCAATTTCCACTGTACTTTCACTTGCTTACTGACCAAATTTCCAGGAGAATGTACTTTCTGCTCTCCAGGATCACACCGATTACCAAGGGCAAGATGGTCTGCATGTCTCTGGCACTGATCCCAGAGCACAGGGCTACAGCCTACCAGAACAACTTCATCAGCCAGCAACTTCTTCCACTTCTCCAACGATGTTAAGTACACCCAGAAAGTTTTCCAGAGAGAATTTTAAAATTGTTAGTGTTCTCTTCAAATCATCAAAATTGCCTGCAAACTGGACCTGCCCATGCAATCTGGGGCTGAAAGGCTCTTCAGCAGTTTCTGACTTCTTCAAGGCACAACTCATTTCACAGTGCGAAGGCAGAAGGCTCGGCATGGGCACAGGGTGATACCCCCAACCCTTTTACTCACACGCAGTCAACCTTGCCTTTGTTTTTTGCATAAAAAATAGATTTGACATACATAATTTACATCAGATCTCCCACTTGTCACACAACTTTCCACAATAATTACTGGACTTCTGTAACAAATGTAAGGTATGCCTTGGTAATTAAAAACAGTGGAAATGTTATTTTACTTGAAAAATATTGCTTTTAATGTGCGACATCCTCCAAAAACCTCTGATCAGACAGATTACTCCAAAAATTAGGTAAGAAATACTTACTGAGATATTCCTGCTGTCTAGTTTTAGCCTTTGGATTTAAGTACTTTAAACTGACCTTCCCTGGCACCCATTTCTCTCCATTGACTACAAGAAGAATTTCCCTCAATTATACCTTTTTATGTACTGAAAATATATACATTGATTAGATTAGAATTATTAGGAATTTGTACAGAAACAGAAGCATAAGTGCCTGCAAAATGTCTCAGAGCAGTGGAGACCAGTGCCTTCAGGGTTTTTTTTGAGAGGATCTGAGTGTGAAGGAAACAATCCTGAAGAGATTGGAATGAGATTCTGACCATAGCTAGGAAATGATATAAAGTTTTCCTGCTTGATAAAGACTTCCCACCATAAACAGAATGCCATTCGTATCATTTGCTATCCTCTCACAAATGCCAAAAATTTTAGCAAACAAAACAAAAACACAGATCTACAATATATAACAATTCCACTGCCTGTGTTTATGCTATATACAAGCTAACTCCATGCAGGACTTAGCATTTGACAGAGTCAAGCAGAAGAAATTCAGATGCTACAAAATAGACAGCCATGTAAAAGTTTTGGGGGATGTTTCACCTCTGAATAGGCACCTTTTTAAAAGTCTCTGAGCACCCTCCAACCACAGGAACACTGCTCTAAAGGTTTTGTCTTATGCTGATAGTCTTATGATGACTGTAGCAGGCACTAGACATAGTGCTTATTCAAGGTGGCAAAAACAAGGAGTTGTAGAATGGAACTGGGAAGAACATATATGAAAAAACATGGAAAAGCACATGTCTTTGCAAAACAGCAGTATTAGCCAATGCTAATCTTAAAGTATGATAGTAATAATAATAGTGATTATAATGGTACGCAGAGAAGCCCCTTTGTAGTAGATGTAGATTTGAAACCGAAATGAGTGGGAAGCTGGGCTGTGTAAAGCAAGCGAGACAGATCCAACTACTTGCTAGCTATCAGGCCATCAGTCCTTAAAGTATTCCAAGCATTCCCTGGAGGCCATCAGAAATTCTAGTCCAAGACATTAACCCTGAAAATAAAGATGTGTGCAAAATGGGCTTACCACACTACTAACAACACAAGTGCCTGCCTCCGTGATTTAACTGCAGTTTTGAAGACCTGCTCACCACTCAGCACTGGTGAAATATCTATATTGATTACAACTTAGCAGTAAGTGCTGTTATTACTGTTGTCATGGCTCCCTTCCCACTACATATTATCATGCCATTCACACTTTTAATTAAATACATTTCTCCAAGTGAGTTCTGATTACAAGGATAAGACAGACTGTGATGAATTCAGCTGGTCCAGGGTGATTACTTGCATTATCCGTGTTATCAGCAACAGTGCACTCAGTATCAATCTGTTAAAATCTGCAAAAAATTAATGGAAGCTTCGCTTAAAAGAAAAAATAAACTGTTATTCTTCTTTTTATTTCATCTGTTCCAGGGCTATTAGTAGCCTTTACAGTTCCTTTCCTTCTCTATAATTACTTACAAGAGGACTTTTTTTTTCTGTTTACTGTCGTCATTATTACTTGGTTATTTGAATTATTCTCACGTCATTATTACTAGGTTATTTGAAACATTCCCTAATAAATATAGAAACTCACTCCTGTTTACTAAACTTCTTCAATTAAATTATACTGTTTACTAATCTTCTTGAATGATGGATCCTATTCTGAGGAAATAAAGAAAATGACAAAAGAAAACTTTGAAACACCTAAGAGAATAAAGGAAATTACAAGCTTACGTAACTTAATTACATAACATTACTGATCTTACATAACTACAAAAAGATCAGTGGCTGTAAAAATGCTTCTAACTGAGAGATTCAAGTCTACTTAAAAAGGTTTGACATTGTCTGCTTTTTCATCTTTCTTAGCTCTGTGTGGCAGGTTTCAACAGAAAATTTCTGGGAAAAAAGTCTTGAAAAATTACAGAGAGATGGTGAGATCATGTGGAGTTGGGAAAAAGTTATTTACCCAATTCTTCATTACCACTAAAGCTGCATTGCCAAGGTCTGGAATAGAGATTAATTTTAAAGATACCTGTTGTGATTACCTCATATAAACATCAGTTTTGAGAACAAAGGCAGTTCTCAAAAGCCAAAGATTTTATCATTGTTCTAGTGTAGAAAAAGCATTCATGTTCTGTTGCAGAGAACTAATAACCAGAGCTAGTAATCAGAACATTTTCAACTAAACGTATAACCATCCAGCTTCACTAAAGTGAAATTTATTTTGGAGAGAGATATCAGCTACAAATGTTTTCACAGGAAGCTTTTAGAGGTCATGGCTCCCTTAGGCATCTTCAATGAGAAGTGAAGGAGAAACAGACTGTAAACATTACATGTGCTAGCTAGAGACAAGTATTTTGAAGTAATTCTCTTAGTAATATGTATTTTAAGGAATTCTCTTTTTTTGTTCCATAAATGAAATTTCAGAAGAAAAAAATACTGAAACAGAATTAGGTTCTACCAGCCTGTTCTACTAATACCTGTTTCTGGCTGGTTTGCGCAACAGCCAAGGCCAAACTTTACATGGCTGTAACCACACACTTCATGACAGAAGGGTGCAGGGTAGGCAAAGAGCAGGAGGGTGGAACAGCAGCCTTGTGGTCTGGCTTACTGTTCTGATTTCCCTCCCCACAGAGCCATACTGTGTCCCATAACCATGACAGTGATCTCAAGGAAAGACAAGGTAGAAGAATGAGATGTCTGTCTTTGCCAAATAGTAAACATATTAGCATGGAGATACTACCTTTGAATTTCAATATTTGACACAAAAAAAACCCCAAAACAGGGGCAAAGCCAAATTTTAACTTGACGATAATTGCTGAATGCCATCCAGAAGGAGTCTGACTGCACTGATGCTTACCTTTTTACCTCCAGTCTTCTTCACTAAGCTCCATCGCAATTAAAGCAGAAGACTCATACCACAATAAAACTCACAAGCTAGTTTATTTGTAAAGGCTATAGGCTACCATTTTAAATTTTTTTCTTTCAGTGGCTGTGAGAGGTTGGCATTGTCAACTTCCCAACTTGTGGACCAAAGCTATGTGTCTCTCAGACCTGATTTATGGCCAAAACTTGGTGCTTCTAGAAAAGGTTGGCAGAATCAGTCTTGGAATGTAGGTGATCAAACTAACACAGTGTAAGATGAATTGCTCTTCTTAGCTTAGAGTTCATTCTCTCTAAGCAAATAACTTTTGAGTCAAGTGGCCTTCCTTAAAATGTCATATAATACGAAATAATCTTCTTATAAACTTTCATGATGCTAAGAATTCTTTCACGAATGGAAAGGATAACAGAGAACAAAGAGGAGACATGGTTAATAAAATCAATATAGGAGTGAAACTATAAAGGGAGTTAATATTTTCTACAAGCTATTTGCAATAATATTAAATGTACTACATGAAATTGAAATGTTTCTATGGATTAATGAAGTCCAAAAGCAAAGGGATCTAGCAAGTATTGTGATGTGCAGATTCTTTCAGTATGTTCCGTGAAGATGAAATTGCTTGACTGAAGAGAAATATCTATGGCCAGATGAAGGTTAGATCACAGGCAATTACACCCAACACACCTTCTAAAAGTTTGTAAGCCTAGTTGCTACAGGAGAGAAAGACACTGAAATGAGAGAGACACAGATGGAGAAACAAGAACACCAGATATACAGATTTAGCAGATATACTGCTAAATCACGCTGCTATAAAGGTGCTGTGAAACTTCACAAAGTTCCAAAAGCAACATTAATCTGCTAGAGAAAGGTACCTTCTCCTCTCTGGGATGTTTTTTGCTTGTTTGTTTGGTTTGTTGTTTGTTGTTGGGTTTGGATTTTCTTATTGTTTGGGATTTTTTGGGTTTGTTTGTGGGTTTACTTGGGGGTTTTTGTTTCATTTTTGGTTTGTGTAGTTTAGGGTTTTTTTGTTTGTGGTTTTGTTCATTTGTTTTTGCTCTTTTTTGGTTGGTTGGTTGGTTTTTTAATAACTAAGACCAAAAGAAATACTTTTGTTCACAGCATTTAGGTCTGACAGGACATTACCTGTTTCTTCTACCACCAGTTCAGCAGAAATGAAGGTGACTTTGCTTTCTATGATGAACAAGAGTAGCTACCAGTTCAGGTGAGTGAGAGAAACTGGAGGGTATGAAAAGACGTCTGGTACTTTCTTATTGATTGTGATCATGTTTAGAAGCTTTAGTCAGTAGTCAAGGCCTAGCTGAAATGACAGTTAAACTCCTTTTATTAACAGATTATTTATAATCTTAGACTTGAATTCTGCCATCACTTTTGCATGTGTACAGCTCTCTTATTGAAGACAATTTCATAGGAGTCACTAGTATTATTCACATTAAGATTAAGCAGATATTGAAGAATAATAGGACTAGGACATTGGCATATTCTTTTGTGAATCACAAAACAGTAGTTTTGACAACATTCTCTAAAATATGTGGAAAAAATTTTCTGAACAAAGGAAAAATAGACACTGAAGGCCTAGGTCACATCTAGGTTTTGTCAAGACCTTTAATTTTACAAATACCTCAAAAGCTAATGGCTCTCACTGTCCAATACCCGCCACATTTTTTAGCACATGTATTTGGGAATTTAGAGTCACAAAAGCCTCTACTGGAAGAAACTGCTGTGGACATACGTTCATACAAATAAAATGTGAGCGATATGGCCACAGCAGCCTACTGTTTCTTCTATTAGGGCACAGGTATCTGCATAGGATGCATAGGCATGGGTATGTGCATAGGATACATAGGGCTGGGATAGCTCTCCACTGTCTTCTTACCAAACAACCACTGATTTGACCCTCAAGCGCATGACATAAAATCTCATTGAAGGGAGTTCTGCTTGTGCAGATCCTTTACTGATTCTGCAGCATCAGACCTTCTCCTACTCCAGTTACCTCTCTGAATTACAGGTTCAAAATTGAAAGGCTGAGCAATGTCCTTTTGATCTTTCTTCACCTGAATTCCTTATCCAACCAGTGTGTCCAACACTGAGGCCACCACCTTGTTGCTCCCTAAAATCTTTACTTCACACAACCATGTCATTTCTTGTAAATAATAATCTTCTCAAAAAAGAGCCATTACAAAAACCTAGTGATATAGTAAACATTACAAAGATTATAATTAGGAAGTATGTGAATTCAGATTGTTTTCTTCTATCAGACAGGATGAACAGACAAGTTACTCATTACAAAGTTCATCATTTTTAAGTTTTTGTTAATACAGAAATAAAGAAAACAGCTTAGAAAACAAAATGGCAAAACATAAATATCTGTCATTAGCAAAAGAAACATTATTTTTTTTTTTCACTTAGAGAAGGAAATTCCAGTTACTATTTGTGTATAAAATACATATAACTAGTACATAAAACTCAGTATGTTGAGAAGAAGGAGAAAAACCAAATTAAACTGAACCTACCAAACAAAAACTCCCAACACTTTAAAAAGTGGAAGGAAAGATGTAATAAAATAACTACTTAAATATTTTAGGAAGAATCTCTTCCTGAGCAAAAAAAACAACCCCAAACTTGTTATAACATAAATGAGAATCACAGAAAGCTTATCTGAGAAGACGGAGATCAAATAAAAGTTAAAATGACCATTTAGCCCTGCATAGTGATATCAAACTGTACAGAAGCATAAAATGTCTCAAAGGAAGCCATTTCAGATGGCCTAGTCATTTTAGAGCACAATAGACTAAAGAAAATGTATACATTTACACAATAATGCTGGACTTTCAAAGTGCATCAGCATGTCTCACATCAATTTCTTTTATCTACCAAAATGAAAGCTCACCTTTCTGAAATACCCAGAGAAATGTGCACTGAGCAGCTGAAAAATTTCTATAATACAATGTTTGTTTAAAACAAGGCAAAACAAAAAATCCCAAAGCAAAACCAAACCAAACCTTTATCCTCCAGGTTAAGAGGTTTTTCCCAAGTGTAAAGTAAAGAAAAATAGATGAATCTGAAAAAATCAGGGGTTTTTATCACATACAAAATAGAGGGAGAGATTGTAACGAAAGGTAATTGCTCTTTCACTGAAGCCATGCCACATGACTTTCCTATAACCAATAACTCAGAAAGTTTGGTAAATTACAGAATAACTTTAATATTACATCAGATAAATGAAAAGCTTCCACTAGAGTGTTTTACCTGCTTTTAAAAGAGAAGGTTGATACAAACTGAATCTCTGAGTTATGTTCTGTTTAAACCCCAAATCCTAAATATTTATTTGACAGAAAGTGTAAAACAAAGAGAACTAGCAGCTCTCAGATAACACAGTAATTAAGAACAGATGTATACAGAAATTCAAGCAAGAGCAATACTCCTATCAACTATCAGTGGGTAAGGTTCTTGAGCTATTTAGCCCATTCCCTGTATTGCTAGTAGTCATCGCAATCTTCCTGTTCCGTGTTAGGCCTATAGAGGTGTAGCTGATACATTCATTCACTTTCTGCTACTTTGTCTCCGTATACTAAAGCCGCAGATATTGCTTATATTATTATTGAGCTGCTCCGCCCAGGAGGTGGTAAACTGAGACATGCAGGAGCACAAAAGACATTTATTTTGGAAGAATAACAGCTTTTCTCTTTCAAATGAAACTGAGTACCAAGCTGAAAAGCGACACTGAGCATGTTTACCCGTTTTGGAATTGCTGTGAAACTTCAGTGATCTCCAAAAAAAGAGTTCAGCCTCAGCAGCGATCCTATCACATCATCACATGCAAGCACAACATAACAACTAGAAAATGCAGGGCATTTCAGCAACAGCAGTTTGGGACTTGGGAATTGTCTGGATTAAGCGGAATGTTTGTAAAAATATCATAGCATGACTTCTAATTAAGGGTGCTGGAGGGACCTTCCTGGCTCTGTAAACACCAGGCCTGTATCTTCATGCATGTCATCAATTTAAAAGGCTTTCAGGCAGTGGGATTTTGTGGAGTCTTAATCCCCTAAACCGTTTTTACCTCATGTGTAGAAACTTGATTGAACTTCAGAAACAAACTTACAAAAAGATGCACAATTTTGTGTGTAGCACAAATTTGATTCATTGGACTTACAGCTTCTGGGCAGCACTGAGCACAGACTTCTGGGGTGATATACAATCACAGAGATGAAAGGCTCCCTTAATTTCCTGTTTTAAGATTCCCTTAGGGGTATATATAGCCTACAACTGAAAGAAACTCAAGTAATGTCAGCACCTTGACTTCTGTGCTTCACTAGAACAGTATATGCATTGCAGCTTGATCCAACATCAAAGATGAGTTGCAAAAGCCATTACTCACTGTCACATTCGCAATGAAGAACTGCACAGAAATTAAAGGGAAGCATAGCTTGTGTTCCCTTGGTAATACAGTCTGTTCTTTGTCTGCCCAAAGTCTTACCTCTGTTTGCCTGTCAGGTGACCAGAGGCCTAGTTACTTGCCAGTACATTAAAAGATTCTGTGTGTATGTGGTCATTGCATGGCCTCAACCATAGGAACTTCTTCAGCTAATGCAGTAAACTCATATTTTTAGGGCCTTCTCTTGGCTTCAGCTCTGGATACAGTGCAGAAATAAAAATGTGTAAGTATGTTTTATAAATATCTTAAGGATGGCTTTTGGCTCAGTTTTCCTATCAGAAATCTTCTACACAACACTGTGTACTGGCTCATCACAAAATCCTCGTGGATGGTCTCACCTCCCTGCTGCCTCTTCTTCCCATGCCCTCCAAATGCAGAATGAAAGAGAAGAGGTCTTTCTCTGGCAGCATTGGTGTCCCTGGGAATCTTTTAAGATGTGTTTGATCCTGCCGCTGCCAATTCATTTATATGATGTAAAACTGCTCTCACTCAACAGAGGAATTTGACACTTTTCTTCAAGCTGCTACAAAGCAAAGTAAAGCAAAATAAATTTTTTTACAATGAGAATGGAACTACTTGCCTAGAAACTTGCATCCTTTCAGATTTTGCAGGATAAGGCTCTAGACAACCCAAGCTGACTTTGCAAATAACCTCTGATCAGTGGGCTGCACTAAGAGCCACCCAGATGTCCCCTCCAAGCTAGATTGTGCTATGATTCTGATTTTTAAAGCAAGATTTGCCAATTGGAGTGTGTAATTGTACTTCCTGCTGTGCAAGGGGAGCAAGGTGTTTATATTTAACATGAGGAACTCTTTATATTATAATTGCTGCGACCTCAGTACTTCTGTTGCTTCAGTACTATCCCAAGTAACAATTACCAGAGTGAGGAAAAGTTTTAGGGGTCCAGCATATCTCTGAAACTGAAAGGCATCTGACCACACAGCGATGGCTACAGCAAGTAAAGTTGCCATCAAAAGTTACTTTTGTAGAATCCTAAGGAAATTCAAAAAAAACAACTGGCAGCCACAGCCTGAAAAGACCAAACACTTACTGTCTGAAGGAGCATGAGACTTTCAAACTTTGAAATGCTGTTACATTTATGAAGCAGTGAAAATAACATGCTACATTTTCCTATAACAACTTAGATCCGTTTTTGTGCACAGTGAAAAAGGAAATTTTTGTGACACTAAATGTCTGATAATAGTGTCTATTTTTGTCTACAATCAGCAGTCATGATCACAGCTAGGTGTAGCAGAAACCAGAACCCATAGAAAACAGCATGAAAACCACCTTTCCTGAAGAGTTGAACATTGTTATTTTTCATACCTTAAGTTTTGGTAGCTATCAATGTATTTTCACTTACAGAAAAAGAGTTCTTGGCCTGCAAAATTTACAGCCTGAGGAAAATCATGGGCAAAGTACAGGAGAGACAACAAAATACTACAGTTGCCTTCTTGCATTTGAAGAGTGAACTTTCCCCATTGAAATGTTAGTAAGTGAATAGTGTAATTAATAGCAGTTATTTAGAGTCACAGCAGCCATGTCTGCATTCTTCTGCACAATGATACTAGAATAATAGCTTACTGCATAAACTCTCTTACTCTAAACTTGCATTATGCTCATCCTTTTTGGATGCCAGCCCAGCCTTGGGTTATTCTAGGTAGAATATATTCTTCTGCACTTTGCCAGCTTGGCTAAGTTTTCTAGCATAGTGCTTTGCAGCAGCCTAGTAAATCTGACTCTGAGATTTCTCACAGCTAAACCTGGTATTTCTACCTGACTATCTGGGAATATAATGCAGGCAAGTTTGTTACCAGATCTGTAGCTTTAGTGCTCACCCAGGCAACAATATATTTTGGGGGGTTATATAATGAACATTGACTAAACCATTTTGAAGTTGACCTAAAAAGCCAACATGTTAATGAAATGTTTAGTCAAATAACATCGAGTCTTCAGATTCCTAAAACATGTCATTTTAAAAAGTATTTGAATAGAGTATTGACGCTACTCAGTAGCACCCGGCAATGAAAGGGTGCTTTAGATTTTATTTTGTCTTGTGCCACATAATTGCTTGCAGTGAGCTCCTTAGCTGCAACTGTATTGATATATTCTTTTTGAGGAAGGTTTCTCAGTATCACATCAGCAACACAGGATTAGATATTCTTTGAAGTGCATTTCATGCATGAGGGTTTTGACCTTAGGTGAAAGGAGCTGTGTAGAATGCAGACCTGGTCTCATTAAATGACCAGGAAATTTCCCACTTGCTTAAATTGTTAAAATCTCCATTATACTAAAGCTGTAATTGTACCTAGGCTTCTCTACTATACAGAGGAGCAGCCTGTGGATATCACCAAAACCACCTGCCAAGCTTCTTCATATCAGACAAGTCTCTGATGCTGGAACTTTAATCTACAAGTATCATCCTGTAATAAAATCCTATTTTCTAACTCAGCATCCTGAACTGCTCTCAAATCAAGTTTTTAAATTACAATGGATTTACTATCCTTTTCATTTCAACTACTTTTTTCTTGCTGAAGCATTCAAAACTGAATGCTTCTCTGAAGGTTTTTAAATGGTCATTAGGCACTTTTTCCACTAAATCAGATATGAACATAGAGTGATAAAAAACTGTCTAAGGAAGACTGAAATTCTGAATGACCCAAATGCGTGTTTCAGCAGTATTTATTTTCGACTGAATGAAAACAATAGTCTCTTTCGCCAATGCAATGACATTCAGCGTTGAATTTGACACCCAGAAAAAAACCTGAGGCATCCTTAGACTGATTATTGCTGCTTTCAAAAGTACTAGTCAAGTAAAAACTGTTTTTGAGGTTATGCTATGTATGCTGAAAGTGTTTGTATTGTTATTGTATTATCTATTTGTACAGGACTGATAGGTTGTTTCCCTTGGAAACCCAATACATTAAACATTATATAATACAAATAATAGTAACAGAACATGCAATTAGTAGCTGCAAAGGATGAAACTATTGCCACTCAGAAGACAGAGAAAACTTGGACAGTGACATCACTTAGAGCAGAATATCACTGAGAGGATTTTTTTCACCCTAGGTCAACCGCGAGCATTACTAACAATGCCATAATCATGAGCATAACTAGCATAATTGCACTTTAGCTGGACTGTAGGTTGCCATGTGGTGCTCCAGTGCACAGATTACAATTACATCAGAAGGTTTCAGCTGAACTAGGGGGAAAGGTCATAGCAGCCTACCCAAAGTAGCTTGAAAAAAATTTATCCTGCTGAGAATATTATGTGGAGCTAGCTTGGGCATATCTACACACCACTACAATGAACAGGGTGGACAAAAGAGAGGAGCATCCTCTGGGGAATGCTCCTGGGGATTGGCAGAGTCTCACTGAGGCAGTGATTCAACCTTACAGCTTTTCCTGTGGCAGAACTATTTTGTGAGGTTTCTGTTCCTCCCTTCCACCTTCATCCAACTCATTCTGTGAAAGAATATGGATTAAATTAAGCCATCCAAAGAACATTTTTCTTTTGAATTTCATCTTTCAAAAATAAAAATTTCTTTGATTGAAGGGGTTCCATGGTTAGACTTGTCATTCTGACTAATGGAGTCAATAGCATCCTGATAGTGGAAACAAGTAATTCGGGGAAAAAAGTAATGAGAAAGGCCTAACCAAGCAGGATTTCTGAAGAAAATGTCTGTGCAGTGATCTTTCCAATATGTGCATTGTTCATATGGAACAGTTTGAAGAATAGGGTGATTGAAGCAGTCACTGAATCTGCTTGTGAATAATGCTCAATGCAGAACACAGAACATGTATTCTTTTCACTGGAAATGTGTTAGTTTTGATATAGCTTTAAAGTGAATTATTTGCTTGGAGAAACTGTAGGACTGTACTACATTTCAAATATCGCCTTTTTTAATGCTTATTGTCATGCTAGGGAAATATAAGTAAGCAATAGGGTAAGATAACTTGCAAGCAGAGTTAATAGTAGAGGAGGGACTACATACATGCAGAATTAATACTGGAGGGTGTTAAAATACTTTTAAAAACCTATGTGAATAGGACCACCCCTTAAATTAGAACACATTGCTTTTAATAAGTTCATAATTGTGTCTTGATTTCATTGAAAAAATGGGGAAAAGTTTAGTAAATGAATGCTTTTTTTTTTTTGGTTTAGCTTTGTGTGTCATTCCTCTGACTAGTTTAGCCCTCATGCTGTTTTTCACACATCCATTGTAAGTAGAATTGTATTTTTTGCATGCTCTTAGTAGAATTGGGTTTAGAAATCTTTATGGCTGTAATGCTAATCTATGATGATGTTAACTGAGCTACTGAAGATGTCTTTGCAATACACAATTAACAATACCAGGATAAAGATGAACTAAATGATACCATTGTTGCAAGTGGTCCACAGAAGATAATGTTTCTTCTCATTAATATTTGGTATTACCAAGGCAAAAAGCAAGCAATCAGAATCATATGTTTCTTCACTATTTAAAATTTTCAAGAGAAAAATTAGATTATATAAAGGAAATCAACTTCTTTCTGAAATGTACCAAAGTGTAAACTGGATTTATAGGTATTATTCCTGTTTCAAATACCTAGGACGGAATTTGTCTTCTTTGGCCAGGTTCCGATTGCTTTCTGATCCTCTCTTCATCTAACAGCTCTTTCTTTACTACAGTTCACATACTATTATGCTTTGAAATAGGAAAAAAAAAAAAAAAAACAAAACGCAAAACCAAACCAACAAACCCAGAACAACAAAGAAACCCACTGATGACAGAAATGATGTTGTGTGAGATCCATGACTCCACTGGCAGGAAAACTTGCTCTTCACGCCTTTGAAAAATAAAGATTTCTGTATTAAATAAAATATTACACTGAACAAAAGACATTGTTCACACAATGTGATTGAGTGAGAATTCAGGCAAGCAGGCAGTCACTAATGGAAATACACTGTGGTCAGCCTGCTGACAGCTCTCTCCAAGAAACTACAGCCAGAAGTGGGTTCTTAGTGCATTGGTCTTTCGTAACCCTAGTCCATGTAAAAGATGTAGGAGCAGTACTGGAATGTGACTCGTGTTGCTACAGCTTATCCCTACGTAACCAACATCAGAGACTAAACCTTAATGACAGATTTTAGATCTGCACAAAGCATAAATAACTAACTTCTTCCGAGCAAGACATTTCCATTTTCATAAGTATGATCTGTAGCTGATGTTTGAGCAGTGTTTAGGATTACCTAAAGTGAATGTGTTACTTTAAAAGTTGTAGCTTTATTAAATTTAGTTCACCTGATCTGAAATTTTCAATCCTAAAGATCTGAATCAGTCACACAATGAGAAACACACCCAAAACTATTCAGTCTCTGAGAAAAAATATAGAGAAAATATATTGTCTTCCCCATGTCAGAAAATTCTGAAAATTTTGGAAACATCTAATTATTTCTATTTAAAATCTGGCAATTATGTTGCATTTATACTAATAATTTGTCTTGTGTTATGGTAGAAATATTCTAGATGCTATACCTGCATATGGCCCATCCAGAAATGTCTGAGACAATTCCCCAGATTGTAACTGTAGGATACCATAGGTGGCAGACACTTCTGATGCAGGAGCCAGATCAGAAACAAGGATACTGTATTGCTAGAGTTTCATTTGACCTCCTTGTTTTGTGCAGACAATGAGAAGTCGATGGAAAACCCCAGACTCAGAGGAAGAAAATACAAGAGGCAGGTGTGGGAGAAAGATGCAGGCTGTACAGGGAGGGGCAAGTGCCCGTTGTCTTGAAGCTGCAAGAGAGATCCATGGAAAAGCTAGGAAGAGACTAAAACTAGACAGGGAGCACAGAGAAGGAGAGAAGTCCTGGATCTGAAGCACATGTGAAACATAATGACATGAGTGATTTCCAGGGGAGGTAGACAAGCCAAAAGAAAGTGAAGGTGCCTAAGCCAAATAATATGGACTTACTCCACTCTGATGAAGAGGAGACTGGGACAGGCTGCAAGTGAAAAATGTTATGAAGATTGAACTGCAACACATACTGCTCTTCTAATATATCTCATTGTGCATTTGTGACAGTCCGCCTTTCCCAGTGCATTAATGTATAGGGGTCAAATATGTGTTCAAATTTCAAAACACAGAGAACATGAAAAGAATGTATGGAATATCCAGCACTGCTGGAATATAAGTACAGAATTTGATAAGAAATTCTTCAACTCCCCGAGACTGCATATGTTTATTAAATGTAATTAAATGAACGCTAGATGCTGGAAGGAGGGGGAAAAAAAAAACCCAATCCACCCACAATTCAACCCTTTGTCATCAGTGTAAAATGACAGTTATGTTTCCATAGCAATAGACACCTCTACGCACACTGCATGTCTACTGACACATCCAACTGTTTGATATGACTTTAGTTTGCTATAGCAACCATGTTTATACTAGTTTATTCAGGCTATCAAAATTAATTACAAATCATACCCAGGGCATCATAGTTCTGCTTTCATTAATCTTATAATATTTTTATATGTCTGCCAATTGAGAGTTTTTAAGTATTGAGAAGGCAAACTTCTGAACAAGATCCTGACCACAGTGTCACAGATATTAATAGAGAATAACACCCAAGGCTGAGGGACGTGCATTCTGGAGTAACGTGTGTGCTGTTGGCAGGACAGCCATGATTATTTGTGCTCTCTCTACAACATCATCAAGTGGAAGAGCTGGTGCTCAATGAATTTACATAATTGTGTATATATAGGTTACCATGTACAGGAAAACCTGAAGGATCTTATGTTTTATTACTACTTTATCTCAGAATGTAAACCTTTAGGTGACACAGTGATCAAAATAGGCAAAACTATAAATCAGATCCTTTGTTATGTGAAGAGAGAGTTGCCATACAGCATGCATTTAACTGAAAACAAGCATCTTAATCTGCTTTTTAGAGGAGAGTGGACTGAAGTATCAAATTTCTTTACTTTTTGTTTGGTTTTTGAGTTTGGTTGGAGTTTTTTTGCTTGTTTGTTTTGTATTTTTTGGCACATATGATCTTTCTTGTTAACCATGCTCTAGTATGAGTGAGATTATTTCATAACAATGACAGCCCTCCAGTAAGCCCTTCTAGTGTTGCTGGTGCAGCAGAACCAGCTGTTTCTTTGTGTTGTGTTCTCTGCAACTGCAACTGGTACGGGTAGGCTGAGGTTTCACTTTGAGTTTGGCAGATTACTTCACTGCCTAAACCACTTCTGCACCACTCGACCAGTGTCCCTTCACTGAGACTTACCCAGACCAATTTAAGAGACAAAGGTGCTGTTCATTCATTATAATTAGCACTTGCTTTCTCTCAAATATGAGGGATTCAGTAGGTCATTTGGGTTTACAATGATTCCATCTCTAATTTGTTTTTTCAATTTCATGGAAGTTTCTTTAGCCTTTTAACAGAATCACAGAATGATGGAACCTTAGAGGCCATCTTTTCCAGTCCACCTGCTCAAGCAGGGTCACCTAGAATGTGTTGCTCAGGACCGTGTGCAAACAGCTTTTGAGTATGTCCAAGAATTGAGATTTCACAGCCTCTCTGGGCAACCTGTTTCCATGCTCGCTCACCCTCACAGCAAAAAAATGTTTCTCCATTCTCTGATAAATAATCCTTCAGGTTTCTCATCAAAAGCAAAAGTTTGTGGATATATATATATATATATACATACATATATCAGTATATGTCTATGTAAAAGAATACATGTATATGTAATAGCATACACTTCCAAAGATAGGGCTTATTTACACAAGAGCTTTTTAGCCAAAAGAGAATCCTGATTCCCACTAACTGAATACTCAATAGCTCTAAATCCCTAAAGCCAATTTGCAAAGCCTTTATCAATGGTCCGTAAAAAAACCCCGTTAACCCTGTCAGAACCATGACAGAGCTGGATAATCATTAGAACAGTACCCTCAGGAGCCTGACCAGTGGTATTCTCAGCAGTAGAAGTGTGCAAGTGCTCACGAGGCAGTAGACAATCAGAGCCCAGAGAACTCTGCAGATGGATGTTCTGGATTCTTCAGTCCTCCTTATCATTCTGCCTAGTAAAGGAGTCACTGGAAGTGTCACATCTCTATGTATTTTTTTTACTTTTTCTTTCCAAGGTTGCAAAAGGCACCTGAGCAGACATAGGACCCAAAAGTGTATGTATTAAACAAAGGGAGGTGAAATTCTGAAGTCTCTGCCCCAGTGTGGTCACTGGTGGTGAAAGCTTAGATGGATTCAAAACTGAGTGGATAAAATCACAGAAGATTAAATACTGAGAACTTTAAAGTGAAAAGATATTCCCATTCTGCTAAAAAAACCAGGGCCAGAGTACTGAGGTCAGTCAGCTTTGGGGAGCTTTGCCCAAGCTGCACAGTTCCTGGTCTCAGATTTGCTTGGTATTTTCTGTAGTTTCAAAATATTTTAATAAGTTTTGTATTGGAAGGTGATTGTAAATGAACAATGTGCAAGTAGAGTTACAGTCCTTCTAGGGATGATTTTACTGCGTGAAACTGAGGAGGTTTAATGCAGTCCCTGCAGTGCAGCATGAGGGCAGCTATATATGCTGGACTAATGGCAGAGGAAAGCTGCAGAATCCTGGAGTCAGACCTGATGCAGGCCTTTTCATTTTGCCAGTGGGAACAGTCCTTGGCACAATATAGTTCCTTTGCATGGTTCCTGTGCACTGTCAAAGATAGAAAAAAACCTCAGCCAAAACCACACCTCAGGGCATGCTTGCAGTGAAGCATCATGGACATAACACTCATGGTTAAGCTTGCTCGCCAGCCCAATATAAAACAGCTCTCCTAATGCTGTAAAAGGTTGGCATTAGACAGGATAATGTTGGGAAGCATCAGTGGCTTCTGGTCCCTCTCCTATAACCTTCCCAAAGGACTTACTATCTACAGAGTACTTAGCTAGACGGACTGTGGTATGGTTGAATACAGACTTTCTTGCATTTGTTAAGTTGATCTGTAGGTAAAAACTCTGCTAGAAAGCCTTGTTCTGACAATGAATGAAAGAACTGACTCCAGCTGAGCAGCGGCAATTTCTTTCTTTGTAGGACCACGCCAATTGTACTGTTCTGAACAAATCTGGCAGCTGGCTGAGGTATTTTGTTCCTGCCCACATCTTTTCTTTCATCCAATTTCTGGGGCAAGCCCACATGGAAGGAAAAGAAAAAACCTCTGGAGAACACAGAATCAGCATTAACTAAGTATAATTCATAATTATTCATGGTCACAGATTAATTCAAATATAAAAAGTGAGTGTTCTACAGAGAGCATATTGTAATTCTACACTTTCCTGAGATGTATGAAAAAACGTTATATTCTTCCAGCCATGACCTTAACACACATGTTTTTTAGCTAATGTTGTTTTATTGTTTGATCCCTTCACTATGCCTTCCCTGGAGGGCTGAATCATTACCAAACTGAATGATGCAGCTAAGAGTTTTGAGCAGATTTTGTGTTGGTTCAGTCTGCTTATAGTAGCCAGCCTGTTTTCTGTAAACAGTGGTGAAGGTAATTTTGTCTTGTTACCAAACAGACATTCCTCTTTTCTCCTGAGCAGCCCTCCTGGGCAGCAGCCCAAGAGGCTGGAGAGGGAGAGGGAGGTGGATGCTCCAAACTACTCTATCTGACTCTACCAATATCTCTTCAAAGTGGATATCCAGATACTTTCAATGATGTCCTTCCTTGGGTTATCTTGTTGATATGCCAGATGCCTGGAAAAGGCAGTTATTTCACCATGAGCCCGGAAAAGGCAGTTATTTCCCCATGACAACTATAGGGATATTCAGTTAACATTTTTACAGCTCAGATGCATCTATAGAGGAAAGCACCACAAATTAGTGTACTGGGTGCAGATTTCTTCCTAGGATTACCCAGTTTAGGGTAATTTACTTTGTTGTTCAGGACTCCATGCCCTGCAGATGTATTGTAAATATCCAGTCCTTTGGTGAGAAAGGTGCCTACTCAAAAGGCCATTAAGAAAAGGTCAGGAAGGGACAGGACTATACTAAGGGATATTTATAACAATAAACAAAAGCAGCACAAATGAAGAAAACAACCTTGAGTGTAAACACACAAGTTGTTATTTCAGTTTATATACATGGTTTCACTGGAGTGCTTGGAATCATTACCACCCTGTTACATATTGCAACACTGAGGCATGAAGGTCATGTTACAAAGAATTGTTAGTTTTGGGAATAATTGTCCTCAGTCCTTAAACCTGTGGAGAAGCCACAAGGCAACATATTTTTCAGGTTAGTGGAAACCTCTGTGTTGTATTTTTCCTGGCTTCTTGCTGGGTATCAGAAGTATCAGGAGCAGATGCACACATAAATACGTATTCCTAACACAGGAATAAAAAAAGAAAGCTCTATTCTAATTAATAAATTCACATACTAGGTACAATTGAACGTGAGGAGATGATTTCACTCTCTCTCTCCTTTTTCTTGGAGATATATATGGGTAAACATAAACTGGACCTGAAAATTTTGCCATGGCTAGTTTTGGTTAAATATGGATTTACTTGGCCACGAAATCCCAGAACATGAGAATATGATTCTTTGATTATTTCGGAGATTTGTATTAATGCACCAGTCCCTCTCCAGTTTCTTGTAATAAACATCTTAGTACAAGAAGCTCCAATTACATGTTTCCTTCCTCTTTCTCACTCTGTGAGGTAGTGGCTCGGGATAACACTGCGTGCTTAGTAGAAGCACAGTGGACCTGTGCTGGCAGAAAAATTGGGAACTATATAGTATCAACACTTGTTTTCTGCAATGAATCTATGAAAGAGGAAGGGAGGTTTCTTAGGGATAGCTGGTATCAGACAGGCACATACTGGAAAATGCTGTGAATTTTCAGAACACAAGCTGTAGCCACAGAACAAATAGTTACATGTGCAAGATGTGACTTCTCACCACTCTCCTAAAAAAGCGTCAGCAGACTTCATCTGCCATACAGGATAAAGCAGCACTGGGGTATAACAAGGAGGTCAAAAGAGCCATTCCTTTATACTATTTGGCTATCCCAGCACCTGTGGCTCCTGTTCCAGGAGGATCTTTCTTGCATTCACAAGGAATACTTTTAGTACAACTGTTTACAGCCTGTTACCTCATCCATCTTGCAGTGTGGGTTTACCTGCAGAAGATGCAGGACCCAGCACTGGATATAACTTCCAGCTCTCCCCTGCTCTCACTGGGATGATGTGAGATGGAAAGGAAGGCATGAGTTTCTTAACAGTGTCTTCATAAAAAGGGCTGGAATGTCAGCTACTGAAAAGGCAAGGGCCATCTAATTCCAAGAAACTGGTCCTAAGGAAATAGTTTTCAAATGTAAGAAGAGGCTTAATTTTGCTGCCAGCTTTTCTATTAACCAGTTCACTCTGAAAAATAAAGTGACTGACTGGTCTCACTATGAATATTCATTATTTAGCATCTCCAAAATAGAGGACTGGATTGCAGTGTGCAACCCCAAATTTATAAACAAAAGGCTTCCTCACTGAGTCATTAAAATATAGATACCAGTTAGCAGGATAACAGTCCCCTTGGAACTGTAGGGCAAGAAAGAGCTAGAGCCAAAGTTGTAGTGTTTGCTGTTAGAGAGAGTAGAAATAGGATAATGACTGATTCAGAAGTCTATTTTTTTTTTTTCTTTTCCCTAATAAATGCAGTTCCATTGGGACTACAGAGGGTTTTTTTCAACAGAGAAGTTACCAAGGGTGATCTGCATTTTATGGCAGGAAGTCTCTTCTGAAGCAGTCTTTAAATATTTCCCCCTTGATCTATCCAGCCTTGATCTAGTGCATAGGTGGAAGGTTTTACATAAAATATTGAAAAATATCATCCTGATTGCTTACTGCAACTTTCATAAACCCTGTTGTGAGAATTCATACATCCACCCTCAAAAAAATATGGAATAGAGAAGAGATACATAATTCATGAAACTCTTTAGGAAATACAACCATTTTTTGTTACTGTTAGTAAATATAAGGTATGGGATATAGTATCTGGTGTTGAATTTTGGAGTTTTCAGAAGAAACATATTCTTATGTCATTTGGGAATTTATACCGGATCCAATCAAATAAATGCATTTTATAATAGTGAAAAAAGGGCTGGCAGATAATTTGGTGAATGTTTATATATTTATTATGCAAATGATGGTATCACCGTCATTTACCATTAAGTAAACTTAGCTGTTAATCTTGTCCCAAAGTAAGCAAAATTATGTTATCTAAAAAATTAATTGTGAGTCTAGGAGATCAAGTCAAGGCCACAACAAATTCAAGGAGTACTAATCTTCGGTTTCCTGACCAGCTTATAAAAGATTTTGCTTTCAAACCTTTCTATTAGCAAGATACGTCCTCATTCCAATTCAAATATCGCTGAAAGAACAATTTATTTCAGTTAAGAGAACTACAAAAGCAAACATTAACCAGTGTCGAGATGTGTGGCATACTTCCCACACTTCAGAAAAGAGAACTCCTGGTTCTAGAAACAGTCTGGGGAAATGAGTTACTGAGTTAGAAGGTAAATGTCTGAATACCCCCAGTGGTCTTGGTAATGTTGTATATTCCCCTTTAAAGACTGGCCTTGTTATTTTCAAAATTTGACCAAGGCAAATTTCTTAAGTAAAATCTATTTTCTGTTTTAGAAGCTGTTTTCAGCCTCTAGTGAATGAAAGGTTCATTTATTATGAATTCTCAAGTATTTATTCCATGAGCATTACTCGAGGTTTTGAAGAAAAGAGATTTGACAAGTATGTTAAGGAGCTCTAGACTACAGTAAAAAATTCAATTTCACTTAGAGGTTTTCTTTCTTCACTGTGCTGAGTACTGCTTGCAATAATAAACCAATAATTAGTCTCACTGACATTGGCTAAAATATACAGATACTTAATATTAAGTGTGTTAAATCAGACCAGCCAGTACCTTGCAGAATTCAGAACAATATGGCATTAGTTTGGCCTCACAAATAAGCAGTTTCACCAGACATAATTAAGTGGAGTTGAAATAATACTTTTTTCCTAGCTCTGTTTTTGTTAGTGGATATTGGCTCCTGTGTTCTATTGAAAGTGGGTTGTTTTCTGGCAAAGAAAACAAAATTTAAGGGAATAGTGAGACCATGAGAAAGGAGCATGGACTTGAGAATGAGGCCAAGGTTGGTGTTTGGACTGGATCACAGACATTGTGTTATTGTCCTGCTTCAAGTGCCCTGAGGATGCTGAATGCCATGTAGAAAACTCTGTTCCCCAAAGTCCAGGCAGGGGCATCTGGGCTCTTCAGTGTCTTGCACACACTGCGGTCAGAAGAAAACATCATGACCCAGCTCTTCCCCACCTGCTTTCTTCCCTTAGCTCCCATGCAAGTGATACACAGACAGATAATACCTTTCAGAAGCTGCAGAAATACACCCTATATTTAAGTACATTTTTCAGAGATGACATTCGATATCTCTGAAGTTTTAAAGACTTCAACTTACAATGAGTTCATTATCTCTCTCCATAAACTGTTCCTCATGTCTAATTGCTCCTCAAAGACCTGTCAGGAATTTTCCTTTTATTTAAAGGTTAAGTTTGTCCAACTTGACTTTGTGCCCTTGAATTTTTTTCCTATTTTTCAGCAAGATTCAGAATATCCTGACTAAAAAACCTCTTCCATGTACAGGCAACCGTAACATACAATGGTCAAATCACCTCCTTGCTTTTGCTTTGATAATCTGGGCATGTTGGTTTTCTTAAGATTAATATTAAACAGCTCTTATGTAGCAGCAGTTTCTCTTTAAACCCAGTTGTGAACCAATTAATCCTTAACAAGGACACTAAGATTGACCCTGATTTAATCCAGATGCTGTTTTTCCTCTTCATAAAGATGAGAGGAAAGAACCCTAGAAGTATATATTAGAGCTCTGAGGGCTTCACAGATAGAGCTTTCTGTGTCTCAATTTTTTTCTATTCAAAGTCATTCAATTTAAGAAAACATTTCTGGTGGAATAGGCAAATTGTGCATTCTTTTCAACACCAAAATCTGTAAAATATATTTTATATTTTCTGCTTAGGCATGACATTAAAATAAGAAAATAGTTTTTTAGAGAAAAGTAGGAAAAGTTTAGAAGGCCAGTGATGGTGTGAGGGCCCTGACCTGGAAACAGGGAACATGTTTTCCAGGACACCCAGTCTCTCCTTCTGGGGACAAAGATGTTTTTATGTGGGTCCAGGTTTGAAAACTTGGTCCCTATTTCACAAATATGCTCATGGTGTGATGCAGCTTCTATTTTTATCAAACATAACATCATTGATATGAAACACGTCAATAAACAAAAACTGAATATACAACATATCGTCTCTGTCAGAAATACTTGGGTAACTTGTGTTAGAACCCTCTTTTAGTCAAACTTTCCCCTGAACATGTAGTCATGGGGTTTCTGTGGGGAAGAAGAGGACAGGAACAGAATATTTTTTAGTTTATCTTTTTCTCTGTTTTACCATGTGGTATTTCTTTAGTCATGAGGTTGTGCTGCTCTCTTCTCTGTGCTCACTTTAGAGTGTTATCTGAAACTTCACCAGTTTATTCTATAGTTCTCTGGATACAACAGACACTGAAGGTAGTAGTTCAGGTTCCTTATAATATTGAGGATTATAAATTTTCACTGCATTGCTAAAGTTCATCACAGCAATGTAAAATCAAGAAGCAGACATTGAAATGGGAAGATTTAAACTACTCATTTGAGCTTTTCCATTTTATTAGTTTTACTATAGCAGCATTTAAAAATGTTGTAACTTGTGATTCTTCAATAATTTGTTATTCTATGCCACTGCTAATGAGGTGTTTCGGCAGGTAGACATAGAGGAGCTGATACTAGAAGTTTTGGCTCTCTCAAATTTTGTAGGAATACTACAGAATATGTTTTTTGCTTTTCCACCATTATGAGAAACTGCTTACAATAGACTTTTGAGAGGAAATGTTCAGACACCATTAAGCATCCAACAGAACTGCCTGGGAGAAGCATTGTTTCTGCTGCTCTGCTGCTGTAACCCAAGTTTGACTTCCAATTTACCAGCAATTACTGTAGACTTGGTTTCCCTGAAGAAGAGTTTACTTCTCATACCAAATGACGCAATAATTTTCTAAAACTAAGAAAAGTCCCACTAACCCCTGAGACCAGATAAAAATTCCATGGCACTGAAGTGGGAGCTTCCATTTCAGGAGACTTTGAACAGAATTTAGTGGAGCAACCTCCAGATTCATTTGCTTTGGAAAAAGAAACATAGTTTAGATGTATAATCTGAAAAAAACCAATGAATTAAGTAGTTGCACTACTTAACCTCTCCATGGGAATTTAAAAAATTTTTTTCAACATACAATTTATTTTTCTCATCATTTCTTAATTACTCCCTTCTAGGAAGCTAATTTCATCTCTTATATCTATCTCATGAAATTTAAGATTAAATATGTCAAAATCAGATATATTCACTTGGTTAAATAAACAACAAGCAGATACCAGGCAGCAAAAAACCTCTTAAAAATCTCCTGACATTTCAGATCATACTAGATATAGGTTTATTTCCCTCCCCCCCC
>VZTE01000094.1:358482-427314 GCA_013397775.1 Eulacestoma nigropectus
CCCACCCCCACCCCAGTTTCGATTATATCTCTCCGCGTTGCAGACAGATGCTTCCATTTAAGAAAAAGGCTAGTCTGAAACTTATTTGCCAACAGCTTCTAAACACTTTATAAATGGAGTTAGATTATCTCCTGTGTCTATTAAAACCAGGTTTCTATTATGAATATGAAAGAGAGGGAATGCAACAAATTACAATAACCACGTCAAATTAAATTAGAGAATTGTATTAATCGAAAGACTTTGGAAAGAAGATTGGAAGTATCTCGGAAGAAGGATTTACATAAAGTATGATATGTTGGAAGCAGCTTAGAAAATTGTAGTTAGAACCATGGTCTCACTTTTAGGTGACTGTTACACATTTCTGTTTCTCCTTGCTGTTTTTTATCTGTTTATTTGAGAAGCAAGAGATGTAACAGGAATTCTCGCACAGAAATCATATTCTTTACTGGAAAACCGCCATACCTTCACTTCTCAGAAGTGACTGGGAGATTAACTGAAGAAATTTAGGAGGTCCTAAGGTTAAGAGTGCTACGAACGAATCTTGAGCTGGTGTTTTCTATCAGAAGTAGAAATGGAAATACGGACTGTTTACATTCTGGACAAAATCATTAAGTGATCGGGTATTTCCTTATCCTTAGTATTAAGGAAATCAGTTCCAACCACCATACTTTTAGTGGTCCTACTTGACCAGGGATATTCTGCTACCACAGGCAGAGGTAGCAGACAAGTGACTAAACATAGGGTCTGAGAGGAACAGAGCTGCTGAGTGTAACAGGAGCATGATGCTTCCATGCATGCTAAAAAGGAACAGCTTTAAAGATTACAGTCCCTTTACAAAGTTTTTGTGCCTCCACAGAGTTTTAATTAGAGAACAGGCTTTAGAATGGAAATTTTGAATATAAAGACCTTCACTCTTCCTATATCCTATCTTAGACACCTAAATTTTTGCTTGCTCCAGGTTTGGGGGCGTGGTAATCTAGTGTATGGTATCAATGCAAATTCATGGGCCCTGTGTCATAGTATTTGCCCATGCATAGCACTTGCTACACTTTTGTCACTTCACTGTTTAACCATCCACAGCTCAGTCATACCAGCTGAGCAGCTAATGGGGTACAGGGGACATAAATCATCTCAAGGAAAGTAGGCACAATTTCTGGGAGGGTGAAGCCAGGCTCATGAAAACCTGGCGCAGGGCAGGATGTAACCCTTTGCTTTTATTCTCCATTAAAAACATAATTCAATATTTGTGAATACAGAAGGCAAGCAAGAATCTGTCTGATGTTTTGGTGGTTATATGCATGACCAACACTCATCCCAAATGAAGGAGTTGTCTAGTCACAAGAGCTACAGATATATTTTCTTTAGCCCAATTAGCTTGAAACCTTTCCTTTTTAAATTTTAATAAAGAGAAAGGAGCACAAAGAATTTTTCCAACAAATATTAAATTGCTCAAAATTTGAAACTAGATCTGTTCTGATAATTTTCTTCCCTTTAAGATTTAGAAACTTTGAGTATTATATTTTCAACAAATATTTTATTAATAAAACCTCCTCCAGTGCCAAATTTGAGTGGCTAAGATTGAGGAAATTTTGACCAGAACAGTACAAAAACACCCAGCATTTTGAACAACAAATCCGATTACATTAAGCATATGCTTCCTTCATAAAATCTTCATAGCAAGAGAGATTAGCAGTACCATTATTTTCAACAGACTGCAAGCCTAGAGGAAGAAACAGCTGTACATTTGGGAAAATGAAAGGTCTTTCTGTACAGAGAAAAAAGTATCCAATTCAAATGCATAGTTCAAGAATGTGCTACGGGTGAAGGTTTAGCTTTTTTAGCTTTTAATTTCGGTTAATTTATTCTCTGTCATGTGACTTGAGCTGAACATGTTGGCATAAATTCATCACAGCTTATCCTGTAATTATGCCCCTCACTATAACTGGGGGAAAAAGCAGCACGCTTTCTCAAGAGCTGCTTTAGTAACAACCCTTAATGACAAACTGAGAGTGTATCTGAGGGGGGAAAAAAATGAGTCAAACTGGAGGCACATTTTCTGCAGTCAGAATCACTAAAGGTCAGTTAAGCAAAGCAAAACATCTCACTGTTTCTTTGAATTTAAATCTCTACTTAGCTGTCCTTGAGATCAAAATGGCATCTTACAAAGTGAAGGCTGATATTACCCTGTTGATGTTTTTCATATGTTTTAAAGTGAGATTAGCACTACAGCCTTATGCTGAATAAATCGGGTGCAAACCTTGAGAAACAAAGCTAGTCAAGACGCTGGTGGTGACATTATTTTTTTATCACTGTATCTTGTTTTCTTCAGCCTGAATCTTACATAAACTGAGCCCTTACCCACAGGTCAACTGATTCAAAAGCTACCAAGGCCACTTACTTACCACTGGCCATGTAATTTCACTTAGCTTTCCTGCTGAACATCAAGCTTATATAACCATAGATCAGGCCAGGATGTATCCCTTCCTATTTATTCTCTGCTAAAGGCTGGGTTAAATGATTGTGTATGGAGCAAGAAGCCCTTTATTTTTAACTTAAAATGTATCACAAAGTCTGATACCTGAGGCTGTAGTCAAATAGCGCTGAAATTAACAGTGTTTCACAGGATTTGTGCATCAGATTAGACTACATGAGAGATGCACATAGATCACTGATATGTGCCAATGCTTTTATTGGTGATTACATTTTTTTTGTTCCACATGGATTTCCACTCTCAGCAACATGCAAGACTGGCCAAGCCATGTAGATATTAATAATAGAGTTACCCATAGGGATGCATCAAGGACCTTGTGTAAGTACAGAAATATTGCAAAGATGACCTCAGGATGTAATTCTATTGTTACAGACATAGTTAATTTAGGATTAGTGTCCAAGCTAAAGCTCCAAGTGAGACTTCTCTTAAACACGTAATTTCATTCTTTAGTCTTAGGCTTTGCCTAGAGGTCACACTATCAGGGAAGTAATCATATGGTGCTCTACTCTGCCAATGTATATTGACTGTGACCATCCTCAGTTACTCTGGTTCTTCACTGTCACACTGTGCCTGGCCAGATATCCGACCTCCAGAGTGCCATAGCTCCCTTGTCACACTATGCTTTCCTTCTGCCAGCTTTGGGGGGAAAGTTGTGGGCACTGGCCTCAAAAAACTAATTTCCTGGAAGTAGGTCAGGTCATGTACATTTCCTCGCCTTGCATGTGGCAAAAACTAACTGCTATTTAAGAAAGCAAAATTTGTGTTTCATGACTCTGCATAAGCTCCTGCCAGGACATGTTGTCAGTGTTTGGCTTCAAAAGGTGCATTGAGGCCAGGAAACATGGAAGCAACTGCTCCCAGCGGGTAGCAATGTTTCTCAGCAAATGAAGGGGGTTGGAATAGTCCCTTTCCACAGTTGTTAGGCAAGATACGTTAGCACACACTTCCTGAAACCCGCTGTACTGAACAACACAGTGAATGACAATTCAGCCAGAATGTTCAAAAAATGGATAGAATAGGCAAAACACGAACATGTAATAATATTTTGAATATTTTGTGAATATTATATTTTGGAGAAATATGAATGGCATGACTTGAAGATCTTACTCCACCATCTTGAAATGAGAACACATAGATGGGACAACAGACCAAGATGTTATTTCACTGTTGGCAGAAGTAAACAGTGTATGGCCACTATTTTGGGGCTGGCAAGCCTCATGATGGTGGTGGGGTCATAACAATTTGAAGGCAATGAATGTTATTCTCTCTTCCGTGGACAAGAATGGAGTTTACATAGAGGACCTTTCCAAGCTGGTAATTGAGATTATTAAGGGGCATTTTTATTCAGCTGTCTCATTTTAAACCACTACACAAGACTTTTGGATTGCTTTGGAGAATTCATGCACTACTATTTCAGGATGCTGCCAGAATCGTGACTGTGATCACTACCACAAATCTACAAAATGCATTATATAAATTAGGATATTTGGCTGGTAGAAACACAGTCAACAAAGGGACAATTCCTGGAGAACTAAGGCTGGTACTTTATATTTATACTTACATTTATATGCACTATTTGTGAATGTATCAAATAGTATTTTGTTAAATATCAAATAGCTTTGTTAAAGTTTGCTGATGTTAAAAAAGCATGTCAGCTGCTGAGTTAAAGTGAGAAATCCCAACTTTAGATAGTTTCCTATCAGCCTTAGCAATTATAACTATCCTTAGTATACCTTTTACAGATACATTTACTCAGAATTTGAATGAAGCTGATGCTATAATGGATCTCTTTCGTCACCTACGTTTATGTCCACATCATCAGCCAGGTCTTTTATGTTCCCCACTCCAGGTGATCATCCATGTCTTCCATGGATAAGATACGATTGAGACAAAGGAAACTGATAAGTATCTGTTTTCATGGCCTTTTTCCTGATTGATGTAGGCTTATGAGAATGTAAACTACTCTTTTCTTAGTAAACATTATTCCCTTTGCTTTTTCATTCTGTCACTGAAACTTCTGCCTGTTTACACTTTTCCCTGAAGAATTATTCTGCAAAAACAAATGATCAGCTAAATGCATAAAAAAATTTTGTGGGGTCAGGGATGGCTGGGAAACCAGTTATTGATTGTCAATGTATGAACGGTGTTACGAGTCAGACTGCTGCAGCATTAAATGATGTTCCAGTACTGCATATTCCAAAGCAAGAGGGAAGATCAGCAGCTCCAGGCAGTGGGGGATCACATGTACTGTGTGATTTTTCGGATGGACAATACAGGATGGCTACAGAGGCAGCACAAGAAGGTTTACAGCTGGAAGATACCCTGGAATTTGCTTCTGTTACTGGATGCTGCAGCAGTTGATACAAGTTCCTTTTTATTTTTACGGCACTTTGAACATCATGAAAATTAGAGTAAGGAGTTAGAAGGAGGTGGGTGAAATACTTATAACTACTATAAGGAAGCCATGCAAATATTTTGCAGTACCCTTTGTAAAAACAGCGGCAATTAAAGACTTATGTCCTGATTCTTTCAGTTTTTCCCTTAACTGCTTTGCTGCAAGAGTAGTCACTGGTAGCTGGCAACCAATTCTAAACTTTAGCTTATACTTGATGGGCTCTAACTTTAAGGGAGTTCATGGTCTTCTAAAGATGAATCAATTAATCAGAAAAAAACAGTAGCTAGAAAGAAAAGGAAATTCTTCCTTCACCCTTGCTTCATGCTCTGCAGTACTGTATAGCTTTCTTGTTACTGCATTCCTCCCACAACCACTTTGATCTCCCAGATCCAGTGCATATATTGTCCTTCCAGAGCTCAAGTTCTAAGTCAGTTTTTTCTCCACTTTGTTTCCATGCTGACCCAAGAGTCTGAGGTGTTTGTGCCACAAAACAGATGCACTTTGAGGTATAGGCATCCATGGGGCCACAATTCCATATAAAACATTTTAAGTCCATGGAACTAAAAGCAGACAAGTTGCAAAGTGGGATATGGAATTTTTATCAATAACATCTGGGCAATCTGTACTTAAACACGGTTTCTCAATCAGATGTGAGAGAGAACAAGGTGAAAGCTACCTCCTGGCTTTCCCAGGACTCCCATGGGGCTCCTTGCTCATCACATCATGTATGTGAGCACTCTGCCTTAAGGAGTTGCTCTTCAAACTGCAATGAATGTGAAGCAAAGGCGGAATGGAGAGTGGAGATCCTTAGATGTGTAACTAATCTACTTTGGGAGAAAAGCTGTTAGCTTGAAACATGTCTGACATCTATGACTTGAGCTGCAAATGCATGAAGATTGATCTAATGAAGGAGTTTGCCTCATCAAATGAAGCTGCTGCATAAATCTCAGGGTTTTAGCAACACATCAAGGTCAGATATATTCAAGAAAGCTATGCCCTAAAAATAAAACGAAAGTGTCTAGACCCATATCATTCTGCAGCAGGGGATAACTTGTTTAAGCAGCAGCATGCTGAGGTCTGTAAAGGCATCTGAATATGCTACGCACTGAAAAGATCATCAAAAACTTTAAGCAAACTCTACACACGTGACATGAAGAGCTTTTTTTGAGAGGAATTTGTCTGCTGTTGATATTTACAACACTTTTTGATACTTATGAAAGAATATTTACAGTTGGTATATTAATAATACAAGGCAAGAATAGGAAAAAAAAAAATATCCAGCGGTCACACTTTGTGAGATGGAGAATTTCAGCTTCAAGGAAAAATAATGCAAAACATAAAAAAAAGCCAGTTGATTGCTAGAAAAATTATCTGAGACATGGAACAATTTTCTACTTGAAGTGAGAAAAAAAAAATCTCCATGTAAGCAGTCTAAACTAAGGAAGCAGTGAAGAAAGAACATCTGGGAGCAAACAGAAAAGTTGTTTGGAAAGAAGCGGTTAGAAAGAATAAATTAACCTAAAGAGGAGCCCTTTGAACCTGGATCTGTCTCACTGCTATGCAGCAATGATTTGGTTGCGACTTATCATTTGATAAAGGCATGGGCAAGAGTGGGTCACTCTTTCATAAAAGATTGCATTATGGGTGCTGATCTTTGCCAACTTTTCCATTTTCCATCCACACATAGTTCTCTTGACCAAGGAGAGTTTCCCAGCAGTGATTTTTCTGAGTTTGTGTTCTTCATGCAAATATGTGGATAGATAGTAAAATGGATTGGCACCAGAGAGAAAACGTGTGACTAGGACACCTGACTACTGGGGCAGTTGCCGGCTGCAGTCTCTGGTCCCACATTAATTTCTGTATCTTACATCCAGCACAAGCTGGGAGCAGCAGCAAGAGCAGCAAGTGCCCTTCTTTTCAGTGAGCCTTACTAAGCGAGGCCCAATAAAATCTCTGGAGGCCGGGGCCCGCTGGCTCTGTGTAAGGCTGCTGCACACCTGCACACACCCAGTGCAACACAGACCTGTGAGACATCAGGGCAGTAACATGCCAGCAACCTGAGCAGCTGGGTTTGCACCTAAGTCAGACTAACTAATGCACCCTCCTCTCTGCTGGGAAGCTATTCTGATTCAGTCTGGCATTCGATGGCAACCAATCAGTCCTCTCAGGGTTGTGATCCATTAGTTGTACAACCAAACTATTGTTAAACTTTGTCGTACCTGAGGGGAACTGGGTTTCTCAGGAAACATTTTACAAAAACTTGACTGTTATCCAGGAAATTAATGTTTTTCATAGTATCTGAATAGCCTGAGGGAAACAGAGAATTGACTTTACTTTTTTTCCCTTTAGAGGCCATGTCCTTGTTTTTGCAAGGTGAAGAACGTAACAACTGAAGAGCTAAAAACAAGCTTTCATTCCTGGTAATCGTAAGTGCCTGTTAACGCCAGTGAATTATAAACAATTGATGTTTATTTAGTAGATGTGGTTTGAAAAGAACAAGACTTCTGGAATTTTCATTAATGAAATATTGCTCAAGAAATTTTCACTTCAGCTTTTCATGTGGCTTGATTAATTTTACTTTTTATAAAAAGACCTATTCTGACTGATCGTTAACAATTTTAACCTATATTAAATTACTTTTCTAGATACTTCTAAATACGTCGATTCTTAATTCCAGCTTCATTTTTCTATGGACCATTGAAACTTCTTCTTCTGCAGTTAGCAGTATCTTATGCCTGTTTTCTTAGTATGAAGTCCTATTATTTTTGATTGCCTCCAATTACATACAGGAATTTCAGAACACATTGTATGTCATAATACTCCTTATCCCCCTGTAAAAGTTTAGCAGAAATTTTTTGTTCTAAGTTTATAATCATGAACTTAAGAACAACATTGACTGACTATCACTTTTTTGGACATATTCCATTAAATTGGATCAGAATTATTTCCATTGTGATGTATCTGTTAGAGAATCATATAATAGTCTGTGTTGGAAGGGACCTTTAAAGGTCATCCAGCTCAATTTTCATCTGTTCTACCACAATAAGTAGATATTTTTATACACATTCATCTTAAGACAACAAAATCTTCTGATTCTGCTGCACATTTTAAGGCTAATTGCTCTAGCACAGATCTGCTTGAAGTTATAAAAGATTAAATGGATGTAGTAGCAGACAAAAGTAATTACTGGCATAATATTCATCTGCCTAGCTAAGGTCAACAATAAACTACTTCAAAAATTCATTTCCTGCTCTATTTGTGCATCTATTAAGTGGTCTGCAGCTTATTTCAAGACATTATTGTATTATTTCAATGAATGAACATACAATTTAACACTGCATGTTTGTGTTAAAGTGTATTAGCAAAGAGTACCAGTGTACCCTCTGTTCAATCCAGTCCATTATACTGCCTGTGCCCAAAACTGAGCCTTTGGGCTTTTGCCCTCTACAAGTGAAAAAACCCTTGTATGCACGTGTATTCAAACAAACGGCATACACCTTCAAAGTAATACAGATTTTTGTTGACAAAAAATACTCTTTTTTTCCAGAATTATTTATTTTTTCAGTTTCACAGGAGATGAAAATATAAAAGTTCTATGTTTTACTTTAAAGATAAAACTTTTAACAGGACATCAACCTTTCTGTTTGTGTATGCTATATTCCAATTATATTAGTACATGTGAAGAACATAAAATGTCCAAAATGGACATGAAAACATATAAGGGAGGAAAAAAATTGCTTTTAATCTTAATAATTATGTAACAGACGTCTGTGTTTCTGCAGAAAGAGAAAATGTTATTGATGAGAATCGCCCACTAAGATCCTATATAAATAGTACCCTTACATGATCTACTTATAATTTGTATCATAAATAATCTTTGGTCAATCTTTGGCCAAAATAGGCAATTTGTAAATGCTCTTCCTTCCAGAAACCGTACCAGAGACCCTGTGCAGAGCGACAATCAGTCCATCTTATCTCCCAGTCCACTTGCCTAGTGCATCTCATGTGCAGGTCAGCTATAATTAGATGCAGAAAGAAATTTAAGGACATATTTTTCAGTTCAGATCTCTAGTCTACAAAGACAAGATTTGGCCTTTGAATTTGATTTGGTCTTTGTTTCTCACTATCTAAATCTATATTAGTTGACTAAAAATTAAATTAATTTTCAGCAAATCAAGTCTGTTTTGCCTGTGACTGTACTTGGTACATGATCTCCCTGTCTTTTCTTTGATCCATGAGAATTTTCATCTCTCCTGTCATTTTCTCTCTTGTCTCCTTGATAAGGGGGTGTAAGAGAGCAGCTGTGCATGTGTCTGGCAGCCAGGCATCAACCCACAACACTCTCAAGGCTCAGTATCTGCTTATTTAAGACTATATTCCATAAATATAACTTAGTTTCCAGGAGTTCTTCAAGAAATTTATTTCCACCTGGGTATTTTCTTTCCCCAACCAGACAACACCGTGTTTACAGTTAAGCCTCTGAATTGCTTTAGTCAATACATTTAAATACAAATTAACTGAAGCCAAGCCTATATTTTAAGAAAACCTCTCTTATTGTTTCCTTCTGTAGCAAAAACTCTCCGAGTATTAACTGCTTTTCAGTTGCTCTTCCTGCCTCTTTATTAAATAAGCAAAAAAATCTCTTAGATCTCTTTGAAAGGCAATATCTTATGGCTGAGACAACAACAGCCTCACATTTTTTACTTTAATTATTAAAGGTAGTTTGTGAAATTCGAAGATAGAGAGTTTTTAATATTTGGAAGCGATTCACCCTTTTTTGATGACTAAGTGCAGATTACACAATAAATATCTTGTGGTCTGTCTAGTATAAGGCACAGTTGACTGCCACTGAACACTTTAGGAATAGGAAGTAATGTGATAAAACTACATATTTAAAGATGTTTCTGTTTATATATTTATCTGAATATCTACTGTTAAAATTCATCGTCTTTGCTTGAAACAGCATTGCTGTTTCTCACAGCTCACCTAATCTGTATGCTGACTGAACATTTAAAAGCACAGTGTTCGACATTCAGCTGCTGTAAAAATGAATTGTGTGAGGGTAGTAATTATGCTAGGAAGTCAGAAAATACCACTTCCTATTTTGTCTTGCTACAAGCATTGTGTGCTACCTTAGGCAAAATACCCTATACCATCATGTTTTTCCTTTTCCCATACCACATCTGAATAGTGGTCTTGACATGGGTTATTTCTTTGGGAGGCTTTGTTCAATTTGACAAGCACTTTGATATCCTTAGATAAAGAGGATGATTTGTGCAAAACCAGTTTCTCTGTGGTAGTATTGGCTTCTCTGACAACCATTGCAAAAGACAAAAAAGGTTGTAAAAACAGAATTGTAGAAGTTCAATGAATTTCATTAAGCAGATTTTTGCTCTGGTGTTTCAGAAGTCACAATTCACTGTTTCCATGTAGTTTTACTAGCTACCCTTGGTAAACATGTTGGAGGTGCATTACTAGTACTGTCCTACTTTCGCTTCTCACCTCACAAGGTTCTCTTCATTCTGTCTTATTTTATGTTAACCTTGCCATTTGGTTACTCAGTCTACTTCAGGGCTCTACATTGTATTTGTGACTTTTTCAGCAAATGCAAAGAAGGATTCTAGTAAAAAATAGAGCAGCTATGCCCTCCATAGCACAGGTATTTGCTGAAGAT
The DNA here is from genome assembly GCA_013397775.1 of Eulacestoma nigropectus. Taxonomy (NCBI): domain Eukaryota; kingdom Metazoa; phylum Chordata; class Aves; order Passeriformes; genus Eulacestoma; species Eulacestoma nigropectus. The sequence continues at coordinate 369,043 of VZTE01000094.1, forward strand.
AAATAGGAATTAGCTCTACAGAAATTCTTGTATGTTGATACAAGATGGGTATACTGGTATAAACTGTCTAAAACAAACTATCTAAACTAAATTCTGAATCAAGTTCTTCTGCTCTTATGACACTGGTCGCCAAACCTGGGGGTTGTAGTTCATCCACTAGAAAAAGGAGCAGTGACCTTCTGCTGCTGTTAATGTTTAGGAGTTTATATCTCTTTGCTAAGAAGACTATGTGCTGCACCAGGCTGCAAATACATCAGAGCGTTGAACAGCTTTGATCCAGCATTGACTGCAGAAGGATAGAGAGAGCTGCACAGTCAGTCCTGCTCCTGCCTCTCCTTGCTGGGAGGCCCTGCAGCACCATCCCTGACAGCTCCAGCAGTGCTCACTCCACTGGGCAGACTCCAGCTGAGCTCAGGTGTGAAAACCAGTGTCTGGGCTTTGTGCTACGCAGCTGCTTTTTACTGTGATGGAAGTTACTGCCTGCAAGTGTACAGGAAGGAGGTACATTTCAGCACATGTGAGACTTGCAATTTTGTAAAGAAACATCTAGTGTCCCAAAAGTAAAGAGGTTGTGCCCTAAAGTCCGGGTTTTAGCCACAGGGAAGATATCTTATTTTCCCTGTTGTACGTGCTGGTAGATTTCTATGTTATTCCCACTGGTAAGTATATGATACCTTTATTTATAATTAAGTACCTAATAACAATTGGCATACAACAGTAACTTTAGGAAAAACAGAGGTCCTCTGTACCTTTCGTTATAGAGAGTAAGAGTGTTAATATTCTGGAGTAATTCTCAGTGCTACACAAGATTGATCATAGTACTGTCTCTGTTCTCACAGCGCACATTAAAAACCCCAATCAGCCCACTAGCATGGGGTGGGTTAGCTTTTTTAATTATTAATTTGCAGTTAGTATAATAAAAAAGAATGGGGTCGGGCAATTTGGTACTGGGACAGACACATTGACCTACAGGTGGAAAGGGGGTAAGATGAAACTTTGGATTTGGGATCCACAAAAACAGACTTCCCAGCCAGCTATGCGGATCAGATATCACTATGCACACACAGATGGTTAGACACTGATGTCATGACATGTGTACAAGTGTCCATGTCAGAACCACTCTCCAAGCATTTGCATTAATATTCCACACATAATCTGTAAGTCCTCTCTCGAGTGCATAATTCTGAGACATAATTTTAAATTTAGTAGTTTAAAAGAAATCATGATTTTAAAAATTATTGCTCTCCCAAGAGCCATAGTCACAGCACTCTGTGCTAAGTCCTGTAAAAACTGATTCCAGAAAAACAGTCATTCCTCCAAAGCACCTACAATCTACCTATAGAGTAAAAGAAAGAAATACAGCATATGTGTGAGGTATCAGAAACAATGAGAAGTCTCTGAATATTATTATTTTGAGGACCAAGCAATTTTGGGCTAAAGAGGATTTTTTTTCATACTGTACTTTATGATCTATAATAGTGCAAACCTTTTTTTCTAATGTGGATTTCTTACGAGCATTGGTCAAAGAAAACAAGAAACTTTGCAAAGGGGGATGAAAGAGGAAAAGAAAGGGCTTGTGAAAACATTTAAAATTTCCTGGAAACTTTTCCAGTAAGTGAAAGTATGGTCTCTCTAGGCCTGAAAATCTGATGTTTCCGTATTTCAATCCTGTTAAATGATACATGAATTACAAGTGGTTATGGCAAGATTGTTATGGATGAAGAAATTTTTATCATATTTTAATGAAGGCAAGGAAATATTTTCAAAGGCTTCAAAGGATTATACCCCAGTTCTTAACTGGCTCTTTTAAGATTAATCACATAATATACAAAGCTGCTCTGGAGATGCACTTCCCTATATTTTTTTATTAATTTTTTTCTTTTCAGTCCCTTCATTTACAGAAAGAGATCCCTGAGCAGCATTTCTGTTTGTGAGAATATTAAGGGCAGTCTCTGTCAGACTACTGCAGCCAGGCAAAAGTGAGTTTACCAAGGGAATAAGGCAAATATGAAACTGAGCTTGGATTATAAATAAGCTGAATCCACCAGAGCTCTAAGCAGTGGGAGGCATCTGCTATTCATACTTGTTAAGCAAGTGTTGACCGAGTTCAAGATTCAGCCTAACCACTGGCTTGCAACACTGGAAAAACATTCAGCAGACATTTCTTCTCTGACTCTGTGTTTCTCATGTTTCTTCCCTCTTACTTAATGCTGTATTCTGCAGGTGGACCTCAAAGACACAGACTGACTGAGAGCACTGCAGCAAACGCACAACAATTTACATGACATCCTGGTTCTTGTACATATATGTGAGGCCTCTGTCTCTGTATGTCAGCACCATAAGCTGGTAGCTAAAGGGAGAAACACCCCTTCTATGAACAGGAAAAGAAATTTGTCAAAGATTTGGATTCCCATCCAGGCTGAATACAGATCTGAGACTAAAATATAATAGGAACACAGGAATTGCCATGGTGGACCAGTGTAATGGCTCATTTAATGCAATATTCACTCATTGACATGTGGCACACAGAAGCTAGAAGTCGCTTTAGAACAGTGTAAAAGAAAGTGCAGAGAAAACGAAATGTATATAATGTTTTCTACATAATGATTTATTATCCAGTCAGACTTTATTGCAGGCCATTATTAGGTTTTTAATCTGTAGCAAAGATTGAGGTTGATAATCTTTGTAACTGTAAGACTGGGGTTTAGTGCTCACTTCCCACTTGTCATTTTTGCTGTTTTTTCACCAGGCTCAACTGGGATTCTTGATACTGATGCCTGAAAATGGATTTGGAAACCAGAGGCCAACTGGATTATGTGCTAGAAAGTTATTGCCTTGCAGGCACACAGAAAAATGTTATATCTCAGTTCTTAGCATCTACTAGAATGTGATTTACCCACTTTGCCTTTTTTTCTGTTTCATCTCAGACTTGAATCTGGCAGCTGCTTTCTCTAGAAAAGCCTGAAATAGAAACTAATGTTGTCACATCTGAAAATTACTCAACTGCCACCTCTAATGCTATAGTACTGTAACCTCTGACTTTATCAGCTGAAAAGACATCAGCTGCTTAAACAAGATCACAATGAAAACTAGAAAAAAACTGCAAGAGGTTAATAAGCAAAAGATTCCAGCCTCAAGGTCTGGTAATTTTCCAGCTGCCAGGACCAGCAGCAGATTGGGGGATGAGATATTTTGCTAGAGGATGCTTCTCCTGTCAGTGTATTGCGTGAGTGCAGCTGAGAAGACAGAGAAGGTGGAAATAGCATAGGGACAACTCCACAAATACAACTCCAAGTTGGGCAAAAGTTGCATTGTCTGGGCCAAAGTATATTTTCTGAAAACAGGTTGTTGTTTCCATAAAACAGGTAACTATTGCTGTACTCATTCACAGATAGATTTCAGATTGAATAGGATGGAAGGATCTTCTGGTATGACAAAGAAAGTTATGAAAGGCTTGGGCATGCGACGAGTGACGGATGTATCAGGAGAGCTGCTGGTGAAGTGGCAACAAAGGAAAAATTATACAGCCTCTTCTCACCATGGCATTGAAGGTTTGCTGAAGCACATCATATTCTCTCTAATTGTGGTCAAAGCAGGTCAGTAGGCCTCAGGTGAGCCGGGACTCTGACACAGTGCATTGTCTCTCATAAATATGAATGGTAGCATTCTCACATCATGATCACCCAGGCTATTCAATTGCTTTTCTAATTCAATAATGATTCAAAATGTATTTATATAGTGCTATTATAAAGTCTGTACTAAGAGAAATTAAATCAAAGGAAAGAAAGTCTGTGTCCCACAATATTTCAAAAATAAATGTTTGGATTTGACTTTACGATTACTCATTGCCTATCCTCTGCTCTAAACATTAGACAACACTCTTTTCAAAAGAGAGCATTTGAAAGTATAATCTTTTTAGCTCTTAAGGAGCTCTGAAAAATCAAGAAACACCTTCCTGATCAATTACCAGATAGAATCAAGAGAGTATATCTGTTGAATCGACTTGGTGTATTAACACTAGGGGAAAGGAGATATCAGAACAACCCTCTAATGCATGAATGAGTTGGGAGTACTGTCTCTGTCTGCCAGTGTGAAGCCAGATCTAGCAACAGCAAACGCTTCAGAAGCTTACATAAAATTTTCTGTTACTGTAAGTGAAGGAACACTAGAAAGGGATCAGGTCATAATATTACATTGAATCACTTAAAGTATAGCCACAGCTGTGTATAATTAATGTCCCAAGTAAGTAGCAAGTATTTAGTTCCACTAACACTGTCTTTAATACAGGTAGTCAAGACTGCAGATGATTTTTCTTTTCCAAATCACCAATAAAAGCAGTTTGATTTCAACATTACTCTTCTCCAGACCTGCTGCTAAAGGTCAGGTGTTAATTTGACCGAAACAAGCATATATTGAGGTTCAACCCAGCACATAAAAATGCCAGGTGAGGTTTCAATTCAGCAAGGCCTAAAGTCTCACTTTCAGCACATAAGTAATTCCTGCTGAGTCCTGTGGTATCACGAAGTTGCTCAAAGCTGAGCAAGTTTAAGCCACTTTACAGAACTGACAATTTAAGTTCTAGGTGATAACAAAGCTGGCATTAAAAAAAAAGAGGGGGGAAAAAAAAGAAGCTTGGTTCTGTTGTAGGTTGTTTATGGATCTATAAGGATCCACATGGTCTGCCAAACTCCGGAAAACACCAGCCCCAGATTAGTTTAATGGGCTCAGTTGTCTAGTCATGCAACAGAAATAGCATAGCCAAAGGAATGTTAATGTCTCTGACCTAACTATTTTCTTTGTTGCAACATCAGCAAGGTGCTACTGAAATAATCTCAAAGGTATTTTCAAAGGAGTGGGGTGATGCTGTTTCAAAATCTCCTTAACGATGTCCCTGCCTTTAGCTGTACCTATGAAGAAACTTCAGTGCTAACTCCTGGAGCCACACCTCTCTATCAAATACCAAAGCACTTATACTTTTGTATAATAATAATAATTAAAATACAAAAATGACTTTTCAATAATAGGACTTGTATTAAAAAATCTTACAATCCTCTTTTATTTCTTATTAATGGTATGTGTATGATTTTAAAGGAGCCTGATACCAAAATTAAACTGTCTTGGTGAGATAGTTCTCACATGGTTTCTGAATAAATATTTGCTCTGTTTACAGTCTGCATAAAATTTTAGGTCCTTTTGAAATATATGGAATGTGTACTGGAACAGTGTTTTTTTATGTAAATCTCTCCATTTGCTTCAGTGTCAGATCTGCATCTTACCCTAGTATTAAATTAAAAGGAAGGAGAGTGTCTTTTTCCTGAGTCATTGATTGATCTTAAACTGGCATAGACTTTTCAATGTCAGCTGAAGTAACTGTAACTTTGAAATCAGTCTACTAAAACTGTTATAAACTGTCTTTTCCATAACACGGTATAAAGAAATTACGAACAGTTGTTAAAAGCACACCAGTGGACAAGTCCATCAAGAAAAACTGCATTGAGACAAGACCTATAAACAGACTGCTGGATTATAGAACAAATTTTGAAAAGATAGCTTTTTATAGGAATCAACAAATCCTATAAAGTTGTCCAAATGGAGGCTTTACAGCTATGAGACTTTAAAAGACACATTCATAGCCTGAACACCTTGATGCAGTGAATGACTGATGTATGCTGCAAATTCTGAAGCCAAGAGATAATTTTTGTTCTTCATCATTCTGTAGCTTTTGGTTCTATATCTGTAGCACTGGCTGTAACACTCACTACAGTGGAGACACTGCTTATGAAAAATGCAGGGTTTTTTCCTGTTGATCAGCACAGTCTATTATGGCAGCCCAGATCACAGGCCATGAAAGTATCATCCTCATTTGCATGAAATTCTCTATGTCCTTCTTTTTTAAGAATGCTTTATTTTAGTTTACAATTCTAATTAAAATGTCATCAGATGTTGTAGTCTGAAGATACTGTAGAAAGTATGTAAAGGATGAGAGGAGTGTAAAGGAGAAAAAAATGAAATGAAGTGTTTCTTAGTTGTCAGAGCTTAAAATAAGAGCTTGGAGATTTCTAGCTACCCAGGAATTTTTTAAGAAGGGGTCTTACAGAAAGGACAAGGTTTTGTCCTAGGCTGAAGACTTAAGTGAGGTATTTTAGACAATCTGATCATTCCTCAGATTTTAGGGATTTTTATTTTAATTCTATTAATGAAGCTTCTCTATGAATCTGCACAACTTATTAAGAAAACAGAGAAAGGACTTTTAAAATTATATTTCAAGCCTCTTTACCTAAGAAATTAAAATTACTCTGATCTGAAAAGCGTAATATTAATTAAAGCACTGAAGATGCATATTTCAGTGTGAGTGAAAAAGATCTGGGTAAAATTTCACCCTGTGATGAGCACAAGCCACTGTATCTGTCAATCAAATACACATAAAATTAATGCTAAATACTTAACTGAAGTATACATGCCTATTATAGATTTCCTACTGTTGTTTGTGAGGATGTTTAAACAAAGGAGTGACTATTCTGACACAATACGAGCTGACCAAAGCAAGGAAGAGCAAAGTCTAAGAATCAGTCTGTAAACATCAGGATGACATCTGAGACCAGGTACATCTCTAGCTGAATGTCCAGCTTCTGCTGCTTTGTGAATGTGCATGTTACAATTACCATCCTTTCCTAAGAGCATCCTTTCACAGCATATATATAAAATAAAAGATTATGTGTGTATATAAATAATATATACATACATAGTATACATACATAGCATAAAATTAAAGAAACCTTTCATTTTTTTTCCCCGGAAGCCTTCCTTTCTTTCTCTCTCTTTCCTTTGTCATATGCCCTGCCTTGGTTGTCTTGACTCTGAAAAGTGAAACTGCTTAATTATCTAGAGGGCTTGAATTAAGGCTTAATGGTATTAGGTCTGAGCACTTCTTTTAAAGAATCTAAATAACCCAATTCCTGTGGTGGGCATAAAGTATGTTATTACTTCTTAATTAGAGTCAGTCTACTTAGAATACTGTCATAGAAGTAGGAAATAGGAGACATGAAGGTCTTTATTTTTCTAAATGAAGGTTTACTGCTCTCCTGATGACTTGGAGAAAGAGATGTTCTGAAGGGTTGTGATAAAACCAGAAGAGAGGAAAAACCTATATAACATAAATGGTCTATCACCCTTAAAGCTGGTTTTGTGAAAATATTATAAAGAAAAATTTTTCAGAGGATCAAGACTTAATTCATTTGTTTTGGATTTTGTACCTGAATGCAAATTATGGTCATCCACTTACTGATTATTTTCATTTCTGATTATGTTGCAAAAATAAAGTAATGGTTAATGGCTAATAAGATGAGAAAATTAATTTCCTCATTCTAGATGTGTTTACTATTTACATATCTGACTACAGAGAAAGATGTATTTCTTGTACGTGCATGCAAAGCAACTGTGGTCTGCCAGTGCATGGGAACTAGGAAGCCTTAACCTCCATATGCAGTGAAACTGAGTGGATTTCCAGGATGTGATATTCCACCGGATGTTTACAAGAAGAACAATGAAATAATCTAAAAGATACATTTTGCATTTTCCACTTAATTGTTCTCAGGCATCTATTTTTGCAACTAGTAAATTGCAGATTTAAAAAAAGAAAGAAAGAAACAAAGAAGCAAACAAAAAAACCCGTTCCCCCTTCCTCCTCCCTCCTCCTTCCCCCCCAAAAGTAAATCAAAACCACAACAAACCAGAAAATACACAACAGTTTAGAAAGTTTTTCGGTTGGCTTTTGATTTTTGGTGTAATACCGGTGTAAGCAAACTGCTATGGTTCTGTTACAACACATCTGTATTTAAATTAATTACTTTATCTAAGTGAATGAAGTGGGAGAAACACGGTGGGTGAAACACTGAATCAAGTACTTTGCTGAGTGAAGCACAGCCTAGGAAAGCACTGTGAAAATTACTCAAACAATGCAGGTAATTCCTATTCTACCACACCTTTGTTATTTCAATCCCAATCCTCTCTTGAACAGAGCATTCAAATTGCACTGTATTTTGCAACCAGACTGCAAGCCCAACAGACAAAGATGAGATCAGACTCTGGACATTTGTCTCAGGTGTTATTTGGTTGTCAGTCTGCAGGGATGTCCTCACTTTCTGAGCTAGTCAATCATTCATTGTAGCTGTTTCAGTTCAGAAATCTCTCTAGGCTTTTTAGACCTTTCTGTCAGAATTAATGCTTTTTAGTTGTCCAGTGGGATTCACAAACACTAACTCTGGGATCAGGATTGCTATATTTAATTCATTTGAGTACCACAATCAATCTTCTAGTCCTGCTTTATAGGACTGAAATACAACCAGTGGAAAAATCCTGGAGAGTGAGAACATCTGTGTGGAGGGTTTTTGCCTTACAAACAGAATATAGACAGATTAACATACAGAACTGAACTTTTGCAAAAACCAAAACTGACTCAGGCTAATCCATTTGTTTATTTGGAAAAAAATCAGAAACAAATAGAAATAGTTCTTTTCTCCCTGTCTGAGGCATATAGGAAAAGCCTTGCTCTTCTATAGATTCTCCAGGTGAGGAAGGATAAAACCGCATAGAAGTCTCTTCTCAGACTTAGCCATTAAACAATATTTCCTATTGCATTACAGGAAAATTTTACTATATCCTCCTTTCTTAAAGAAGCTCAGAAGCTGAGAAATACTGGGTGCTCATACCTGTGTCATGTATAACATACAGTTTCTCAGGTAGTCATGGAAGTCATGGTAGATATTTATTTATCTTCCAGCTGATACCCATAACTATAAAGAAATTAATAAACAGAAGCCAAATAGTAAACATTGTGCATGACTTTTTGCCAGTTCCAAGGGTGACATTTTTTACCATGGAGTAATATTTAGGTATGTTTTCCCAGCATTTATGTGACCATAAAATAGTAGCAACTATTGCAGAAAACACTAAGAAACATCTTAACCATTGAAGTAATGCCAATTCTAGTCTTTCCCCTGCCCTTAGAGAGTAGTTACATTATAGTGAACTATAACCTGTGTCATTCCACCAACCTGGCAGCAAGATGTGTTTCTACTCTCATCCATCCTGCAGATCATCACACTTTAGTTGCCAACACCATGCTCCAGATAGCATTTCCAGTTTGTACTGATGTATACAGGCATCACAATATATCAGAGAAAAGATTAGTATATCTTAAGTATAGTATTTCATAAGTATTAAGTATTTCATATATAGGCTATAAGCACTCTTGCATAGAATGAAAGCACAGGATCATAGCCATGTGCTGTCACCACTGAGAGCTACTAGTAACAGACCATAAGCTTTGTAAGTCTTCAGGAAAAAGGTTTGTCAGGCCTGCTAAGTCTGAACATTTACTGGTGTGTCTGCAGTTTTGGTTTACTCGCTTTAGCTGTGACAGTAATTTCTCTAATTGACTAGTAGTCTGTGTCCAATTTGTTTTTCTCATTATCTTTGTGTGGTACAACCACACTTTTATATAGCTACTGGTAACAAACAATTATTCTGTAGAGAATGATAGATTTGTAATAATAAAATGGTATCGTGTAAAGAAATACAAGTCCAGGATGACAAGAGAGGCCTTGAAAAGCAGAGGCACCGGATGCAGCATGGTGCAGTGCAGGCATGTGCTGATAAGGAATGGGGTACAATCTTGACAGTAGAGACCTCTCAGCTACAAACAACTCTCTTATTAAGGAAAAAAGTAGCAAAGAAAACAGAGAAATAATATTTAACATACATAAAAGCCATGATACACAAAAGCCATGATACACAATATGCTTGGATGTGGGTGTAATACAGAGTTGCAGACCAATGCAGAACCACAAGGTGTTAGAAAAACACATAAACATAAGGTCCATACTGGAGTAAGGTAAAGAAATCAACAATATGAACATCATAATCCATTTAGCAAAAAACTGCAGATGCTGATAATTCACCATAAAGCACCACCACCAGCAGAATGAAACCACATGCCTTAGGATCAGAAAAGCAGTGGTCGGGTATACCACCATAATACCAGGAGAAGGGGTGGAAATTAACAAGTGTGTATATTGCAATTTCAGCCGTATTATTGAGATCTTTTCTGTATAGACGCATTCTAACTTAGCTTTCTAATTTTATGTTATGTAACAGGACATGGATTAGTATTTACTAAATTCTTAAGATTTCAGGTATATGAACAATAAACTGTATGCATATACGTATGGTGTGCTTCCTCTTAGCCCATAAACAAGATTTTGTGTGTAACAGTATGACTGGTAAAAGTGGGACTGCTGCTGCACCCAGTGTTGCAATGCTGCTGTTCCTGAGATGTTTATCCTGGGGTAGGTATGTGCTCATCTCCTGTTTGGAATGCACCAGTTTATCAATTTCAATTTGTGACCAACATATGCAGGAGATTCAATAGTCATGAAATGCAAATGAGACCATTACATAGCTGAGTGCTGGGTCTGGTGCCCGTCATGATGAGCACTTCTAAAAGCATCTTCCCTGCCAGGGCCCTCCTGAGTGTGATGGGGAGAGGAACTGCAGGAGCACTGGGCTAGCTCTGGCAAATGCAAACACTGGGAACAGGAACAGGAACTCTTTCATCACTCAGGATGGGGAGTTGGGTCAGGTTAGCTGACTCACAGGGGTCCCTGGCCCTGGGCTGAGACTCATCATGCCTGGCTACAAACAGATGGCACAGTTGGCCATTTCCCATAGAGCACTGGGTCATACACATGACTCAAGGAAGACTATTTGCCATTCAAGGGTGGAACAACCTCCATTTGCCTAGGAAAAGCTCAATTTGAACTGTTATGGAGAGCCAGGGTAGAGGTTGGCGGATTTCCCTCTGGACATGCTGTCATTTTAGACACTATGGGAACCCCTTTCCTCTTCCTTTCCTGCTGGGGAGCAAAAATGCTCAGACAAATTGTTTACTTCTAAAACAAAAGTAGTCCAGAGAAAAGTCCAGAGCTGCAATAGAAAAATATTATTTAAGGAAAATCTCCAAGTCCCCTCTTTGTAAGGCAGTTCATAGAAACTTCCTATTGGGAATGGGTCCTGGTCCGTCCTGAATCCTAGTCTGAGATTCGCCTGCCAATACACTATCTGACCTAAATCAACAGCATGCCAGGAACCATGGCCATGGTGTGGATGACTACACATCTGTGTCAGACCTATGGCGTGACTACATTTCATTTACTAGCAGAGAGGCAAACACTGAGACAAATTTTGCACTCATTGACACTGTAATTCACTGGGCAAAATTTTTATCCTCTCTTGTAGTTTAGTCAAGCCAGGCTGATCTGCTGGCTTCTGAGCTTTTCTGGCAGTTCTAGCTGTGCAATAAAAAGGAAAACTGCCTTTTATGGCATTCTTTGATTAAGTCTGAACTCTCTGCTTTACCATTGAAAAGTCTAAGCTGCATTCCAGCACTTCAGAAGGAGGGGTTAGCTATTGCTCATCACAGTTACTGCTACTCATCTGTCAAAGCAGAGGGGTAGAAGAGCCTCATATAAAAATCTTTTCTTACTTAGATACAACTGTGACATAAAATTCCTTGTGACCTTTTCTGAATTTTAGGTCAATCCATAGAAATAATTCTGTTATCTACACAACCCATGTAGATTAGAGAAATGACTCATCCAGGCACTGTAGGATCAAATTTGTACTTAGTTTTAACTCCTGACCTCAGCAGCAATATTTTCAGAAATGCATTTTTAAAGTAGTTGTGTTTGAACACGTTCACTGTGTCATTTACACACGTAAACACAAGCATTGCAAACAGCTTATAAAAACTTCTTGTCTGACACTGGGGCTTTCCACAACATGAGCTGAAAAGTCCTGCTTCTGTTCCTCAGGGCTGTACAGAGCCTATGTCCTCTGTGAGTACTTACAGAAGGAAACTGTAACACAGATCTTAGGTTACATCACTGCGATTCACCTGCCCAGCTCAGGCCATGATTTAACTAGATACCTGCAAAGAACTGACCATGAGTACAGGACCCCATCTCTCCTGGTACAAAGGAGGAAAGCTGCAGCTCCCTTGCAGACAGAGGGGTGTGTCTTTACCCTTTTACCCCTCACTGCTGAATCTAGGCAGCTGTGTCCTACCGTTTGCTATCACACCTCGGGGACACAGGAAAGGCAGCTATCCTGGAGCATTCAGCAGAGTAGCATAGACCCAGGTAGCATGGTAATGTTATCCTCTAATATTTTCCATCTTGTTGATATCAAATACATTTATAAACATGACCATACTGCATCTAATATATTATCCCCTTCATATTCAGTGGTGAATGGCACAGCCTTAGGCCCTTCTGCTGGCAGATCCTAAATTGCACTAGAGGAAGTTCACAAATATCTAAATATCTGCTTGGTGTTTTTCTACCTTGTAAGCAGTGTGTAGAAGGACATTCTGTGGCCAAAGACACAGAGAACCTGATCTATAGCCATTTTTCAAGGATTTCTTGTGTATGGGAATCATCAAGTGATGTAGATCTATAAGCCATGGAAGAACTTCTATAGATCTTTAGGTACCCCCATGATGAGTGGCTTTACCAGGGAAGATAAAGCATCTAGAAAATCTTCTGAATATTAGAGTGTCTTCTAGAATATTTTCTGGAAGTAGAAGAATGAGGAGAACACCTTGGGGCTTTGGACAGATGCCCTAAATTATTCTACTAAGAATGCTGATGTGTTAAAAGCTCTCAATCTATAATAGTCTATGGGAATAGACCACAGGTCATAAAAGCAGCTCACACACATCTTTTGCAGCCCTTGTGTCACTGAATTGCACAAGCAGACCACGACACAGTATACGTGCTCCAAACTTGTCAAAATGAAAAAACTAACAAGCATTGTGATAAGCAAGCAAGTTTTTTACCCCTTCTTTTAGAAAATAAGTATGGGCACCAAAAGCATGAAAATGTTTTTGGTTTTATTAGTTTTGTTATTTTTTAAATCAGAGGTATCTTCAAAGGATATAAAGCTTGCACTTTAAGCGGTAAATCTAAGAGCATTATCATTGCATATATACAACCCTTTACAGTAAATCCTTTATCATTTCTGATTCGGAGTTACAGGGAACAGGCTCAATTCTTCTATCCACAAATTCCTTCTGATGAGATGTCACTTATCTCTAATAGCAGGATGTTTTTAATTAAAAGGAGAAAGATAAACTGAAATTATACTTTATGTCTGTTATCTTTATTACTGTGAAAGGCACACATAATCTTTTCAACCGTTTCCAGCCCAGATCACATTTTTAGTAACCAGACATGTAAAACTCAAAAATAAGTGTTTATGGAAAGTTGTCTTGGCCACATCAGTTTTTATTGAACACATGTCATAATTATACTTTTCTTTCATAGCTGAAAGAAATGTAATTTAACCTGGATAAGATACTCTTATCTAAAGCAAACATTCCTTACAAGTGGTGGAGTATGTATATGAACTACCTTTCTCACTAACTTGCAGAGATGAGTGCCAGATATCAGATAATAAAGCAACAACAGCAGCAGCAGCAGCAACAGCAACAACAAAATCTAGTGAATTTCTGTGAGCATCTAGCACATTTAATACTGTCAATTTTTCACAGCCTGTCCAGTAATACTCTTCCAAACTACCCATAAGAAAACAAACCATGTCATCAAAAGAGAAAGAAACTATGAAAACTTGCTTTTTATTTCCATTTGACTTAGAAGGACTCTGTGCTTCTTCTGCACCAGTGCTAATAAAAAACACTATTCTGAAATGGGAACACAATATCTGTTTTCCTTCGTTATTATCAGTGGAATAATACTTCAAAGCACACAGGGAACATGTGCAAACAGGCTAGTGAACCCCGTGTACATAATCTGCTGGAGTTCATACAAAGAGAAGGAAATTATTTCCTTATAATCCCCCATACCAACAGTATCAGCGCACATCTCAGGAAGCGCACAGGGAACATACACAGAATCTTTGTAAAAGACAGCATTTGCTGCTTTCTCTATAAAATGCCTATAATACCAGGAGAATGTAGAGGAGCCTACACCCTTTGAAGAACAGGATAGGCAATAATGCACTCATCCAGGGAAAAATTCCTTGACCTGAGTGGACACAGATCCATGTCTTCCACTGGTCAAGATAAGGACCTCTTTACTATACGGACAGACCTATATAGAAGTGGGTTAGAGGTTTACCTACCACACCATTTGGTGAAACAGAGCCAGAAATGGATAGAGTACTTTTTTCTTTCCAAGGTTCACTTTAACTTTAAATGTGTAATAGGCAAGTGAAGTCAAGACTAGGTTCCAGGCCTCCCACCCTTAAGGGAGTGCACCAATGACTGTGTTCCTGATAGATGCTCCTTTAAATCTCCTGGCTTCACAGACTTTGTATTATTTTTTTTTAAAGGGCCATTTTTGACAACAGAGGAGGACAGGAGACTCAAATATTGTAGTTTGTGTGGTCTATGTATGCTGATTTTGATGTAGGCACCTGAAGGAAACACCACTGTTATGTCTCCTCACCACATGGAGAAGGAAGCCAAATGCATTGACTCAAGATCCTAAGATCCCAAAGAGTGGTGGGAGATAAGGGGCAAGTCAGTGTTCAGCATCCTCTATTTATCATCTCCTCATTCGTCTCATTGTTGAGTTTATTTTTAAATGCCCATCTCTTCTCATAATTTTATTAGAAAGCTAAAAGTTTAACTTTGAGTTTAGAACCCCAGTCTGGGTATCATAGAGATAAAAGTTGTATATCTCACTGCCTGACTTGCAGCCCTTATGAACAGGCGACATTTATTTTAGCCCAAGTTCACAGAAACAAAAACAGCCAGTAAAGAAGTGCCTGGGAGAATAGTAGCTAGAAAACTCGAAGTCAATTAAAACAGCAGTGAAAAATTAACAGGTTGAAATATTTTGTCCATGTAAGTGACAAAAATTTAAATAGGGAAAGAAGAGCTGGAATAACCATTATATTAAAAGAGATGTTCTAAAAAAATTCAAAATCATATGTTCACTGTCCAAAGAAAGTAATGCTGGTCTGCACCAGGCTGCCTTCTCACCCAGTGAGTTTAGGTTGAATGCAGAGCTGAAATCAATACTGAAGGCAAGACTCCATACTTTGAAGACCACTGTGGAAAGGGGCATTATGTCAGCTTTAGTATTAAGTATAAAACACACAACAGGAAATGAGAGCAAAATTATCAAATGCAAATTATATTCCATATACAAAGCAATCTCTCTCATTTATGGATTTTTACCTTTGAACCCAGCTGAGGCAGCCCTTCAAAGACTGCTCTCTTAACTAGGGCAGCTAAGTACCAGTGCTGTAATAACACAGACTGTTTTTGAAAAGGAATAAATGGAGGGCTTGGGGTCTTGTTGTGAGGACATCCTTAGTGTCTTTTATTCACCATATTCATGGTGACTAAAATTCAGAACACTATAGAAAGCAGATGACCCAATTATCCACCTCCAGATTTACAAGGATGGTTAGAGATACACAGGACTCATACTTGCCCTCTGCCCAGGGTCAGGCGTCACTTCTGAAGTTTACCTAGGACTTGTATGTAGCCAATTTCAGTTATTTGCTACTCTCTCCAAACTTGCTGTCTAGTAGCACACCTGGACTATTTTTCTGCCAGCTGAGCCACCTGGAGACTTCCATCCAAACAGAACTCTGGTATTAGAGCCTACTTGCAGCTTCACAGTGTTCCTCACTGCAGGAAGCTATGAATTCTGCCTCTGAGCATTCAAATGCAGCTGTGCATTAGAGCAGTAGACCTTGCCATGACTTGCCCAAATTTCACATCAGGAGTTATTATGGCTTTTCTGTGATCTTGATGTCTGCTGCAGATAATGTACCTAAAGTTTCATTCTTGGCTTTGGTTTTCTTCATGTTTGTCAGTCTGTACTACTGATTACGTTCTTTTACCCACACTGGTGGGTGTATCAAGTAAAAGAAGCAAATAAATCATTTGTAGTAGATAGTAGGGACCCTTAAAGTGGCTTGAAGCCCATAATGCCAGAAGTCATCTTGATCCCCAGAAAAAAATGGGTTTAGAACTGCTTCCAGATTTACAGGCTTGAGATCACACAAGCTCAAGTGAAAGCCTACCCTCTCTGTGATGTGTGCTTGGAGCATTCCTATGTATTTTACGGGGTAACGGAAAAGGAAGCTCTGATGCAATATGATGAATTTGTGAGAAATTATACTAAGGGAGCTCCAGAAGCATAAAATGAATTGAGTCTTGGGACTAAAGTAAGGAAAAGAGTCCAAGGAAGTGGATTGATGTTGGTCACAGAGAACAACTGAAAATTAAGGAGAAATTCTCAGACCATGCAACAAGAAGCCAAGTATGGAAATGAAACATGGCAAAATGAGAATGAAAAAAAATGTACAATGATTAAGAATGTGTGGAAATGGGAGGACAGAGAAACTAAAGACAGAAAATGAGAACACTGCACTAGAAAACAGGCATTAAGGGAAAGACTGAAAAACAGCAAACTGAAAGGAATATGGAAATTTAAACGAATGGCAAATGAGAATGAAGTGGCATTTTTCCTCAACGTTTCTATTCTTAACTCTGCTTGTTGCCTTAGCTCAAAAGGGAAGAGAGGAAAGGCTATTTCTCTCATCTTTCTTGCAAGGTGGGGAGTGGGCAATATCCCTCTGGAGAGCTTGCCTGTGCTTCTGTTCAAAGTGCTGTAACTACCTTCCCTCTCCTAGACAACAGCGAACTATGTAAACCACATAAGCATTTTGTGGATGCATGTAGAGATTAAGTGCAGACCACCAGCAAGCCAAGAGGAGATGTTTATGCCTCGGCTTCCAAATAAACCTACAAAAGTTATTTATTGAAATCCTACTTCAATTCATTGATAAAAATCACTGCTTTAAGAAATAAAACTGAGAAGATATGAAATATTGATGTATTCTTACATGAAAAAGGGAGTAACAATGGTAGATAAATTGTATCTCCTGCACTACTATCATTAAAAGAGTTATATTTGACAACATGTTATTGAATTTATTCCTTCGACAACTGCAACAAATCTGGATGGACTTAAACCTTAGGATCACAACTAAAATCCTAGCAATGTACAGATGCAGCTGTTTCCTGTTCGTTATCAGTAATTTTTATCTTCCCTTTGAAGTTAATCTATCCATCAAGTTGTACAAAGCTCAACAGGGTTTTTTTCCTTCAGATTTCCTTTTCAGAAAGGACAAAGCCCCCTTTATTTCAGTATAAAGTTTAACTTTTAAGCTCTTTTCTTACTGATCATATATATTTGGAGTAGCGACTTGCAGGTGCTCACGGAAAGAAAACAAACAGCTTTTGCTAATCTTTTCAAATATCTAAAAAAATTCAAATGACTTCTGCATTAGTGGTCTTCATCCTAGGCCTTTAGAATATTCAAAGAAACTTAAAGTTTTTATTTCTCAAGCATGAAGATTAAGAAAGCCACAACTGGGGTTGTAATTGGTATCTGCCTTTTGGGAAAAATCTGTCTGTTTTGAAGCTGGGGATATTGAATCTGTTCAAACACCACTCTTCTCTTACAACTTCTTCTGAGCTTTGAACAGATTTGGGTTTTTTTTAAAGTTCCAAGTACTTTGCTCTAGGTTTTGGGGGTTTTTTTCAGGTTTCTCTGTAACCCAGTGCTGGCACAGAGAGGAGAGACACATATTCACTGTAGTATCTTTCTGTCTTGTAAGTTCATAGCAGAGATTTCCTGAGAAAGTCTTTCTGCACATGTTTTTTGATACAGGGCTGTTTGGCAGTATTGAGATCCCTTCCACTAAATCTCATTACATTCCCTTTCCACATCTCAGTTTGCATATTTTGTGGGAAATAGGGAGTATCTGTAAGAACAAAACTATTATATTGAGACCAAAAGTGAAGTAAAGCACAAGAAAATGAGTCAATAAATAAATTTTTGAAAGTCTACTGTGTAGCAACAAATGAGAAAAAGGGACACTTTGCCATTTTGTTTCGTAATTTACTTTAAATTTCGTTCAGTTTTGTGCTACAAAGATGGAAGCAGCCTTCTTACAGTTGGTTTAGGATTAGCTGACTTTCTGCTCATTGTAGTCAAAAAGAAAATTTTACTTTAGGAATGGCATGGGAACTTTCAGCAGCTTTATCTTATGTGAGACACTAATGGAAGCATAAATTTTTTGCCACGAGGTCACAGCTTCTGAAAGGAACTTGTCAATTGACCTTCTTGACCAACCTACTGTGTAGAGGCTAAGTGTTCAACACTGGTTTTATTCTGAAAAATATATTACAATTGGAAACACAAATAAGCTAAATGAACGATGTGTTAACATACTTCCTCAGAGAAAGCAAAGTTAAACTGGAAAGCTAGACAGAAAAATGTACAAGGCTGAGGCAACGGATACGTGAACAAGTCTGTCTGCAGCCTGAGTCATGTCAAGATACTGTGGTATACATCTTGTTCTATATTGCTTCACAGAATTAGTACTTCTAAAGGAGCTCAAAAGAAACAACTGAAGTATCTTTCAGTATAGGAGGGAGGGCATAATATTGAAGATACCACTAGAAGCATGGGAAAACAGAGAAATAGATCTTTAGCTAACTTATAGAATAGAATTCACCACAATAATTACTTTCAGAACCCATTGTAATATTTGTAACAATCTTGATCCCAGTTCACAAATCATTTAAATATCCACATTATTAATAGAGGTACTAATGATTTCTCAATGGTTTTAAACTTAAAACTGAAAAAAACTTGCTGCTGCATACATTTTGTATGCTCTGGATTTCCAGTGTATCTAGCACTGCTGGAAGTTGATAAAAGTTTCAAAAATAATGAAAATGAAAGATGGTTCTCCTCTTATCTAAACCAAATCTCATTATTAAAGTGAAAACTTCTGAAAATCTTACTCAAACTGCTACAGTTAACAAAATGAATGCATTCTAGAAGAATACATCTACACACATAAATATGCAGTGCAAAGCCACATACAAGTTGTTTTTAATCTATAGAGAAAAAAATTTTTCCTTATTCAGTAAATGATGAGGAAGATCCAAAGCCTTGAAATTAATAATCACCTCTTTTTCTCAAACATAATAAATTTCTCCTGTGAGTTTATAGCATTTTTGGAATTAGAGAATCGTATCAAGTAATTAGATATGCTGCACAATAAATCTGGTAGCTCTCACAGACAGCAATCAAGGCTTAGACTGAAACCAGACTAAAACTTTGATAGGAACAGTAGATTTTTTCTTTGGGTTGCAGATGCCATTACGAATTCCTGGCAGTGACTGGTCTGCTTTGAACTGGAAGTTAAATGAGGAAGAGCAAATATTGCAGATGCAGCAATTGTGCACCTTGGGACCCTTGTGACGAGCCCAAGTGGCTCTACTAGCCTAAACCCCATTCAGACACAAAAATAGCTCACCCTTTCATTCCTGAGAGGCAAGTGATCTCATCAAAATGTTCACAATCTTCTGCCACTCTTCAGGGACGTGCTTTCAAAACAAGACACCCAGTTTAGGTTTAGAAAATCTTTGGGCTCTGATTTACGCTCAGAATGCAGCTTTTGTCAAGCATGCAGCTGAGTGCTGGAAAACAAAATCTCCATATCTGGCTGGCTCTTGACTTTCTGCACAGTTTTCTTCAAATCCACTTTGACTGTCTGTACTTAAGTTCCACCACCTATAAAGACAATACAATGCTTATCTACCTCACTTCATGGCTCCAAATTCTAGCACGGATAGCATCAAAGGCATTCATTATGGAAATTACCGGACCTGTGAAAACAATCATTTCTTATTCCTGTTGCACATTTCTAATTTTATTGCTAGACAGCAGTGTCCAGGAGTGCAACTTGGGCAAACCTGTCTTTACTGTAAATAGTCCTTCTCATCTACTTTCAAAAAATACTAAGGGTTATAAAAGTAACCTGAGATTCTCCTGGAAGATTTCAAATATAAAACATTCTTTCATGTTTGCACAAGTGTACTTTGCTGACTGCTCCTACCACTGTTTTTGTTTCATTTTGGTTTTTAAATGACAGTAAAAAATTAATGATAAAAAGAGAATTTTAAATTATCAGGAAAAATATGCGTACTTGGTTTCGATAGCAGTTTAAATAAATTGCTATAATTCTATACCATAATGTAGGCATCTACATTACTTTAGTACATCTGATAATCTTCAGTAGCAATAGCTGCTGCAGTCAGGCATAGCCGAAGCATTTTCCTCACAGGGAACGGTCTCCATGAAAAAGAAAGAATCAGCCATTAGACTGATGCTTCACCTGCCTATGCTGAGCACTTTCTTCAGTGATCTCATTTTACTCCTGCAGAGGACACTGTCGGGAATGAGCGTTTTAAGATTGCTCAAAGAATCACGAGTAAAAGTATCAGTAAAAATTGTTTAATATACAAGCGACAGCGTGACAAAGTTCATTGGCAAGGTCCACTGTACTACTTAATAGATGATTAAAGCACACTAAGGAAAAGCAAACAGAAATCCAGAATCAATCAATCCAAATCCCCAAAACAACCTGGGGAGGAGGAAAGGGGGTGGGAAGGGAAACAAAGTAATAGAAAGGGTAAGGATAAAAGGGAATATGGCCTCAAGGCTCAACAGCACTAAACAGCACCTTAAACTTACCAGCATTTAACTTAGCTCAATTTATAACTTAAGTTAAATGATTTAGCAAAGGACTCATACAGGATTTACTATACCACAACAGTAACTTACTTACAGACCTAACTTAAAAATCTAAAATGCTTAAGAATCTAGGAGTGCAGCATTTCTTGTGCATTTGGTACAGAATATGCACACTTGCATGCACACAGACACAGAGAGTCTGTACAAGGTACCTGTGAAAAATTCCCCTCAAAGGCAGTGAAATACCCACTTCAGATGGCCTTTGCAAAGGGCGGAGCCTCGAGGAGTCAAGGATATCACTGTTCAGGGGTCCTCTAAGTACAGAAAGTTTGGGAGTTTCCTGGCTCTTAGAAGCCCCACGCAGAGGGGTTTTGCAGGTCACAGCCACTGCTCCAGGAGAGCTCAAAGGGTCTCACTTTGAAGCGCTGTTTGTAGGGCTGCAAGACAGGGGGCTTTGGTCATAACAGTGTTCCATCCTGGCCACACTTCGGCTTGGAAACCTCTTTTGAAAATGTGAGAACAAAAAATATCCCACTTGGGTTCTTATTCAGGTAAAAAATGTTTGCAAGGCTGATCATTTAAAAAAAAGAGCAGGAGCTTGTTAGACATCACAAGTTCCTGGGAGAAGACAATGTTTCTGATAAACTCAAGAGGACCTCAGCCTGGGTGCTGTTCATCAGGATCCGTTTTTAAGACTTTATCCTGACATTAGGAATGAGAAATATATCAACACAATATTCCATTGCATGTTACTAGCACTGTATCATATTCATATAGTAAAAGAGTTACTGTAAATGAAAAAATCATATTTAACTGGCACTGACTTGTAGCCTGTAAGCATATATGACAAAATGCTAATGTAGAAAGAGAAAGGAACTTATCATAATATTGTATTATTAATATAGAGAAGTAGGTGGCCTTAGTGTTTCAATGCTTCTTCAAAATTTAGAAGATACTCTGATAAATTTACTGGACTAAAGTCTAAGTTTGTGACAGATTATAAAAATAACCTTTTCATCCTACAGAAGCTGAGGGTTAAAACACTCCCATTTCCACTATATTACCGTTTACATTAGAAAGACAGATCTCCCAAAGGCATGCTTTGATGAAAAGAAACGTGTTCCACAGTATTGACACTTAGGGACACTTAGGCTGATACTCACCTTCCTCAATTTAGACACCTGGAATTTGGACTTTTGAGCCTAATCTAGTGACCTTGAGTTATTTGCATAATCAACGGAAAGGCAGAGATATGCCAATTCATTGATGTGTCAATTTTAGCATGAAATAAGCCTTCTCCTGGAGGCAGTTTCTAGGGCAAATATCTTGAAATAAGTTAAATAAATAGTTAAATACCTTGATATTTAACTTTTAAATGTTGAAAGTTAAGATAGAGAATCACATCCTTAGTTAAAATTACCTTGTCCAGCCTGAGTTTAAAGAAAACTCAAAAAAACAGAAGCTGAAAAATACTGTGTTTCATGTTTCTAGAATTTTTCATTCTAGATTAACTGGCACTTCATGATGAAGAATTATGGAAATAAATTAGACAAATCTACTGAAACATTTTCTGTACAGTTCCAATAAGGCCTTCAGTAGAGTTTCAATTCTGTCTAGCTGTAAAGAAGCCTTTTATCTTACAGAAACTGGTTGAACAGATTTGCAAGAAGCTAATGCAATACTTCTCACTTTTCACATATTAGGAAGAAATTTTGATGTGAGTTATACCATGTTTTTTCTGTGCTGTTTTCCTGCATAGACACTATTAATCACTTTAGAGACAAGACTCTTGTCAAGATAGACTTTGTCCAGCTATTGTGACAATTCGTACAGTATTTTTATGTCATAAATCCATCAGTGTCAATGGAATTGCACAAATATGAAGAGAGATCATCGTGAGCTAGGGAATTGCTTCCTTCCTCCATCTGTTGCAGTGTCTATGGCCTAACTCCACAAGGATAGGCACATTTGTCTGACGACATCAATGAGCAGATAGTGCTGTGGACCTACAATGCATTAGATAGAAAAGGATCCTGTGTGGCTTTATTTACATGGTGAAATAAAATCAGAATTATTATGAGATATTAAAATATATTTTTAAACTGCTGTTGGAATTCAGATTGTTATTTATCTCTCTCTGCACTTGTGAACTCTTGATGGACAACAAGTTTTGGATTACTCCGTATATAAAAGACGACAACACGTGGAGACAAATCCATGTAAAGGCTGGGTGACTCGACAGCTTGACATGTTGGAGAGACTGATTTCACTCAGCATTAAGAAATGAAGGGTAAGAAATCACCTCAGCAGGCTGAGGTGAAGACAGTCAGATTTTTCTCTGACATGCTCCAGTATAGGGTAAGAGTCAACAAATACAAGATGGAATGAGGGAAATTTCAACTACATGTGAGGAAAGATATATGTACTGTCAGTGTATGAAAGAGGACAGAGTCTGTGGCATTTCCATGCTTGCAGACAATCAAAACCCATCTCCACACCATCCTGAACACCCCACTACCTGACTGTTTTGAGCAGGCAGGGACTGCATTCAATGGCCTCTTCCAACATGAATCACTTTGTCATACTATACTGTCGATGGCCATTCACCCACAGAATGGGTGTTTAGCTTAAAAAATCTTGGCATTTTTGAAAGATTTACAAACACTTTAAATTCATTGGTTTACATGCAGATGGAAGAACTGTGCATCCGTCTTATCCAGTTCAAGAATGTAAATTGTCCTGGATTGTCTGTAAAATATCAAGGTAATCATAATCAACATAGCATCAGTGTCAATTAGAAAAATAATACAACAAATAATACATGAGGATTTACAACAATTTAAGGGTTTATGCTTGAATGATCTGTTAGTTTTTATCACATTTTATGCTTAACTAGCATTCAGGTTAAGTCTAAGATACTCACTAGAAGAACATCAGGTTCAAAACTGTCTGTATAATTACTGTACATGCCTTTTTATAATATAAAGATGAAGTTTAAAAAGAAGTTTTAATTATGTACTTACTTTAGTAATTTAATGTAGTAATTAAAATCCTTATTGATACACAGTAGTTTTCTTCTGAATCCCTTCCCTCTTCCTTCCACTTACAGGTTGAGAAAAGGGGATTTCTTTTTAAATTATTATTCCTAATTCTTTTTGTGTATACTTCATTTATCAACAGCATCATGAATCCTGTATTTAATAGTGGTGGTTTTGATCTTTTGTACCAACATTAGTCTTTGTGAAACTTTAGACATTTACCCTGTTATAGCATA
Organism: Eulacestoma nigropectus; assembly: GCA_013397775.1. Lineage (NCBI taxonomy): Eukaryota > Metazoa > Chordata > Aves > Passeriformes > Eulacestoma > Eulacestoma nigropectus. Next base: position 392,971 of record VZTE01000094.1, read on the forward strand.
CTTAAGAAAATGAATGCATGTTTATATTTGCCAGCTTAATAATATGTTATAATAAATCTTCTTTTAGGAGCAGTAGGATATGCAGTGCCAAGTGTCAAGCTCTCAAACTGACAATGGTTATTACATTTCGTAACAAAACCAAAATTAAATATGACACATATCAAAATACCTGTTAGTCAAACACACTGTGTCCTGCGCAATAAAAAGGTTTTGGAGAACAGGCTTGCATATTAAAACAAAATCAAGCTACATACCTAAATAAAATAACATGTCCAGTAAGATGACATCTCCATCCTTATAAGGACTAGAAAATCAGCAGATTTTTTATAGAAGGGAAATTAAAGAAGAGAAGTCATCATAAATAACTAATATATTAAGGTAATCAGTCTGAGTTTTCTGTCTTGCATCCCTATTACAGCATTTAATTTGGCGTTAAATCTATTATTGGTGGTTGCAAGTAGATTTTTAAATTGCTTTTTTCCTCAGACTAAGTTCTGCTATCCACAACATCGTTTGGTTCCTGAGAGGTGAGCAGAGAAGCATGTGACCATACTTCTCTCTCCTCTTTCTTTAGTTTCGCCGAGTTTACAATTTAAACACCTTTAAAATTTCAAAGTTCATTTGAAACTGTTTCCATGGCATATTCAGCCTATCTTTGACTTTACAGAGATATTTTGGGCAATGCTACAGTTTTGTGTGGTTTTACTATGGTTATTTCATACAGTTTTTGATTCCACATATTATTAAATTCTTTTTAGTATAATCCTCTTAAAAAGAATTATTATGCAATCAGGTTATATGGCATTTTTTTGCTAGTGCAATGGTTATGATATCAATCTGAGCAAAATCTGACAGTCCTGCAATGATCTGAAACATATTCCAGTTTTCACACTACCCCAAACTGTGAAGGCAACTACTAAGATAGCATTGCCCACCCAGAGAAAATTAGGAGTTTCAGTTGGTGAGCCACATTTCAGTTTTTAAGACATTAAAAACAACTTTTAAATGAAAAATTTATCCATGAGACAGCTTGTCATATATAGAACTTCTAAATTTCTGTTCTAAATAAATGTGCAGTAAAGATGGGGTAAAAAGTAAAGAAAGAAAGGCCTGGAGTCTGCACTTAGAAGCCAAAGCTTGCTCCACATGTAGGGGCTGTCTGTAAAGTAAATGGGTTTCCGGTGATAATTTAACTCCCTTCCTTAAGAAGAATCAATGCAGCAAAGAGTTTGAGAGCACAATCCTTCCCCATCACTGTCCCTTACTGTTTCAGCCTGATCCACATTCCATTCCATTCTATCTCACAAAATACCTGAAGCTAGTGCCCTGGATATAGGAGCCATTCCCAGCTAGGAGATGTTTCTGCAAAAACAGGGATATTTTCTAAAGAAGAAATTATGGTTTCTTTTTGACTGGAGTGTAGCTGCCTAAATTATGTTAACTGGAGCAGAGTGTTTTAAAGTACTGAACTGCTGTTTGTCCACTGCCACTCAAGTGATGCACCTGTGAGAATACACCTCCTCTCCCATAGGACTGCATATGTTTTCTGTGGAAACGTGGGATTAGAGAAAACAACGGATGGGAAGGTGCTCCATGGTGCCCAGGCCTTGCCACTGCACAGATTCAGAGTGCAACCTGCACCCAGCCCAGAGCTTTGGGCTCTTCCACAGCCTGTGCCTCGGCAATGTGCCATGGTCCCACAGGGCTGCTGAAAGAGTACAGAGGCTCATGCTGCAATCAAAGTAAATCCCGATCGTCCCTGCAGGTTTCAAGAACATTATCAAATATCAAGAGTTGGCACTTTTACCAGCTGGGTAAACTCAACCATTTTCCAACGTTATTTGCAATGCAAATATGTGTGGATTTCCATTCTTCTCATCCCAAAGAGCTGAAAAAGGCACATGCAAATATTTAAATTCTAATGTTGAATTTTTCCCCTGTTCATTGAGTCCTGTGCTTTTTAGTCCCAACTTGGGGAATTAAAATGTTTCCAGTATCTATACAGGTACTCAAAACACCACCACACACAGTGCCTATGAAACAAATGGCACAAGTGGAAGATCATTGTAACTGTCACTGAACCGATTAACCTTTTCATTTGTGAAGTGTACTTCAGAAAGAGGCAAGTTGTTGTGAGAAGCAAGCAGACAAAAGAGAGAACTGAATTAATTTTTTAAATAGTCATCTTGGGGCAGATCACTGATGTGGAAACTCCTGTAGTCTCTGCTGTGTAACCAGGGGATTTCCCAGCAGCCTATTCCAGCTGAAGGCGAGCACAAGGTTCTGAGGAATGAAAGAACAAAATTATTCCTTTCTGCTTTCATCTTGAGGATTTTCATAATCCTCATTGAAAAAGATTCGTATACAATACACCTCCAAGGATGAAAAATATTGCCTGTTAAAGGAAAAGAAAAAAATAAGGAAAAAGAAAATGAAGATTCTGTGACCTGCTTAAAGCTTGGTAGTAGTTTTGTGGTGGAAAGCAGACTGCAGCTCAAAGTTCTCATCTAGGCTGACACATCTGAGCAGATGAGGGCAGAGAATGGAAGTATTTGGGTCAGCTGGAGTAAAACCAACAGTACTGTGAGAACACAAGGGACATGAAAAAGATGAGGGTGAGTTTTTGACAGCAAGGGAAAGCAAGAAAATTACAATGTGTCTCTGCAGGTAAAATGCAAGTTGTCCTTACTACAAAAGCGTATCTGAGGATGACAGTATGTCTCAAAGGCTCTTTTTGGGGAGAGAGGTGAAATGTGGCAACAGAATTTCTGTGAGTAGGTGTCAGGCAGCAGTAGAGCCAGCATCATTGTGGGGGTGAGTATGATTGTCAGCACTGGGAAGTATAAGAGGGAAGATTATGAGGAGATGTGATCTGCACTCCAGGAGAAAAAAATATTAGGCAAACAAAGAGAAGCAACAGAAGGCAAGTAGAATAGCAGGGGAGAAATTGGGACTGTGCAGTTAGGTGGGGGAAAAACGTGCTCCACAAAAAGCCTGCTGATGAAAAAATACTAATACTAAAGAAATTAACTGAAAGACAAATCATGAATCAAAGGAAGAAGCAGCAAACAAATGTATTGCTGTAGAGGAGAAAAGTAATGCTGGAATGAGAACAGATATAAGAAAACATAAACATGAATGAGAATATTATGAGCCTGCAGCAGTCTTCAGGAATTATTCTTTATAGTATTTATGTAGCTAGGCAGGATTTTGAAAATGTGGATCTCAATCTGCATACAAAATACCACATAATATTTGGGTCACAGACCATTTCCCTTTATCCCACTGCCTTTCATGTTTGCGTTATCCAGTCACAGTATGAAATACAAAATTCATCCCCCACCACCCACCCACAGTATCTACAATGAATTATCTACAGCTATTATATATTGAGATTTTTGAGGCAAAGGTGTCTCCCTCCTAGAGCTATGTACCATTTGGGTGTCCATTTAAGGAAGACAATGTACCTGAGATATGTGTTTCATATCACATATGGAAGGCACTCAAGGTACCTTGGGTGAAAGGGATGATATCACCAAGAAATTTTAATTTTTTTTAATAATTATCAAAAGATAGTCACTATCTGTGATAATTGTCTGTGATGAAACAAGTGGTTTCATTTGTACGGACTATGTCATGACAGGCAATTTCAGCAGATACAAGGCAACTGCCAGCACTCTTCAGGCTCTTCCTGACAAATTGCTGGCCTGCAGAGCCGTAAAGAGCAGGCTTCTCCTGCCAGCATCACAAGTAACACAATAGCACAATCATGACTCTCTCAAGTCCCTCTCTTGCCCCTGAGAAACCACTGTCAAAACCAGAGCACTATTAAGGCCATATCTGCCATGTGAATTCACTGCCTGCTCCGTGTTTCCCCTTACCTGGCCCCGTTGGGGTGGCTGCCCCACCCCGCAGCTGCCCAGGCTGGCACTGGGACTGCCATATCAGGAGCAGCATCAGCTGTTTACAACAGCAACTTAGGAAGCACCTGGCTAACAGCATGAGTTTCATAATTGAATAGTTTTTCCCATCTGTTGGAAAGAAGATTTGTTTCTTTATATTTTGATTTTACTGGGGAGGGACTATTTTCATTGCTACTCTGGAAAGCTGGGCTCATTTCACTACATTTCACAGCAGAGGACATTAAATACTTGTGCAGCATGCAATATGTTAGGAAGATCGGGCAGTACCTTGAAATTACCTTTCTCCTTATGGTACATAATGAATGGGATCTGCTCCTTCAGTCCTCAGTAGGCTACAGAATTCAATTACTCTCCTCTATCTCAAAGAGCACCAGCAGCAAGATACTGCTTCTGACTCAGTGTTTCCAGATGTGTAATATTATTGCCACAGTCTTATATTCCTGGGCCCTTACATGGGACTAGAGTGATATTTTAATCAATCATTGGAACATTGCTTCTGAGAGACACAGATATGCACAGTGTTAACTTTAGGTCAGGATTCACTAGTCCTACAGACAGGTTTAAGAATGGAAAAGACAAAAGCTATTTACAGAGCATTTTATGACTGCTTTTCAACTGTCCTTGGGCATACCCTGCAGAAAGGGTTATGCATGCATGTAATGCTAAATGGTGGTGCTCCCTCAGCTGAGGGTACTAAACTGTGCAAGAGTTTCCACTACAGGCGAGGGTTAACCTAAGACATTCAGCTCATAAAAAGGCATTTTCTCTGCATATCACCAGCAAATGTCAATGTTTTTATAATTTAGACTAATTGAAGGCAGAATCTCAAGGATCCATAGGAATTGGAATCAAATTTCACTGAGGATTAACATTTGTAAACATAGAAATCTTTGAAAAAACTCTATCAGTGTATTTTGAGGGAAGCTATTTTTTCCTATGAAAAAAACACGCGTATGATCCCTTAGGGTTCTTTATGGCCACTGGAGTGTGCTGAACCTGAGCAGAAGATAAATCAGTTGAATATGAGATTCATTTCTGAAAATGCAAGACCTACAGCCATTCATGTTTGTTTCAACAGTTGCAATGTAGAGAAAGTCCAACTCCTTTGGGAGGTTTCAGCATAAACATGAAACATTGTAATAAATTTTAAGATACTATTTGCATTGCAGCATATCTTGGAGCCCTGTTTATTTACTAGTAGGTCTAACTGAAACAGACACAAGTAATGAAACAGCCAACGCCCCCAAGAAAATTTGCCTGAACAAAACATAATCACCTTTGCAAGTTGGAAAATACAAAATAGTCTCAAAACTTTTATAGATTATAAGAAAAGGCAAGGCAGATTACTAAAAGAAAACAAAACAACAACAACAAAATAGTAGATGTATTATTTTGCTTAGCTTAATGATGTATTTCACGTGAAGAATTACACAGTTTTAACCATCTGAGAGGAAAGATGGGATATTCAGATAGTTCACTGTGTAACAGGAACAGCTATAGTCCAAGGATGTGCAAGTGGGTGTGGCAAATATCTACAGAGTTGTATGAAAATCCTCTTGAGAGAATAGAATCTATCCCATCTTTTAAAATTCAATAATAAATTTAAGTGTTTTATTTATCCTCAAATTCTTTGTATATACATGTATGTATCTGTATACACGCCTCTCATGCTTTATTGTCTTTGAATATCAAGAAACAGGATCAGAGGATTAAAGCACCCATGGATTGGCAGAGCATATTTAGGAGAATGACAGGGAAGTCCATTTAATGGGATGGTGGGGAACAAATATTCAAGGCAAAGTTTTCACTCACACACTTGAAAACTTGGGTTTGTATTAGTTTCAGACCACAGTGCTTTTTGGCAGTGGCTGTTGGCATCCCAAAACTTTCTAAGTTTTTTGGTATTGAATTAAAGAATATACAACCCAATAAGTAGGTTTTACCCTATCCTTCAAAACCGGAAATCATAAGGGATGTGCCATTCTTTTCAACAGTCAGCTGCTGAGCCCATCATGCTGCAGGCAGACCTGTGTGAAATAAACAGAGTTGTGGAAGCTGCCCCTTCATGATGTAGCAATGTGAAATATGACTTAGAGCCCAGCCCCCACTACACATGATTCACAATGATGAGGCAGAAGTCTTCAAAGGTTGTGGATACTCTAAAAAATGAAATCAAGTTTTCTCCTCAGTCACTTGATCAGTCTAGATCTAAGAAAATGCTACAGCAGGACTAATAAATTCACACAGAGCTGAGGACATGCCTGTTTGTCTGTGTCTTGTGTACCTGCCTTGACAGGGCACTCAACCTGAGCAGTTAGAAATTCTATGATTGTATATTTCTAAATAGCTCTCAGCCAGGCAGGTGGCTTAACCCATCCATCAGCACCTGTCCAGGTAGTTATTCTCCAGGCTACAAGGCATGGAACCCAGGTGGTATAATAGGCCCTCCACGGTATGACACGAGTTTGATCAAGTGTGCCTGAAATGCAGCTCTTGTCTAGGCTTGGCTAGTTTTCCTGCAGTAACAGCCACTTTCTTTAGGCACCTAGCCAGGAAAGCTGGGCTTCCTCCCCTTCCTGTGGAGCATCCAGAAGGCTGCTCAAACTGCATGTGGTCAGGAATCTGAAATTGGTGTGAAGAGCCTCACCTACATCCTCTTCCCTTGTCCAACAGGTCATCTCAAACTCAACAAAATTACAGGTTTACACAAAATATGAAAACACACTTAGGACAGTCCTCAGTATAATAACTGGAGAATGATTCATATACCTCCATCTTTAGAAGAAAAATAACAACAAACAACTGACATTTCTGGAACTCTGCAAATCCACCTCTGGACTAGCATAAACCAGCCTCAATTCTGTAGCTCGTGACAGCCACCTTGTCATACCTTTGTGTCCAGAGGCAGAGTAGATGCCCATGATGCAGTATTAACTGTGCTGGTGTGTGAAGACCTGGGAGGAGGACCAGGACATCTTCTGTATCAGCTGTAAGAGAGACTGGAGTCTGATCTAGAGGAAATACAAAACTGATGTGGAAATACAAACCTAATGTGCCAAAGCCCTGACTTAGAAAAATAAGGAAATAAATGCCTAAGTGTACTAGTACGTGACGTAAAGAAAATCCATGGGACTATGCAAAGTATAATTCATATACATAGGGACTACATGTATTCACATATCTGGTTAGAGGACTGAACGTTACAATACAATATTTTTAAATTGAGTGGTTTTTCTTAAGTGAAATAGAATCTTGTTTAATTTTTTTATTTTATCAGAGCTGAACAAAGTATATTTAGTCTCCCAAATGTGATCAGCAATTTTAAAACTTAGCTGATCTTAATCCTCTTCCATAACTCTGCTCTGCCCTGGATATCATCCCCTGACCTTTGTGTCACAGCACTTTAAAAATGTGCAACTGCTGAACTCATTACACTGCAGACTGAAGCATGAATGTGTATCAGCTATTGTTGTTAACCTGCAATGCTCAGAGGTCCTCTCTGAAGGGTAAGTTACATCTCCCACGGAGATGGAGCAACTGAGACAAAAAATACAACAGTAAAATAACAATTTAGTTATTTTAAGCGTGGGGAGAATGTCTATTTATTAGACCAACGTTGGAGATGCTGTAAGAAACATATCAGAAAGAGCTGGAACAGCATTCAGCCTCGTGGGAAGGTAAAGAAACGGAAATGGGACAAATGGACCCAAACCAACAGAAGAGCAAAATCTCAGTATCAAGTCTGTGCTTTTTGTCACATTTCATTTCCTTATTTTTTTTTACATATGGAAACACTTTTCTCTGAACCCCATGTTACAGGATGGATTTTCAGCTCCCTTGTGTAAAAACAAAGGTGAAGTTGTCTGTGACATAGATTCTAGCGGTTGAAAAGCATTAAAAATTATAAGACTTATGCAAGGCTCTTAGAGACCAAAGGAAAGGTTCATGAGCTGTAAGCAGTCAGCATCACTTCCAGAGGCAGTTATGACAGAGATTGGTTTCATACGAAACCTCCCATCACACCAAATCAAGTCAACCTAGAGCTCTTTGCTGCCTTGTACATTATGAATAAAGGAGAGGTAAAGAAGACAGAATCCATGAAAGTAGAGAAAACAAGAAGAGTTCTAGAGAAAAGGAGCATTTCCTGCAATCTGACACCTGTACAAGTGCCAGTACCATTTAAACATTTCACTCTCAGACCCATCTGTCTCTGAATTCCAGTAGGCAAACTGAAGGTACAGCGTGCTTGAAGGACCTCAGAAGTGAGGAAAGGAGAGAGAAGAGTGGAGAAAGAAAGCAATTCATAGGAAATGTTCAGCTACCTCTGAAGTGGGAGAGTTTGCTATCCTCAGGCCTGCTATTGACAATCTTTGGGGTTGCCTGCACAGGCAAGCACAGAAAGCTGGAAGTTGGTTCTGCCCAGAGTGAAAGCTGGCAGATGGTCATAACCAAAAGAGGTAATAGAAGAGGGGCAAGTCCCCCCCCCACCCCCAGAACAAAGGGATTTTTTACAATGGAAGTGCTATGGAAATACCAGAATGAGTTGAGAAAAAATTTCACAAGTTTCTTTGTGAAACACTGCAGTTCCTCAAGTGGGTGCTGCTAAATCCACTTCTGTGCCGTGAATTAAATTACAAACACAAACATTAACCAGAGGGATGATTAATTTTCTTCTTCCAAACATTAACCTCTGAAATTTTAACTGTATCTTAAATATAGGTGAAAAGATCACACAAGCTAAGTGATAGGTGTGGTTTAGCACTGCAGGGAGCTAAACACCACACAGCTATTTGTTCACTTCCCGGAGTGGGACGACAGGGAGAATCGGAAAAAAGGTAAAACTTGTAGATTAAGATAAAGGCAGTTTAATAGCATAGAAAAGGAAGGGAAAAGAATAACAAGAATAATAAAAATATACAAAACAAATGATGCACAATGAAATTGGTCACCACCCACTGGCAGATGTCAGTCCCCAAGTAGTGGGCTCCCACCCACAGCCAACTCCCAACACTTTTTTTTGTTCAGCATGATGTTGTATAGCATGCAATATAACTTTGGGCATTTGGGGTGAGCTGTCCTGTTTTTTTCTCCCCACACCTTCTGATAACCTCCCACCTGCTTACTGACAAGACAGAATGAGAAGACTTAGGGAAAATGCTCCTTAGCAACAACAGAAACATCAGTGTGTCACCAGCATTATTCTCACCCTATATGCAAAACACCGCTATACCATCTACTAGGAAGAATATTAATTCTATTTCAGCTGAAACCAGGATAATATCCTCTCTTTACCCTATAAACCATATATGTCATGCCCAAAGCCCCCGCTTTCCAATGTATCCTAATTAATCATCATCACTTTTCCTGTCTTTTGATATACACACAGAGGTATAGTTTCCTTAGTCTGTGGGTAGTCTCGTGAATTCATTTAGTCCACGAGTTTGGGCTCCATCTGTCACAGCAGTCCTTCAGGGCAGGAAAGATGATCTGTGATGTTGGATGCTGAAGCCAGTTCTGGTTCTGTCACTGCTGAGCTTGCCTGGTTCTGTCATCACTGAACTTCCATTGGTTTCACCAGAATCCATTTTTCATTAATCCAGATAATTCTTACTGTAATAATGTTGATATGGCATATAACAATCATAATAGAGATGACATACAGTATTATGCAGCAATTAACATCTTACGATTCAAGCCATTGTCCAGTCTTAGACAAAATCAAATCCCCTTGAGGTACTCCCCAGAGTTCCCCATCTTCCTGCATTACCCACCGAGGACACCCAGGTCCTTGAGCACAACAAATCCTGTGGATGGATTTGCCACTGCATGAGGCAGGAATAACCAAGAGTGACTTTCCCTGTATATTTTTGATGTGCGCTACGGGAACTTCATCAACTTCTATAGCACACGAATATTTTGATTAGGCTGAGCCAGCTCAATTGGCAGATCACTTAGTGTTGACTAACCAGGAGGCTTTTGCTAGATGTGCATTCCAATGTTGGAAGGCCCCAGCAGTCATTGCCTCCAGTGTAGTGTTAACAGTCCATTATATCATTTGATTTTCCCTCTCGGATAGATCCTGTTCGGCCCCATAGACCAGTGTGTGTCTAAGTGGCATAGCAGGTGACTGACCGTGTGCCCCCTTAGATTATGGGGGTTTCATTCTGCTCTCCATCCTTGTCTTCCAGCTCAGAGGGCTGGGTACCCCAATAACAACTGGTCTTACTATTAAAAACTGAGGCAAAGAAGGTTTTATGTGCCTCAGCCTTTTTAACTTTCTTTATCACAGTTTTTTACTCCCGGATGAGATTTTCCTTAGCCCTCATTTCTTTGCTGGTGTATTTGTAGAAACATTTTTTGTTGTTTTTTATGTTGGTAGCCAGATTAAGTTCTAATTTAGGTCTTCTGATTTTCTCCCTGCACAAGCTGACAACATCCTTTGTAGGTCTTCTGATTTACTTGCCTCTTCTTCCAAAGGTCGTGAGCTTTCCTCTTTTTCCCAAGTTCCAGCCAAAACTCCCTGTTTAACCAGGTTGGTGTTCATCCCTGCCAACTTGTTTTACAGCATAAGGGATGGTCTGCTCAATGCAGCAGCCCAGATGCTCTGCTTCAATTGCTGTAATCAACCTCACACGGCATTTGCCAGCATCCATGAGTCAGTAGACATAAAACACTGTCTGCTTTTCTCAGTCAGCAGTGTCTAAAGCCAGATGGACAGACTTCCCTTAAGCAAATTGGCTCTATTCACCTTCTGCAGCAGTTTCTGGGACTTGTCATGTAGGACTCCATATAGCAGTTTTCCACTTCCGATGATTTCCTAGAACAGGACTGATCAGTGAACAAGACATATTTTCTGGTAGTTTATTACACATGATCACTTCCAAGATTTCTGGGCAACTGAAGTTTCCTAGTTGAACCTGCTGTGAGATCTCTGTACTTTGAACAACCAGCCCATCACTGGCAGTCAGGATGCCAAGAGGAGCTGCCCTTCAATACCAATCATTTCCAATTCAAATCAAACCCTTTCTTAAGCTGACAATATCTCTTTTTCAGTTGGAGTACAATGGACTTCATGTCGTTTGTATCCTCAAATCCCGAAATCTGTTTAAACTCATGTCTCCCCTGGTGCTTTCTGACAGAGGCTGTCAGTAGGGCTATTCTCCCTGGCTATGAGGCACATATCTTACATCTTGTCTTCACCAACTGACCCAAGGGCTACTGCATGATCTCCTTTTGATTTGGTCAAAAACCTTGTTGTTGCTCAGGGTCCCACTTGAAATTTGAAACTGTTCTTTTTTTGGGTCAGTGGATAAAGTGGGCTTACAATCAGGCTGAAATGTATAGTATGCCTAAAAACCCCAAATGCCTAAGAGAGCTTGTGCTTCCTCTTTGCTAGTTGGTGGAGACGTTATTTTGTTGATCACATCCAGTGGGATCTCACAAAGTTCTCCTTGATGTTGGATGCTAACAACATTATTCATAAAAACTGTGCAGGTCCTTTGACCGTACTTAACTTTCTGGCAAAACCAGGTTTCAGAAAGATTTGGACTGTTTTCTTCCCTTTTCCAAAAATTTTTCTTGCTGCATTACCCTATACAATGACATCATCGATATATTGCAGGTGTTCCAGAGTTTCAGCCCTTTCCAGTGCAGTCTGGATCAGTGCATGGCAGATGGTGGTGCTGTGTTTCCACCCCTGGGGTAGTTGAACCCAGGTGTACTGGACATCCTTCAGGCTTGGTCAACTGTCCTGCCTGTGTCCTCTTCATCTTCTGATGCCCCCCAGCCTCCTCACTGGTGGTGCATCATGAGAAGTTGAAAAGTCCTTGACTTACGGTGAGTGCTGCTCAGCAACAACTAAAACATTAGTGTGTTAACAACATTATTCTTGTCCTAAATTCAAAACACAGCACTGTACCGGTTATTAGGAGGAACATTAACTCTATCCCAGTTGAAACCAGAACAATGATCATGTTAGCTAAATTGTGTATTTTCTTCCAAACTACTGACCTTGGTGGCTGCTCCCTTCCACTTTAAGGGAAATGGTTTTGTAAGAAAATGTTAGAGTGGAGGGGAAGGAAAAAAAGCAAACAGGTTTACTTTATGGAAAATTCTTAAAATAGCAGAGTTCCATTAGCACAACCAAAAGAGGAATCTGAAAAAAGCTAGAGCAAAAACATCAGACAGGAGGTGTTCAGAGGCATCAGATGGATACCTCAGGAAAATATATGTTCTAATCTTTGTAGTGCCTCCAGAAAAAAATCTACAACTGATTGTTGGTATAGAGCTAGTATTTTCCAGACTGACAATAGTATTGGTACCAATCCTTACCTCTGTGAGTAACTTCATGTGACTAAATAGACAAAAGCATTTACTGAAGTGGATGTATATGCATCATCCTCACTGCCCTCTATGCTTTAACCAAGTTTTGTTATTAGAATAGTACTTATTTTTACAGCCTAACTCAGAAACATAAAGAAGCATGAAGATGTCACCAGTATGCCTCAGGCTTCCTTACAGAATTGAAAGGAACAGTCATCTCAGCAAAACTCTCTTTTTCTTCCTTCTATTGATTTTTTTATTTTAAGAAGCAACAAAAAGCAAAGCAATTTCTCATTCAAAGTATGGTGTCTCCACCTCAGTTTTCAGATGATATTTTAAGCTGGGACACTGTTTCTTGTGTTTCAGTACATTTCAATGAATCTTCATAGCACTAACACAGAATTGGGAACTTCACGTCAGGTCTGATGTTACATCAAGTATACAGAAAAATTAAGAACAACTATTTTGTGTCCAGATGACTTCAGATATTAGGAAATATAGTTTCTTATCTCACTGTCTTTGCAGCCTGGATCACTCTCTAATGTGAATGAAAATGAAAGATGCCATGATTAGGCAGGCTTTAGGAGAGAAAGCTTTTGTGGTTCACACACAGAAAACGCAGAGGGGGCAATGGTGATTAGAAAATTGCAGCAGAGTGGAAGAGGATTTCTGTACGTGTCACCAGAATCCTCAAGAATTTATAAATATTCAAAAATTTTAATTAAAGGTATTCTTTTAAAATTTCTGCTTATTTTCTCCTTTTGTTTGTTTGTTTCTTTCTTTCTTTCTTTCTTTCTCTCTTTTACTCTCTCTCCCTTTCTCTCTTTCTGTTTTAAAGATAATCAGGGTTTACTTTTACAAGTAAAACCATAGTGAACAAAAGCAATGTCAAAAAGTGAGTGAGACTAACCTAACTCTTAAGGTTATAGCTGTATTTTAAAATCTGGAAGAATTGTAGCATATGTTTTTTCAGTGTTTTCTGTACAAACCTTGTATAAATGTGACCTTTAGTATGTCTGGAAATATTTTCTTATGTACATATTAAAAGGACATAGCCTATTCAAAATTAAAATTATTAATTTGAATATTAAAAATCGAGACAAATTATGATAATGAAATTGCTCACTACAATTTATTCTGTAACGTAATTTTAAAAAGGCTATTCTAGTGAATATATGGTCATTCAGCTGACATCTACATCAACGCAAACTGTGACAGACAGAGATGGACTACCTTCATACCACAGAACAATATGGATAGCGTAACACGATTTTTAACTGCTCAATAAGTTGAATGAAGCATGACAATAAGACTTTATGAAAGAAACAGTCATCACTTGACTAAAGAACTGCAAAAAACAGGAAGAATGCCGAAAATGACAGATTACGGCAGAAAAATGAGACAGACATCACATGCTGTGGGGCAAAAAATAAATGGATAAAATGCCAAATGAGATCTGTGGATGTCTTTTGCATATATTCTGCTCTTCAGAATGTGAGAACATGTGTATAAACACTGAGGCCAGATAGAAAATTGCAACTTGTCAACAACTGCTGACAGCTCTGCACAAGAACAAAAAAGCAGCAATATTTTGTCCCTGTTAGTGAGATTTTGGAGGATTAGGCTAAGAAAAGAAATCGCTTCTTGCTGGAAAAATATGGTATAATTTTTTTTTTTTTTACACGTGGGACATTCTAGCTACAGGTCTTTTTAAGAACTTGCTAAGCTAAATCCACCCTCACAACTTTAGAAATATACTACAAACACTGGCAAAATAATTCTGCTTCAAGGCAAAATTTGCTTTGTTGATTCAAGGTGAATGTCTGTCAGGGGTTCACTGAATTCAACAGGATTGCATAAATCACTAACAACAAAAGATAGTGCATCTAAGCCTTGGGAATAGGGGTTGAAATACAATTATGTCTTGATGTTTCAATGTTAGGTGATGGGATTGATTGACCTTGGTTTGAAAATGTGTTTTTCTGTCCCAGGGAATACATCCAAGAAGTGGGCGTGGGCGCCCAAGAACAGCATGGCTGTTAGGTACCTGTTCTCAGTGGGCAGAGGCCAGGTCCGCTGCATAGAGCAAGTGAGTAGAAGAACCTTGACCTGAACATCTCCTTGGTTTTGTTTTCCTGGCAGCAGGTAATGTCCACTAGCTTTATCCAACAAGTGTGCTATCCCTTACCTTAAAACGAGCCTTGGTTTTCCTACAGGACTACAAATGAGATTAAATAACTGGCCTGGCTAATTAAGGTACACAGCTATCACATACTCCTTAACCTCTGTGTACAAGTAAAAGAAACCCCACAATCCAACCCGAAGATTTTGCATAAACATACGTGCAAAAGTTACCTTTGTATAGACTTGAAACAGAAGGTATGAAGTCCGTATTGCACAAAAATCATATTCAGTGTGAGCAAATTACTCCCCCAAACCGCTGCAGAATGCAAGGCAGGTTCGACTGCCACCTTTCTCCGGAGAGCCAGGACCAGGTCCACTTGAGCAACTAGAAGTGCTCACTGCCTCTTAGCTGAGGAGGGGGCAATGACGTACCCAACACAGTGTTAACTCCCAATAAGAGGAGCAATATTAAATCCTCAGGTCCTTCTTTAAGTTCTTTGTAAGTCTTGTTTGAGATCACGAGTGAACATAAATTAGACCTTTACTAGAAAACAACAGACTGAATGATATAATCAAAATATCTAAATAAAACCAGCACATCTTTAATTATTTCATGGTCTGGACCTCTCTGAATGGCTAAAGTTTATCATGAAGAGTAGTTTGGATTGTGTTTTCAGAATAGAAAGTTACATTTCCTGTGCTATCACTCACTGGCAAGACACTAAATTCTTTTTGGAAATAAGTAACATGAGACAAATGAGGAAGACAAATGCCTGTTAAACTGAAAGATAACCCAACATGTCATACCTAATCCTCATTTCTTCCCAGTAATTCATAACACCCTAATTTCTCTCTACAACCTCACACAGGCAACAGCTGACCTAGAAATCTTTTGATCAGGAATATGATCTAGCTTGTTTGAGAATGAATTGGCTTTAACTCTGTCTTTCCTTCGCATGATCCAAACTGCTGAGAGTTCTCTTCTGCCAGGACCAAGAAGTCCCCTGCTCTACTTAACCAATCACTCCAATGGCCCTTAACCACAATCTTAGCCTCTGTGAACACAGATCTTCATGCAAGAATGACTACACTTATCTCAGCTGCCACCCAGTGCTGCAGATAAAAGGAAATCCTTAATCACCATGCATTTTAACTGTAAAGATCTTTATCTGCCTACAGCTGGGCTTCTGGCTCTGCTAAGATATGTTTCAACCTGGGTGATTTGGGACAGTTCAGCAACTAATCCAAATTTAGGCTTTACCAGGATTCTCAAGCTAATTTATCTTGCTTCCAAGCTTCACCTAGCAACTATGTTCTCAGCATGCACAAGAGAGAGCTCTACACAAAACATGGTCCCATTTCTCTTCACTATCTGAATGGCTACAGCTCTCACTGATGGCAGGCAGGATTCCATTAATTTGTAACCCTCCTAAGGAGGCTTGCCTAGATGCTAGGCAGTAAGGTACTCACTCTGGAATGAGTATTTTACATTTCTTTCTGGAATTGTTGATGAATTTGTATGGAAAAATTACAGAAGAAGTAGAGAAAGATGAAATGTGAGTGTGATACTGAAAGCTTAATAACATGAAAGAGCTATAACTTGGAATCTTTTTCACTGAAAACTGGTTCTTGCTAAATAGGGAGTAGGACAGAAACAAGAACTCACCATTATTGACTGTAATGGTTTGAAAAGGAAGCATGATTCCTTTGCCACTGCTTAATATTTTTCACAGAGAATTAGTTGTCACACTTTAGGAACATGCTTGTGGTTTTGAATACTGAACAAATGGAACAGGTCCCTTGCATGCCAGTAGAGTTGTGAAAGTGCCAGCTTTTGCTCTCTAAGACTCACCCCTCTTTTCAGACTTGCTCCCATAGGTAAACAGTGTCTTCCCTGTTGGAAGTCTGCCTTTGCAGACCCCATTCCTGAGCATCTAAGGCTGTATCAGTATCTTTCAGACACATGCACTCATGTTGTCAGTAGCTCTGCCAGCACAGTACTGTTGAGGAATATCTTGCAGAGACACCACAAGGGCTATGTACACACAGGATCAGTTAACTTTGGCACAGCACTATACAAATCCTGTGATACAGCTTATAGACCCCAGGCAGCAAGGCTGTGCCACTTAGCAGGTCAGGAAACTGCTGCACTGTGTTTCATTGCACCCAGGTAGACATGTCCTGACTTGCTTTTTATGTTTCATAATAAGCCGAAGAACACACTTGTACTCTGTAAATTCCATTAAGTGCTTGGCAGGAAGGTGTTGCTGTTGACATGCAGCAACAGATGAAACTGAGATGTCTGTAAGGATTATGACCCTTCCCTGAGCACCCATCATACCTCTTTCCTTACAGGGGCAATGGAGGGGACATACTTTTACATGCAATGCCAGGATTCTTCCTTTTTACATGGACACTGTAACTGTGGTATTTGATGGGAACCGAAATTCTAAATTTGCCAAGTTTTTAACTGTGCTTGTTTGCACACTTAAATGTCCACATCTAGTAAGGGGGGCATTAGCCTCTGGGGCATGTAGTGATCATGTCCGATGTAATTATGTTAGCTGTCTCCTGTAGCTGGCTGACACATGAAACAATGTTTCCCTTTATCAGTGCCTACTTTGTCCTGGTGGGTCCAGTCCTTAGATATAGCCTGAGCTAATGAATGACTTTTCAAAGCTTAGCTCGGATACCAAGAGTTAGGGGAAGGGTTGAAAAGCAGAATAGAGTAAAACCTCAAAGGTTTGATAACTTATAGAGTTTATCTGGAAGGAGCTTCGACATTTTTTTTTTTAATTACTATGTTGTTGGTGTGCTTACAAATGATAAGGCAGTAAACATTGCCAAGAACCTTACACAATTCCAATGGAATTCAGATTGCAACTGGTAAAACAAATCATTCATAATCACACTGAACTTTTCAGTGCTGTCTGTACTGATGTCAGTTTCCACACACAAGGCAGTGGAAAAAGTCAGAATATGATTATTTGAAGTAAGCTGACCATCTCACCTTATATCTTCTGTCAAATAAGTTTTGATCAGCTCCTCTGTGCCTAGACTAACACCTGTAAATAAAAACAAGAAGTTATATATGCAGAATGTATCTCAGCTGTGCAACCACTTGTTTCGGGAGGAAGGCAGAACAAATTCCAGCAGCTCTCTTTAACAGCTGTATTGAAAGTTTGGAAAATTTGCCTTTGAAAGCATCCTAGACAGAGAACTACTCTGTGAACTAATTCTAAAGCAATTATACAAGACAGTTCATAATTTTTCTTTGTATGCCTTGTTCCATGGGCTTTGCTTTTTTGCTTTATTAATTAAAAGCACAGCAAATTTCTTTGGGGAGAAAATAAATTGCATTTTCAACAACGATGAAAGTCCACACAACCGTTTTCAGAAAACTGTTACTAAACATTTACATCAGAAAACAGGTTCTTAATTAGCCCCTATATACTTATACACTTAAAAATTATTTCTGCACTATTGCTAATTCAGAATCCTAAAAGAGGTAGTTAGCTTTAACTCAGAATATTTTGATCCTCATCATGACTTTAATACATCTGTAAATCATAAATACTTCCCAAGGTGAGTGCAGGACCATGCTACATGGTTTTGCAGTTGTTTAAATGTCCTACAGTATGTGACTGCCATTTCAGCAGATCATCCCCTCTCTACTGTTACTGCACTCTCCTAGTACATAAACATCTGCAACAAAGTCAACCCTATAGCATACAGTACTATAACAGACTGGAGAACAACTTATGCAGCTAGGATACTTTGAAATGCATTTTATATCATCTGTACTCTCATTAAACCTGAACAAAATGTCATAATAGCATGGGAATAGTATGGAAACAGCTCAGTAGTCTTGGCTCTGAGCTCATAGAATGCAATCTTGTAAAAACAACCCTTCTGACATGTTCTGACATGATGTTAACACAATTACAAGCATCCCAATATATAGAGATATGAAAGTGGCAAGTTGAAAAAATTTTACTTTTTTTTTTTTCCCCCGGAGGAATCAGACTGGTTTTTCTCTTCCTGGCTTTGCTAAAATTGTCTTTGGAAATTGCCGTGAGACAAAACCTTCTTTGATTTATCCACAAAGGAAATAAGCATCCAGAAAAGCCTTCTTAACCAAAAGAATAAGTCATTCTATTACTTGTTTCAAGCATGTCCAACTGCGGATCTTGAAGATGCTTAAGAATTACAAAGTAGAGAATAAACGCGTTTAGTGCATTCTCCTGCCCTGTCCACAAACACTGCTTCTTACTTTTACAACTGCCTTGTATGGCTGTGTGAAGCTAAAGTACAGCCCTGGCACAGATCTGCCAGTTCCTATTACGGTCGTTTTCCTCTGAGACAAAGGGAGATCTGTGGCACGCGTCCCTGTGGCAGCCTTATGATGCTCAGATGTCCAACTGGCAGAAAGCAGCTGCATCACTACTGAGCATTTGGTCTGATGAGTCTGCTCAGTTTTCTACATGAATAAAATCAAACATGGCAGATTAAAGTCTCTTAGTTGCTATTTCTTTCATATTGGAGGCTAAATACTGCAGTGCTGAGAAACACTTGTTCCTTTCCTCAAAGAGACCAGATTTAAGGGCCAAGCTATTTTTATTCTCATCTATGTGAAATTTCTGTCTAGCAGTGAGGATAAGATGTGACATAATGAAAATTATGGTGATAAGTCTCTACTTCAGCATGATAAGAAGACCCTGGCAGATGCTGTTAGGTAGTAGTGGTCTTACAGACAATATTTTATTGTGTTCCTCAACTTTTTAGTTGTATTTGAACCACATTGCTACTGCATAGAAACTAAGAGAGATCTTCATGATCACAGTGCAGTGATAAACAGGGACAATGATAATTTGTCCTGGCAAATGCTATTTGAAACACCACCCCATTACCATATTATTTTATAAGTGTCTGCAGACATCCCTCTCCCTATCTTTCACATAGGTCTTTATCCTCTTCCTCCTGACACATATCCTCCTCCAAAGGCACAGTTCTGGTGTAAATATTCGGCAGTCAAGACCCTTGAAAATCCCAGACCACAGCACAATAAACTGATTTACAATAATCCTCTATAAGCAGTGCTTGATGAAATTTTTAGATTTAGTTTGGTTTCTCTCATGGACAGCAAATTTAATGAACTACCAAGCTGAGAAGGTGTTCAAACTCTTAAATTTACTCAGATCAAATTTAGTTAATAAATTTAGTCAAAATATTTAAAAAATCAAAAATATTTTTATGCTTTCTTATGCATTTGAAACAAACAAAACAACACAAAGTTTTAAAGCAAAAACCCCCCCAAAATTCACTGAATTTAAGTTGTTCAATTGATTACATTTACTGGATCAAAATACTCCTTTTTTGCACTTTTCTATTAATTATAAATGCGAGTCTAGTGAGCAGGAGTCAACCTGTATAAGAAACAGAAATAGTTGTACTCAGTACCTGATAATACAAGACCAAATACAACATATCTCTATGTTAAAGGCCTAGTTTCACTTTAAGTTTTCCATGCTTTTCAGGGTAGACTTCTAAAAATTCTTAGAAGGTGATTTTTACTTTCTCATGCCTTTGTGATCTACTTGGCTTCCCTAGAGAGGTTGAACAAAATAATTTTGGAATTACCACCTTAAAATTTGAAAAGGTTTTAATGATTTTCTTTTAAATGTGAGTGATCATAAAACCTTTGCAAGACAATATACAATGTACAGAATACATTTCTGCAGATGTAGAATTTACCTGCTTTGTGGTTATGCAATGGAATGAATCTTCATGACTTGCAAATGCTATGAGGTTTCCACTTCCAATGCACAGTCACATTTCTCAGCAATCAGACACAATAACAAATAGCATATTTTCATCACTCTGTCAATGCATTCCACAAGGGAAGTAAAGCTTGGTATTCCTATTTTAAACAGAAAGAAACTGAAAAAAACCCAACAGGGAAACAGAGTTGCCCAGGTCATCATCCTGGAGTGTGGACCCCAGGGAAGCAGTCCATATCTGAACACTTCATGGTACATGTGTGCCCCAGAACTCTGGGTTCCTCACTATGTTCCTCCCACACTGAGGAACCTCAGTAATGTGTAATGCTCACATGATGCTCCGAGTATTGCAAGAACTTTCTCGGATTTACCTGCAGGACAGCAATACACTTGGGTTCATAGAGAGCAGCACTCAGTTTATCTTTGGACAGCACAGAAAGGGTATGTGCAAATTAACAATTTTTGAAAACAGTATTTTATTATTGTTTCTTTTCAAATAGGTCATGTTCAGGATGCCTTCAAAGAAAGTTTATTAGACCCAAAGGCAAAGTACCTCAGCAATTCAATGCAAATGTGTCTCTGGCAAAATATCACACCCAACAAGAGTGATCTATTCTACCCATCTCTGTGCTCAGTGTATGCACGTCACCTGATGCAGCCTTCACTGCGCAGCACTATAAATCAAAGAACACAGTAGATGTTCTAGGACAGGAAGAGTTGTTTTGAGTGAACACCTCTTCCTGACTGAAGGGAGGTGAGCAATCAGAACTTTGTCTAGAAGAACAATTTTCCTCATTCTAGTAAATGCACCCTCCAGGCTATTGTAACTTCTGCCAGGAACTGATTCATACATGGATAGGCTTTTGAATCCGGGTAATGAAATTGCAATGAAAAGAGAGAAGCCTCAGTGTTTTTCACAAAAAGAGAGGGCTTTTTTCCACGTTTGTCCTTCCCTCATTTTTTTTTTTTGCAAAAGAGCATTCAGCCATGGAACAACTATCAAACTTCTTAGTAGCATTGGACAGATGTCTCCAGACAGGATTTTTTTTTTTGTTCTTTTAATCATAAGCATATTTTTTTAATTAAATACATTCCTGAAATAGGCATAGTGTTACAAGTAAAAGCTAAAAAAAAAGAGAAATCCTGCTTAAAAATTTGATAGTACTGAAAACAATTTTGAAAATTTGAATAATTTATTTAGGTCTAGCCATGCACCTGAAAAATCAAAATCTGTAAATCTTACAAAAACTATTTCTGGAGTCTGGCCAGACTGACTACTATGAAGAAAGCATGTACACAAAGATATGCTTTGTCCAAAATAAGTAAGTACACATAATCAAATAAAGGTATTCCTTTCACATCTAGAAGCAAACCAAATGACTGATAGCTATTTTTAAAATTTTTGTTCTGCCTAAAAAAATCTTGTATTAATCCTGATGGAAGAATCTTGTTATCCTCAATGCCCAGGAAACAGGAACAACATAATAAAAACAGCAAAGAGAATGCAACATGCAGGCATTTCATCATCATGAGGGCAATGATTCATTTGAAACACAAATTAATTTCTGACTCATGGAAAACCAATATGCTTTGCTTTTAATGCTGTAAACTACATTACTCAAAACAACAATCACATTTTACATTTCGGTGGAGCTTCTCACCTGATTTTTACAATTGTGGCAGGTGGAGACAGTTGGTAGTGCTATGTGCATACTGAGACGGTAAGGTCTGTTAGAGAAGAACTTTTTTATAATTTCGAATAACTATTCTGATGAGATTCTCTCCCATTATAAGGACATTTTAAGTCACATCAAGCATTCAAGCACTTCAAAATGATTATTGAAAATCGTTCATTGTTATATTTGCATTACTTGTAAGGGAAGGCAAGCCTGTAGAATTAACTTTCTAAAGCTTTCAGTCATTTGATTCTGCCCAAAGAGACTCAGTTAAGAGCACATTCACATCAGGATGTGTCCGGGCACACTCAGCACACACACATGCCAAAGGATGTTCTTAATTCCACTGGTCAAGTATGTGGAAGTAACTGCTCTGTGTGTATCTCACTTTCATAGCCCAGTGGGAATACCATAATCCATTTTAGGCAAGCCTCAGCTGGTTCACAAACACATATCAGGCAACAATGTGAAGACAAGCTGCCAGTTACAGCCTTTCCTAAACACCTCTTAGACCTCTATCACTTCAAAAGCAGCACTGGTTGAGTGGCCAGGAACTGATGGAACAATCTGATGTCCTCTCCATGGACTTCATCCATTCTCAGTGCTTCAACTGTCACCTGTCCAAGTTCAGTAGATTTCAGAAACACAGGAAAGAAACTGCAGGTAATATCATAAAGCTTGCAAAACAGGAAAGTTACTTAGGTCATCTATGCACTGGGCAGCTGTAATGACTCACAAATCTTCATTGCTTTGTTTACCAAGAAAGTGGATACCTCGGGGAGCTTAACATAGCTTTTGGAAGTAATGAGCCACTGTAGAACCGAAGAACGCTGTTGTTGCTTCTGAAAAAACATCCTTATGTATACAAACATGCAATTTCAGTGTCCCAATGTCTAGGACACTCTGACAGTAAAAGAGAGGCAGAGAACCTTCATTCATTCTCCAAGCTGTAGGAAGGCAAATTGCAACAGAAATTTCTCTGTAAAATGACTAATAGAAATAGTGTCTGGCATTACATGGGCATAAAATACAGGATTTATTAATTGTTATTAAGTACTGTCATCACTCACCTGTAATATTTAGGTTACACAGACAGTTCTAGCACTCAGAATATTGGCGATACCTTTCTCTTATTCATCTTTTATAGCTAGGGTTAGACTCTAAACACCTGAAGATTTGATATTAAAATTGTAGAGTCTGTAAGATAAGTTGTTCAAAATAATTTCTTCCTCAGGGAACATTTTTTGAACAATATTTACTCTATTTGTACAGTTTCTAATTTACAGAAATGCCTATTTAGTTATTGACAGAACAAGTTATAACCTTGGATTTGAAATCTCAAAAGGAAAATTGTTTGGAACCTTCCTGCTCTCGTACTTTATTCCAACAGAAAAATCATTTTAACAAAACTTGAGAAGTATCTTCATTCTTGACTTCTCATTTACAGTTGCTTTTCTCTTCCTATATTTAAAGAACAGAAAGCAAATACTTCATTATTATACTGTGATATTTCAAAATACAGTTTTAATGCTTTACCACATACTTATATTTCATAGAAGTTTCTTTTTTCCTAACAGATGTAATTGTCAAAAATTACTTTTCCATATATTGTCAAATGCTAATCAGAAAGGAGAGCATTTAAACTCCATTTTTTCTCATGAAAGGGGACTAATTGAATGGTATTTAAAACCCTGATAATGAACTCTCATTTTCGTGTAACTTCGTGGCAGCTATACACATGTGATGCTAGTACTTAAAAAGCATATATTATAACACTACGAAGTTTCTACTTCCCAATTAAAAAACTAGAATCATATATTCCTCTTGCAAGGAAGGAAAAAAACTTTTGGTAACAGCTCCAGTGTATTTTGTGTTAAATGTTAACTTTACTTACCTGTATGTGCCTTAAAACTTCTGAGTAAGCTATAGATTTATTTAGTTCAAAATGTAAAATACCTTTTAACATCTCAGGCAAAAACTGATTCCTCTGGGCTTATCCTTTTTGATAACTGTCTGATTTTGTCTCCTGACACTTCAGATAGAATCATGGACCTGATAACATAGTCCACAAAAGTCTCTACGGATTTCAATGAATCTAACTATATTAATTGCTGATCTGTTCATTGCCTCTTAGAAAAAAAAAAACCTGTTCTATGTCATTGCCATGACTATGGATCTCAACCCATCAGTGATCTCATCTTTGACAGGAATCATGTCCCAGCCATGGCAGGCTACCTGACTGCTGTGAAATTATGCAGCTGCATAGTGGTGACTTCCCAGTCAGCCAAAGGAGCTCTGAAGGAGTGCAAGATAAATCACTCCAAGTGAAAGTGAAGGTGAGACACCTTGTTTAGGACCACAAAAGAAAGACTCATGGAGAGAGGATAAAAAGTGGACTAGCCGACATTACCTTAGCCAAAAGAATAGAAGTAAGGGCTATGAATTCTCCATGCTGTTTATTGGCAGAGGTGATGCGTGGTGCTGGAGCCTTTAGTCATTTTTCTCAGGAAGTAAGGAAGGGGAACAGATCCTACTATAGCACTGCTATTTGCAGTCAGAGGTGTGACTTTTTGTGCCTAACACCCTGAGAGTTGTGTTATCAACAAAAGAAAGGAATACATTTCTGGCCAGATAAGACTGCTGTAATTGTAGGGGCCTGTATCAGGCAGGGTAATTTTATTAACTGTTTTACATGGGCATATTTATCTTTTCTGATCTTAAAACAATAGCACTAAAAAACAAAGGGACTCCTCCTCCTTCCTCCTGTGGCATCTGAAGGACACCTGGTAGTAATCTGTAGAGAAATGAAATATTTCACACGTACCTTTTCCCTGCCTCTGTTTATGTAGGGTATAGTATTGCATTTTCCTTAGCAGGGCTGTGGGGAGATAAAAGATGTTTGCGATTTTAGGACATTACATGCAAATAATTCAGAGACTATAAATGAAAATGTTCATCTGAGTGTATTTTGAAAGTTGCAGGTTATGGATGCCATAGAAATTATGTGCCCATCTACATAAGTCATGGAAACAGACTGATTGCAGCAGAAGAATGACATTTTTAAATATGCTTACATTTTACATTTTTACCATGGACTACTGACAGCTCTGCAATGTTCACTGAAAGAAGGTGCCTCTTCCAAACAAATCCAAACATATCCAAACACATCCAGGTCAAATATCATGACCTACACATATTCTCAGGAAGGTTAACAAGCACAACAGCTTACTGAATGGCTCAAGTTTTCTTTCCAGTGCAGTGATGGAAACAACAGTAACAGGCCTACAGGTAGGGATGAGGGTGAGTGAAGAGGGACTCAAAAAGACTGAGGGACACTACAGCCCACCTCCGGCTGCAAACAGGAAGAGTGCAATACTTGTGATGGGGATCCTGTGATGTGATGACTTGACAATTAGCTAAGCAGTTATTTCCCCACCCACCATGCCACTACCCACATTAACCCACACTGCAATTGCATCCACTCCCGGTCATATTCCCCAATACCCTGTATGAGGAATGAAAAATGCCATAGCATTCAAAAAGGTCTGCACCTACTTCTGTTAGAAGTTTCTAAAATGTTTCCTCTCCCTTCCTATAAGCAGCTGGTCACCATCTATAGAGAAGCACTATTATCTCTAGTCATACATTCTCCTTCTCCCATATTCTGTAGAGATAAAATGAAAATAGAAGGGAATCCATCATCTTAGGAGAGAAAGAGGTTTTGTTGGTTTTTTTTTTTTTTTACTTTCTAGTTATCAGACACTGCTACAGTGTTTTTAAAGTAATTTGTGTCTAGCTGCTAATTTGAATACTGTGTCTTTGTTGCCCTAGACAAAATATCCTGGCATGCTGGCTTCCATATATTTACTTCATGAGCTAACACTTCATAAATCCTCTCTTCCACACTCATGTGTCTTAACACAAGGCATGTGCAGCCCTCACAACACAGTTACAGTCATTAAGAACTTTTCAGACTTTTGGCAGAAAGCTCAAGGACAGGGATATAGAACTTGGGAGGGTAGTTTTACACTCTGCAGAAAAGAAATGAAGTAAGCTGCCCAAAGGAAAAGGGTTAGGGGTGCTGGTCAACAGCAGCTGAACCTGAGCCAGGGTGTGCCCAAGCAGCCAAGGAGGCCAATGGCATCCTGGCCTGGATCAGCAATGGTGTGGCCAGCAGGACCAGGGCAGGGATTGTCCCCCTGTACTGGGCACTGGTGAGGCCACACCTCGAGTGCTGTGTCTGATTCTGGGCCCCTCAATCCAAGAAAGATATTGAGGTGCTGGAGCGAGTCCAGAGAAGGGCAACAGAGCTGGGGAAGGGTCTGGAATACAAGTCCTATGAGGCTGCGGGAGCTGGGGGTGTTTAGCCTGGAGAAAAGGAGGCTCAGGGGTGACCTTATCACTCCCTACAACTGCCTGAAAGGAGGCTGTGCCAGGTGGGAGTCAGTCTCTTCTCCCAGGCAACAAGCAACAGAACAAGAGGACGTTGCATCAAGCTGTGCCAAGGGAATATTTAGATTGGACATTAGCAAGAAATTCTTCACAAAAAGAGTGCTTAATATTGGAATGGTCTGCCCATGAAGGTGATAAAGTCACTATCCCTGGAGGTGTTTAAGTGAAGACTGGATGTGTCATTTAGTGCCATGGTCTATTTGATGTGGTGATGTTCTATCACAGGTTAGACTTGATGATCTTAAGAGATCTTTTTCAACCTAATTGATTCTGTGAAAATCTCTTAAAAGCTGACTGACAATTAGCTTGTATTCTTCCAGGTAAGAAGAAAAGAAAGTGCTAGTTTCAGGTGGTTTTTGGTGAAAATCGCAGAACCATTGAGATTGCAAAAGTCCTGTGAGATTATTGAGTCTAACCTTTGACTGATCACCATCTTGTAAATTAGATCACAGCACGAAATGCCACACCCAGTTCTTTCTTGAGCACCTCCGGGGATGGTGACTCCACCACTTCCGTGAGCAATCCATTCCGAAGTTTAACAACCCTTTTGATGAAGAAATTCTTCCTGATGTCCAGCTTGAACCATCCCTGGAACAGCTGGAGGCTTTGTGCTCTTGTCCTGTCCTTTTCAGTCCAAAAATCACAGGCAAAACCAGGAGGCAGCTTTTCAAAATTCAGCTGACAGGCCAAAGTAAAAATGTTTGTAAACAAACCTTATCCATTTTTATGTATAGCAGCTAAGCATCTTGAACCCTCTTCCTAAGTTGTTCTAACAAAGGACGAATACTGACGCAACTTCAGCAGATCAGGCTGCGAGATAAGAGTGCTCTTGGAGCAGCTGACCTTTTCAGAGAGCCAGTCAGCCGGAAGATGAGGAGTTATGTAGCCCATTCACCCATCTGTGTGTAACCCATCTGCAGGGTTAATGTGATTTTCATACATCAGCCTGTATTAGAGAAAGATGCAAAACAATGATGTGTCTTAGCAACTGGAATTTGAGCCTGACTACGTATAAATCTATCCTGAGTTTTATAGCAATCTCTCTTGGTTTTGTAGTGGGAAGTGTCATAAAAGGGAATAAATTTGGGCTGGGTTTTTTGATCAGTTTTTTGAAAAAATTTTGTTGGTTTTTTTGGCAGATGGCACCAACCATTTAAAATACGTGTATATATCAAACACACATTATATATATATACACATCTATATATATATATAGATAGATATTAGCCTTTGCACAATAGTTGAAAGATAAAAACAATACTGAAATGCTTAGCTGTGCTTTTTTCTTATTGACAGTCTTCCTGTTCCTATGTCTAGTTTCCTCTAAGGAAAATGTGACGTGTTGGATGATTTCCCATTTTCTGTTCAGACAGGAAGCATACAGGCCAACCAGCGTTTGGATTTTCTGCTAATCTTTAGTCACTAAAGAGCACCTGCAGCCTAACTGTTAACTTGTTCTGGTATTCAAGATCTCTATCAAAATACATTGTTCAACAAAGGAAAAAGTTGACATTATACCACCTGGGAATACAGCAATTCCTAATTTTTATGTAGCAGTACAAAAGAGTCACACAGAGCAGAAGAGAACCATAGAAACATAGAATCACAGAATGGTTTGGGCTAGAAGGGAATTCTAAAGGTCATCTAGTTCAAACCCCCTGAAATGAGCAGGGACGTCTTCAACTAGATTGGGTTGCTCAGAGCCGCAAGCAGTCAGACCTTGAATTTTTCCAGGCACGTGGCATAGAGTAACAAAAGAAAGTCTGTTTGTTCTTCCTAACCTAGGGAGACAAAAAGTCTTAAATAAATTAAAGGACATTACATGGTGCTTTTATTACAGTCACAGCAACAGTAACACTACTGCTACCCTCTGCAAGCGGAAAGGAGGAGGGAAAAAAATTTCCCTCCCACTTTTTATTTCATCACTGGGTTGTGTAGTGTTGCACATGTTGAAACAACATATCTTAGTAGCTGTCTGATATAATGAGATGCCTTTGATATGATCAAATTGCAAACAAATACAGGCAACAAAACCAGATACCTAGGAATTCCCAGAAGACCTCCACAAATGATTGCCCACCACAGAGGATGGAATCTTCTCTGTTCAAACACTCTGGCAGATGTAGGATCGTGGAGATACCAGTAATATAAAAAAGCACATGTTGATATTACACATTTCAAAGCTATTGTCCACATTCCAAAGCAAGAATGTACCTGGACCACACATTCACTTTACTTCAACTGAATTTCATACTTGTTGAGGTCATGCTTATTTCTCATGCCTTGTCAGTATCTTAACACCCCACATCAGCCACTTGTGGTGGGTTTTCTGTCATACTTTGCAATCTACAGAAAGACAATTTCCTGGAGTTTTTGTTCTTGGCCTTCACCTCTCATGCTATGAATTCATTATATCACTGGGGTTTTTATGACAGTCTGAATCATATTATACACTAATGCAGCACATTATTGTAGAATATCAGCACCTGAATGAAAACTCTCAGAAAATCAAGATTAGGACCAGGATTACACTAAAACTAGAAGAAGCAAAAGCAACTCCAAATACTCCAAAATGTTTTTTAAACTTCTAAAAGTTTAGAGTATATTCTAATCATAGAGGGTTTTAGTTAAGAGCAAAATAATTGCTTGTTGTTTATCACAATTTAATTTTTTTTTCTTTTCTTCTCTTACCACATTATGATGCTGATATGTTGTACAATCATCATTCTTCTACTGTTTTTCTACGTCTGTATTAAACTACACATTGCTTATTTTTAGGCTCTGTGCTGAAGGCATCTTGCTACTCTCAAATATGGGAAGGAAGTAATGCATAAGTTCCATCAGAGAGAGGTGAAAGCCTCTCACCAGAAGAAGGAATGAAGGCTTGTCTGTTCAGAAAGATACGTAAGATGAAAACAGGGCTTTGCAAGGAAACTGACTGGTGACATTTTCACGATTAGACAACACAGAGAAAGAGTGGGAAAAAATGTCAGGGTGATGTCATTTGCATGGGTTTCTGCTCACCAGTCAGCTGTTGCACAGAGGATGATCGAGAGAAAGATCTGACTGTGGATGGAGGGAAACTTATTTGGACCAAGGCCTTGACTTTTAGAGGAAGGCTTCACAATAAATTTGAAGAATTTCATAAAACTAACATGTTTGAAAATAACTAAGCAAATATAATTTGGTAAGGTTTGTTCTTATTCCTCCCTCTCTGCCATTATTTCATTGCATGACTCTTAGCCACTCTGTAATCTCTTAGTGCCTCAAGTTACTTGCTCTGAAAGGCCTTTTCTGAATCTGTTTCTTCACAGGCAACTATTTTCAGAACAGCTTGTTATTAAAAGTACCAGGACTCTTTCTAGAAACAAACCAAACCCAAAAACTAACAGAAAAAAAACCCAGACAAAGAAACCCAATGAGTTGCAAAGTTGTTAACATTATACGCAATGAGATGTAAATCATCAGATCTCTCTGATTCCCATCACGCGCCTTGTCTCTGTCTCTCCAGTGACTACAAAGGGAGTCTTGATAGCCAATTTAATGCAGACACCTAATGTAGAGGACAATGAGTCTCATCTGTCAGGCACTGAAATTAAGATTTATTGGTTAAAGATTGCATTCCTATATAATATTTCTGTGTCAGTGGTTCTTCCATACATGTATCTTTATTGTACCAATAACCATGTATTTATAGGTAAAATGTCCTCTTTAATTTTGAATCCTGACAGTAACGAAGGATTAAAAAAAAAATTTAAGAAATCTCACGCTGATGTCTTTGTTTCAGTCCTGACCTGAGCAGAATTTAGTTTGCTTTTACTCATTGTTGTGATTTGATTTAGGTGCCTGCTTGTCACAAATATGTTCTTTCTCAGAAGTATCTCCTCTGCTGGCCTTTGCAACTGTGTTGCAGTTCATGCCACATCCTTCCAGGAGTCCACGGTACTGCAAGGGCATATTATGCATTTTCAAATCCCCCGTGACAAGTATTAAACATACACTTCTGGACACAAAATTACAAAAGATCCAATATGTGGTTCAAAATGTGGGCTTGATCCTGAACTCTTTACTTGAGTGATGCTACCAGTGAAGTCAGTAGAAATTTTGTTTAAATAAAAATGTAGGTCCAGGTTTCTAGACTGCAAATTTATATTTAGAAGCACCAGGATTATATAGATATAAATATATGTAAAAATATGTATGCATGTATGGATAGGTTTTGTTGAGTAGATAAAGATTGTCAGAGCTAGGAGTTAGAATTAACCACGCAATTCCCAATGATTCAGTACAAAGCCTCTCCCCTGTCACCTACATCTTTTTCTGACTTGGTGGAGCCGTGGCAAAGGGGATGTTTCATTGGTGTCAGCTGTAGTTTTACATCTTCCTTTAGCTGGCAGGTCAAAGCAACAGTAAAAAAACTAAAGCCCCAAGGGAGCATTGAGGAGTGGAGAGTGCAGACGAACCGACAGAAAGCAGCATCCTGACAGTATCTCACAAGGGAAGAAAAAGCAAGTCTGCCAGCTGTTGCACAGAAATCTGTAGTCTCTAATGTTCCTTTTATACACTTAGTTAATTCAAATGATACTCCACTTCCACTAAATGCAATGTTTATTTTTTTATTTTAATGTGTTCCTTATATAGTCATAGCCATCATCTTTTGTGTAGACAGATGCAGTTATTTGCCCATTTCACTGAAATGAAAGACTATTTACTCTGTAAAAACTAACTTCCCCAAATTTTGTTAAGTTTTGAAAGACTGATGTTAAATCCATAACATCATTTAATTTAGTTCAGTAATCGCATTTTTTTTGGTCTACAATAACAAGCAATGCTGTAGAGACCATACTGTTAAAAAGTATCACCTGTTCACCAAAACTTTCCAACAATACATGTAGGACCAGGCATGATTTGTTCAAATTTTAGCAACTTTGCAGTCCTGTTGACTCTGACAGAGGATGCTTCATAATTTTCAAAAGGGCAAATGACATTCAAGTCACGCTTTTTTGAGTGAAGAGTAAGAGATTTGCACCACTGCACTTAAGTAGGGGTTAGTATCCTGACAGCTTATTTTGTACTGGTATATGGCGTATTACACTGTATGGCAGAGGGCAATCTAAATCTGTACTGTGCATCTACAAGTTTGAGTTGTCCAAGCTTGAGTAGGTAAACCAAGAGAGGAACAGTACTGCATCTGCAGCCTGTACTTGCCAAATTTCAGGTCCTTAACTCTGATGTGTGACTGTTTTTAGAGCATTTATTTTAAAATAGTCCTAAAATTAAAAATCATTCCAGTGTTGGTTTTTTTCTCCTTTAGCCTCCTTCCTGTAGAAGGTTAAGCCTTTCTTGCCTATTTCCTCCCCTCTTCCACAAAAATAGAAAAGAAATTATTATTCCAAAATGGTTAGCCAGCATGAAAAAATTCTTCAAAGGAAGTGTGAAATTAATCAGTGCAAATTGTGCACACCACCTACAATTGAGACATAAAGACCAACTGATATAGATTCCAAGTAAATGCATTACTTGGTGCACTGTCTTATTATGTCTGTCCACTCTTTGCTAATAAACAAGGCTTACATACCCCCATATGCAATTCTGAGATCATTTATTTGTGCTATCAGCATTTGTATCAGTGACATATGGCAAATATTACCTCTCCAGAAAAGATAGTTGGCATTCTCTTGGCATTCTTAGGAGTTTCTCTTATTAGTTTTCCTAAACTAAATGAATTTCTAGAGCAAAGGCAGAAAAGAACACTTTACGTGTTTCACAACTGTCACTTGGTTCATGTCTATGGTAATGAGGATTTGTCAGTTCCAGTTCTTTGCATTAAATCTAATAGTATTACTTATCCTTTGGACAGGCTTTCTCTTAGTTTATCAATCCTGTGACATTTTGCTTCAGTAAAGTCCAGTGCAGAGAACCTGGCAAGGTAGTTATCCAGGGATTTAATTTCTGTGTTGTTAAGGAAATTCTAAATACATGAAAAAAAGAAATCAAGCATTTTAAACAATCCACAATTCCAATCAGTAATTTTTGCGGTTAGTTGTATTTTGAAAGGATTAAAACAAGAGCCCTTATGATGTTTGGCTAAAATATTCTGCATCCCTTGAGTGACTTTTCAGTAACAGTTTTAATTGCACACCACAGAAATGTGCACTATATTTTTCAATATCTGTCACCCTGTAGCCATTGCTCTGTGCTTTCCTCTGCTTCAGACAACTGTGAGTAGGAAATTACAGTGCTCCATGCAACAATTTCATGATTGCAAAAAACTTGGCAGAACTAAACACCTTCATCTGGAATAGCAGTCGAAAAACTGCATTGTCAATGCCATCATCTTCGCACAGTGTCTTTGTACAGGACAAGTTTAAACAAGCCATAACACTTCTGAAATACTATTCCACTCGCACAAGAAACTTGATATCCATTTTGCACACTGCTTTACCAGATTTCACAGAATTTATTGCAGTGTAATACACTAGGCTGAAGGATAGAAATCCTTGTTAAATGTGGTAAAAGAAATTGAAGAATCTCTTATGAGATTTTCAAATACATTGTTACAAGACAACACACGAAGAAATATTTGGGAGCCTTTTTTCCCCCCCAGAAAATGAAATATCCCTTAACTTTAAAAAAAATTAGAAAAAAAGAAAGACATTTTTTGCCAAAGTATTCAGATCATTTCATATAATGAGGTAGTGTCAGATGAAAAAAAAAGAAAAGAAACTACTCAATGGAGCCATTACTGGAAATATTCCAGCTTAAAAGAAAAGAATAACGAGAATAATATATATAGACACTGAAAGTCTTCTAAATTCCTGGACTAAGAACTGCATCACTTGGAAGTTTAGATTATTCTCCCACTGCACCCAACCTTTATGAGAATTCCTGAATGTACACTGAAACTTTTCCATCTCTTATGTTCCAGACTTGTTTTTAACAGTGTGAAAGTAACAGGATTCCGTGGCATCTTATAGAAAAGAACTTGAGCACGACAGATTTCAGCATTGCTATGAAGGCCTGGGGGCAATCTACTACGTAGATCCTCCTAATTTTATCTGCTATATCTTGAGTCCTACCTTCTGAAGCAGGTAACAAGTGTGTGTACCTGTACATGCAAAAATACAATCTTGTGCTGGATTCTATGTGCTGTGGCTAACTGGAAGATCTTACACTTTTAAAAAGCTAAAGCAGCACAGTAAAAGCAGTTCTGCTCAGTCAAAAGACTGCAAATTTTGGAAAGACTGTGTAGCAAAGCAAAAGTTTCTGAAACAGATTTTAGATTAATTCCAGTGTTATTTAATAAATGACAATTTTTATGCACACACAACATTCATGAAACTCTTTGCCCCCATCCCTTGCTTGCGGGCCCTACTCTACTCCAAAAGGCACAGTGGGAAGGAGGAGTTGCCATATTCTCTCCAGGCTAGGGGCATGCAGTGTACTGCTGATGTTCCCTTCATCTCCACACAACCCAAAGGTTTTGCCAAGGACATTGACGAGTCACATTGTCCTGGTCCAGGGCCAAGCCCCCTTGCCACATCTGCCCCATTAGGATGCTGAGTATTTACACAAGGCTGGTGTGGTCTAGTTACTGTTTTCACTCAGCATAATGCATTTTGACAAAAAAAACCCCAAACAGATTGTAGTCGGTGATGGCAAAGAAAGCTTCACCTGCAGCATCTGACTTCCAGGCTCTGGATGAGAGAGAGGAAACAGCCTGTATGTCTTAAAGTAGGACAATCAACAGTAAACCAGCAAAAATGCTTTTACTGTCTTTAGGAGATAGAGAGGTAACTCATGTCTCATTATCACTGAGAATATGCTGAAGGGAAAAAAAGATCTGCCTGGCACACAATCTGCCTGCTCACTTGGACATTTTGCTGTTCCTCACTGAGTGTTCTGCTTGTGCAACCCCTCCAAGTTTCCCCTACGTCACTCTTGCAGCCTGTTTCCTGATCACTTTGGCCTCTGCAGGAAGCTGACAGACCTCTTCATGTGGATGCTTATGTGTCCTGATGAATCGTCGCCTCCCATCTACCCGCCCACCCACCCATTTAATAAATA
>VZTE01000094.1:427341-472807 GCA_013397775.1 Eulacestoma nigropectus
ACCCATTTAATAAATATGCAGGATTTCCTCCACAGGGATTAGGCAGCAAATAAGTTGCATGTGGCAGCAATCTCCGCATTTCAGTGACTTAGACAGTTTGGTCTACAACCACAATGTGACAACCTGCTCACACATACCGCTGGTTCTGCAGCAAAAACACAGCTCACAAAAATCATCTTTCCCAGTTACTGCCCCTTGACCAAACATTATCTTTCCCAGTCATTCTTCCCTGACCACATGGGAATAGATCCTATGGATACAACAAGTGAGTTCCAAATGAATACGTTCTCTCTTTACCTCCAATTTCCAATGAGTATCCCAGTTTATAGACTGGGATAGGCAGACACAGACCAATTGCCCTTCCCTCATATGTCTCCCCAGGCTCCAGAGTCCACAGCAAAAGTAGTAATGCTTTGATTTCCGTGGATTTTTAACTTAAGAAATGGGTGAAGATCTCAAGATTTATGCTTATGCAGAAGAAAGGTTGCCTAACATGAGATTAATTTGACTATTTTTAGTAATCCACATTTTAGTTAGTTGTTTTACTAATGGGTATTGATAATCAATGAAGGAAGAATGATAATCAATGACGAAGTGACTTCATCCAAAATTAGAGATAACATGTTAGTAAAGTACAAACTTGTCTCCACTAGCTAAGTCTGGATAATCTGCAGGTCTCTACAGTGCAGGCGAGTAAGACTCCCATGTCTCATGTCCTACATATAAATGGTTAAACAAATACTAAACAAAAGGCTAAACAAAGAGACAGGATATGCCAATTCAGAGCATCTGACTCTTGATTTAATGCTTAGATTTGAGAGCAGCCACTGAAATGGTTCATTAATAGCAGTACAGCACTTGACCCACTGCCAAGGAAGAGTGGGTGGTCTCTGTCATCGGAGAAATCTTTTGAAAAAGTTCATTCAGTCACTGGGAAGTTGAGCAAAACCCACACAGACTAATGCAATACTGGTGTGTTTTAGGCAGACCTTGCAGATCTGTTGCCACTAGTAAGAAGGGTCACAAACAGGCCATTCTCTGGTCTGTATTCCAAAGACTGCAATTTCTGCATATCTCTTATTTTACCATTTTGCAAAATCTGCTTCTTCTGGTTTTTTGGCATTTTATAGACTTATAAATATATTTTTGTTTCTCCTATGTCTAAATTTAATAATGCAGGAAGTTAATTTATAATCTGAAACTGTACTTGCTACTTTATGTTCTGCACTGGAAAAATGGAAGTGAAGATAAAGAATCCGTGCCCAGACACCAAATTTTTATTTGACTACCATCCAAAGTAGTTCTGAAGCGTGAATATAGACACCCCTCCTAAAAATAGTCTTCTAAGAAGAAAACTGTCCAAAATGTGTCTTTATAAATTTCTGTAACTAGACTTTTTCAAACATTGAGATAAATAATTTATTATTTAATTATTAACGATTTAATTGTCTGGGAAAAAACACTTTTATAAAATGTTCTAGGCTGAAAACAAAAGACGCAAATAGAAAAACAGGCAGGTGATTTATTAATCTGTAAGCAATTAGTATGAAATAACTCTAGTATTGAATAAACTCTGCTTTAAATTACTTAGTTCCCTGGATTATAATAGGAAGTAGAATGGTATGTGATGAAAGGGAAGTTCTGGAATAAAAGGTGAGTGAAAGCAGAAGACTCAGAATAATCTTCTACAGTGGAAAAGGGGAAAAACTTCAGTCTTTTAATTAGAGAATTAGAGATGGACAGAGTCAAAAACATGCAAACATTAATCAATAACTGAACTAAATCAGTCCTGTCGCCCGTGAAGAGGAGCTGTTAAGACATCAAACAGCTGTATTAACTCTGGTGATATAATTTGCTGAAAATTACTGTTTAAGTTTAAATGACAAACTGTTAAAATACACATTGCTTCGGATGCATCCCAAGCAAATTTCAAGCCAGAGAGAGTGTAAAAGATAATTCATACGTATTGAGCACTGCTACCCTGCAATGGTCCTGTTGGATCAAATTAAGCAGTCTCCTTGCAGAAGAGAGGGGAACAGGTGGGAATTTTCCCTTCCAGAAAACACACAATAGTGAGCTCTGAAATTGAGATGCAAATATTACTCTTACAGACTTCTTGGTAACTGAGCATTGCATTACAGATGTTACCCTAAATTTCCCTGCTCAGGGCACACATCAGTCTAGGATTCCCAGCATAGAGCTATGAGTAAATCATCGTGGAGAGTCTCACGGGAGGAAAGAACATCTTCAAGTCTCGAAATATCCAGCCTCCTGCCAAGTGTCTCTTAGTGCTCTGGGCCATTTCAGTGAGTAGAAGGGATCCTGGTGAGAGAGACATGGAAGAAACGCATCTCACAGAGGACTGGTTTTAAGGCTCCAGAAGATGGTGTTATAAAGGATAAGACAGTGATTTGACCATTTAGAAAAGTTGTGCTGGTAGTCACTTTTAGGGAAGAGTGCTAAGACCATAAGGTAACCTTGAAAGAAATTATCCACCAGGAGGAGAGGAAACACCAAGGCAGGTATAGCTAAAAACAGGGAAAATAAGAAAATGCCTTCCTTCTCCTGCAATGTGACACCATGGAGTAAGCGGATTTAATTCCAAAGTTCTTCAGATTTTCCCCTTTTCAAACAGTCATAGAATTAACAGCATTTTCTATTGCCTTTTGCTTTTTGGTGGTGTGGTTTAGAGTTTGAAAAAAAAAATGATAATTTTGGTTCCTTCAGTTGCATTTTTCAGCATTTTACAATCCCAGACTTTTAGGGTAACATTTCTTGTTTTAAAAAGAAACAGTGGACTCTTCTCAGACTGCAGCTTTGTTTTCAGCTTCAATATACCAGATGTCATATTTAGTGACCTTCTTAGTGTGTTGCAGGACTTTGCTTCCCACATACGTCTCATCTTTCCAGAACAGTTGGAACCTGAATAGTTACATATTTCTGTTCAATTATATAATTTTTTGAACCCCACTATCATAAAGTTTAGTTTTCTCTAATTGCTGGGTCATCTGATCTAGCATTACTCAAATCCGACTTTTATCAGAACTTCATAGAAACTCATTAGTCAGCTAAACTGTTGGAATCCCAGAGCAGCGTTATTAAATCCAGCAGTTTTTCTCTACACTTGCAGTAGATCATGAAAAGGGTCTCATCTGGCATGAAATATCTGAACGTTGCTTCTCATCTTGTCTAATCTATTCATTCATTACTACTTTCTCTTAGCTTTGAGGCATTATAAATTGTTCTAAATTATTGTCACTGTAGGTTTTAAATAAGGGGAGCAGTAGTGCTTTGTGTGCTAGGAGTAAAGGATAACAAGAGGAAGAGGGAAACCTTGAGAGCATGATGGTGAGGAGAATTATGGGAGGAAGCTTGTGCCAAGAATAACATGCTGGTTAGGAGGCCAAGGGCATCAGTGGAGTTTCTGGAATATCTGAAAGAGAAAAGGGTCTATACTCAAGTGCAGCTGTACCATCAAACACAGGGTTTTTTTCTTTTTTAGGAGGCTGGAAGGAAGGCTCTCTATCTCACTTCCACTACTTTGGTTACAATGCCAACAAATGCTTAATTATATGCAATAGTTTGTCTCTGAGGGGCTCTCAAAAATGGGAACATATACATGTTAAACCAAAGAATAGTAACATGGTTGCTAGGATGAGATTTTCTTGGAATTATGTGGCCAAGTCCTGTTTTCCATGGTGCAGCATATCAGTGTGCTATACTCTTGGCATAAAGCTACTTCTTTACAGAG
Organism: Eulacestoma nigropectus; assembly: GCA_013397775.1. Classification (NCBI taxonomy): domain Eukaryota; kingdom Metazoa; phylum Chordata; class Aves; order Passeriformes; genus Eulacestoma; species Eulacestoma nigropectus. The sequence goes on from VZTE01000094.1 coordinate 431,093, forward strand.
TTTTTCTTGTTTGTTTGTTGTTTATTTCCTTGAACAAAATCAATGTATGGAAAAACAGCCAAAATAAATGTAAGTCTTTGCTGGGAGCTGTGCAAATTTTTAGACTTTTTTAGTTGATTTTAGATGGGAACATCTGCCTTGGACCCATTTTAGTCTCGCAAAGGTTGTCACCCTTCCGAAAGGAATTCCTGTTTCCCTTCCTCTCACACACATATGCACTGCTTATCAGGTCATCTAGAGGAACACACAGATCTGTGTGATTAAGAAAAAAAAAGATAGCCTGTCACTCATCATATCCCTCAGATTCAACAGAAAGGAAATTCATTTTAGTGAGCATTGAAACTAAACAATAGCAAGCCTGCAGCTGTTTCAGGGGTCTGATGTCAACAATGCTAAACACATTTTTATCTCATTTGAGATTTATTGAAAAAGCAGAGTGCTTGATAAACAGTGGCTGACAAAAAACCAAAACAGATTAGCTCAGCAAGTAAAACGGGATAAGAGGAGAATTGTGCCACAAATACTTTGGAACCTACCAAATAAATCCATTTATTGTAAAATATTATCTAGCACAAAAATAATTTCTGTTAAGATGTATCCACAGAGTGACATTTCCTGGTCTGTGTATAGGAATTATAAGCTTAACTTCGAGGAAAATGCCGTTTTTTGAGATTTGTTGCATTTGAACATGTTAGAATATAGAGCAGTTTTGTCAATGTTTATTCATCTCCTTGGTTTACAGACCAATCTCCTCCTCTCTGAGTGACAATGTTCAAAAAAGAAAAAAACAACCACTATTCTTTGAAGCTTTCAGAGATGACATAGTAAAAGACTAGTTATAAAATCTTTTTGCTTGCTTTGTAAGAGGCAGTATGATCCAATTGCTTTTTCTATTCTCTACATGGGATCTTCCTGTTTTCTTTAGCTCCCACACTACTCTTTTTTATCTTCTATAAAAAATCCAGATGGCCAAGATTTAGGACAGCCCATGCCTGGTGACTAATGCCTAATGCAGAGGATGTTACGTTGCCTGAAGAATAGGCAATGAGTAAACAATCAAAAGATTGTTTACACTGTCTGCCAAAAAAAAAAAAAAAGAGAAACTTCTGAAAATTACTTTCACAGCATCCAAATCCCACCCTCCCATTCATAACATTCTGTAACCCTCTGAGGATCTTTCACTGCTCTCCAGTATTCCTTAAGAGCAAAATGCTCCAGGGCTACAAAATGCATCCAAAAAACACCCCCCAAAAACATCGAATGCTCATCAGCATAAAGGGATTTTCATGAAAATGTGCAGTATTGGACAGCTCATTTAAACATGAGAATGGTCAGCCACTGGTCAAACTCAGCCTGGACACTGGGCAGTAAGTGGACCACCTGGTAGCACTGCAGGAGTCCTTAGACATGGAGATGAATGAGTCTGCTATGTCATCTCCAGTCAAGGGACCAGGAATCAGGGCAGAAATGCAAACTCCATGTGAAAGATTGTCAGGGACTGAAAGATTGGTGAATTGTGTGAGTTAAATCTTCCCACAGAAAGGAGTGGGAGGGGGAAGGAGGAGAAACTTGCTTCCTCTAAAGGATCAAAGCGGAAAAGCAAATCTAAACTCCTGAACAAGATGCAGTGCATCATCTTAGGATAAGTCTGTGCTAAAAAATTAAATTGCACCAAAGAACATTTCTTAGCACAATGAACACTGTCAAAGGAGTTCGTGACATGGCATTGGCTTAAATGAAATATTCTCTGAAATATGACCATATGGGCTGGCTGGTTTTGGCATCTGCAGTGTATATGTTCAAAAGAAAATCCATCCACATAAAGGTGACTAACATCTCATGAAGAAGTATCTTAAGGTAGATAAAGAACACCAGAGAAATAAGGATTACAGGTATCACACACCTATAAATATTGTTGCAATAAAGGGATCCTTACTTACTTTTCAAAGTAAAAATACAATACCAGGATTTACAGATTAAGTCAGCTTGCAAATTTATGCTCCACTGAATGGTTAACGTAGGCACTGTAAATTGACAAAAAGATTGATGTTGTGCTGGAAACAGTGGGGACTAGCACAAATGATAAAAAGAAAGAAAAATTATGACAATTAATATGCCATCTGATGTCTTCCCCTCTGGGAAATTAAGATTAAAAGACATATTACATGATTTTCCAGAAATTATATTCCTTTGCAATTAGCTTTCATGTGATACCCCCTTGAAGGCAGTATACACTTCATGCTGTCAGGAGACTTCTTTTCCTCCAATTAACGGCCCCTGCTCAGGAGGAAGATATCGGCAGCCAGTCAGAACTTCCACACCACAGGAACGATATTCCCTGGAAACATCGGTGGCCACCCCATCATAAAGTGACTTACTGTGAAAGCTCTGCTCTTGATTTCAAAGTTTGGACAAGTAAAAATAAATGAAGTATATCTGTTATCTGGAAAATTAAGGAAAACAGAAGCAATGTTCTCTGCCACTGACACAGCTAAGACCTTTTAACTGTTGCACAATTATCTCCAAACCCATGACAATGTGAACTACAATGATCCCAAGTGTAAATGAGTAACCAAGCAGCTTTTGAAAGGTAGAGAAGCGTGTTTATGGATTGATTGCATGCTACAATAGCAGATAATGCTATCATACAAATAGCAAAAATTCCTTAACTGCTGCCTCATGAGGTCGGTTTTACTGCTGAGGAAGCAGAGTGGGAGCCAGAGGATCTCCAGGGATGGCAGTGCTTCATAGCATCACATCCAATAGTGCACAGGGTAACACCTCTCCTCATTTTATTGCTGCAGGACAGAAAAGGGTAGGCTGTGTTCCCACAAATGGTATTTTTGAGAACAGAACAGGTCTGTGAGCACAGCTGGCCCCCATTTACCTCTGCAGAGTGCTCACCCTGTTTACCTTTAAAAGCTCACTGTCTCTAAGGTCCAAATTCTTCAGCACAACTATAACTGCTTTACAAAACAAAGCAGCCTTCATCTGATTTATTGAGCTTCTTAAGAATTTTCCCTATGTAATGCAAAACTCAGGTAATCCACAGATATGAAAGCAATGCCTTTGCTATTTGAATATTTCCCATTGTTGATAGAGGAGCATTTGAGGAAAATGGGCCATGGTTAAGCATCTCCTGATCTTAGAGATATTTGCTTCTTAAAACTTTCTTCAGGCAGCTCTAAAGAGTGCTAAAGTCTTGGACTTGCACGAGTTGGATTAAGGAGTGAACCTGGTGATTCTGTGATTCTGTGAAAAGCGAATTCCTGCCACCATTTTATTGAAGTGCAATTTAGTTGTGGGGCAGAAGGGTTAAACTCTGAACGTCAAGTCTGCACCACCCAGATCACTCCAGCAGGCTTTCCACTCAGAACTACTTTAGGCAAATACATTTTCATTTCCAAATGTTTTTACTGGATTTGAGCAGCAACTAAAGAACAATGCTGCTGAGTTAAAATAGACATTAAAATACCATGCATTCTGCTGCTGGAATAGCTTTTTGCATTCATTAGTCATATTTCTATCCTGTTTGACTGTGCTATTGCTATTTTCTTTCATTCTTTTTCCAGCAGCTACCTATAGTTACACCTGATGACAGTTATTGTTTCCACTGTTGCTTTTCTAGTGCAGTATCCAAAAAGGCATTTTGCTTTACTATAGGTAATAAAACATAAACAACAAAAAAAAAGAGAGCACAGAAAGGATCTGCCCACTAAAATAACAACAGCATGCCCCTGACAAAGAAGCAGCAGTGAATACCATCCAGGACTTCCAGAGATGATCCTGGATCAGCAGGTTCATCACATACAGAAGATTAATATCTGTAGATATCTATTTGTTATTCCAGAAGACAAGAAGTAAAAACCAGAACCATTATGAGAAACAAATAATACACTCTATAAGCACTTTTGTTAGCGCAGTATTTGTTAACAAGGAACTTTTTGCCATCCTGAAACTTGTAATTCTTTATTGGAACGCAGCACTTATTTCACACTGAAGATGAAAGGTTTTCTACCATAATGGCCTGTAGCTGAAGTCAAGGACTACTCAGAATCTTCCTCCAGGATTCAAGAAAAAGAAAGTTGAGGTCCTTCAGGCCTCTAATGTTGTTATTATTGTTGTCCTTTCCCATCTTCTCTAACAGACAGGCAATATGTGGCAATAATGCACTCCTCAGGAGTCCTAAATCTGTATTAGGTAACTATGGAGAAGAATGTTAGTGTTGAGAAGACTAGAGCTTCTTTATTTAACTACAAACTTGACCATCTTTTTCTTTGCAGAAGCCACAGAGCAATTCCTACTACAACAGAAATAAAGGTGCTTGTAGCTCCAGAAGCATCAAGAGAGCAAAGTGGAAGGCTGAAGGACATGGGCACTACCCTGCCATGTTCTGTGCTCAGAACCATCTAGGACTGACGAGTTCCTACACAGTTCACTAAACACTGCCATCCTGTTCCTTGAGGCACTTGTGTATAAACAAGCCTGACCTTTTAATCCTCCAAACTGTTGTTCACTCAGGATACTGAAGGATATTTTCACCATCCTATATTAAATATCAGACTGAAGTTCTTCAGCTGATACTCAGGGCTGTCTACATAGATAGTACAAGACATCAGTGAGTCATGTGAAGAGCTGAAGTTTGATGTCTCTCCCTTCATGAGACATTCAACCAGCTTAAAGCTTTCTGCCTAAACTCAGAATGCCTAAGTACCTTTAAATGAAACATTATCACTTATATTACTGAAATCCAAGACACTAACATATTTACAGGTGCAGACTCTTCAGTATAAAATAAAATTCATCTCCCCAAGAGAAACTCACTTAGCCAAAATAGAATCCAGATTCAAACTAGTCCCCAACAATTAAGAAATTCAAATCCTCCCACTGACACAAACCAAGAAAAGAGTACTACAAAAAAAGAGAGAGAAAAGCATCACAGTACGTGCTAAGTTCATGGTATACTATATCTTTTCCTTTAATAGTTTCTGCAACATTGGGAAATGTGGTGTAATCTCATTTCACAGGTGGCAATTTAATATTAAAATTCAAGGACTCAAAACACATACTGTTTTCAGATCAGTATTCTCCAGTTTAACTGTAGGTTTAATACTAAAGTCTTACAATCCTAGAACTTAGATAGGTCTCCTTCAGGTCAGAACAGAAGCGTGTGCCATTGAAATAGGTCTTCTTAGCTCAGCACTATATTTCTTGGGTCTACTGGGGAAGTTGTTTTCTAAGACTCCTTTGAATGCCTGAATGTGTTTTTTATCAGATGATTTTATGTAAACCCTCTTCATAAAACTTATCTTACAATCATGGACAGATTTCCAAACACAGCTTGTGTGTCCAAATATTTAGATACACTTTTAAGAAGAGGTGATTCAAAAGACACAGAGAGAATAGAATAAAATGGAATGGAATAGATTAGAACAGAATCGAATACAATATGTCAGTTAGAAGGGGCCTACAAAGATCACCCTGTTCAACTTCGTGACCGCTTCAGGGCTGACCAAAAGCTACAGTGTATTATTAAGGGCATTGTCCAAAGGCCTCTTAAACACTGACAATCTGGGGGCATCGACCACCTTTCTAGGAAGCCTGTTCCAGTGCTTGTTCACCTTCTTACATTGTGGCATGCAGAACTGCACTGAGCACTCCAGGTGAGCCTGCACAGCACTGGTACAGCAGGATAATCCTCTCTCGTTGCTGGCAGCGCTGTGCTCAAGGCTCCTGGGATGCTGTTTGCCCTCTGGGCTGCCAGGGCACTCTGAGGGCTCACACTGAGCCTGATGTTGACAACTACTCCCCATGATACTTCCCGTGACATTTCCGTAGGTACGCTCCTCATCATTTCCAAAGATCTTTCACTGGCATCTTGCAAACCGGAGGAAAGGAGCAATGGGTATACCACAACCTGTGAGAATCCTTAGATCAAAACCTCCAATAATCATGGCTATTAACATCTTTCAACATAATGCTATTCAATAATGACCACTTTAGGAGATTATCTGAATTAATAAGTCCTTAGGGGGAAGATAATGGACCAAAGCCAAAAAAGTCCATAATAAATACCCAAAATCTAAATAGGTACTACTCAAAAATCAAAGTGTTAAGGAGCCAGCAGCAGTAGCCATGTGTATAGAAAGAGATAGACAGTAAAATAAATACATATATATTTAAATTAAAATAGCATTATGATTCTTTTGTTCCAAAGCAGAGAAAAAGTCAAGCAAATATTTTTTTCCTTCCCAATTTCCTGTATGGACTGTCTGCACAGATTTTTTTTCCCAGTAAACGGAAAATAAAACCAATGTGAATATTCCAGGTGGGCAGCAAGGCGTCAGCTTTTCTCTCTTCCAGGCAAAATATTGTGTTTTCCAAATGCTTAAAAGTTCTTCTTTGGATATCTATGTGTTTTACAAAAATGGTATTTTCAACAGAATAGCAAAGGAAATTTCCATTGCTGTGTGCTGCACACAGGAGCTCAGAAAGCATTCAAAGTAAAATGGCTTAAAAGTGCACCCAGGCAGCGGTGGCAAGGGCACTGTTTGAGTGGAATTCACTCTGCTCCTATGGAGTCAGTGCTGTCTGACTACTTTTAAGACCCTCTCTGTCCCCAAACTCACCTGGCTGAGGAAAAAGTTACAGCACAGCTGCCTTGCCAAAACAGAGTGGGAAGTGTCACCCTGCTGCCTCTGGCTCCAGCCATAATCAAAAATGGGCAGTAAACAAATTTTCCAATTCTTGTTCCCCTCCCCCTTTCCAAAAAGGACAAAATTGCTAGGTCACGATGTATTTCACAGTAGCAAATCAGGCTTCCCAGCTCAACATCCAAATGCTTTATTTGCTTCCAGCCAAAAAAAAAGATCTTTGGAGAAGATAAGGTGTTCTGTGAAAATATCTAATCAATAGCCTGTTAAAAGAGAAAATCAAGGTTCAACAAATACCAGAAAAAAAAAAAAGAAAATAATATGCCACCTTATAAATCCATTGTGTGCCAAAAACCTGATGGGAAAGCAGTGGGTCCTACAGAATTGGAAATAAAAGCAGAGAAGAGCATCAAGGCCAACTAGAAAAGTTCTAACACCTTCAGACAGAAAATGAGTAGGAAGACTAGATTATTTAGTCAACCAAAGAGATGCTAGGTATGAGAAGGGGTGTCAACAAAAGGACATAACAGAAATCTGCGAGCCAATAGGTAGAAGGGAGAAAGTGAGTAGAGCTTTACCATTCCTTATCTCTTTACAGAACACATTTGTATGAAATGAAAATGCAAGGTGATAGACTCAAAACTAACAAGATGTCCTTCTTCAGCAATGGAGAGCCTCTAAGCATAGAACCGTGAAAGTACCACACACTCACAAGGGTTTAAAATTACTTTAGGCAAATTCAAGGAAGAAAAATGATGTTTAGTAGCCTTCACTCACATGACTAATGCTTCTGTTGGCTAAGGGAATTCCTGGCCACAAATTCCTCAAACCTAGAACACTGTCCTTGATAAGAATTATCCTGCAGTTTCCCCGCTGTCACAATATTGCTTAGTACCAGCTAGTGGTCACTTGCAGAGAAAAGAGGAACATTCATGTACATCCTGTTGAACTATCACTTGTTCAGTATGCATGTTTTTCTTTCAGGCTGGTACAAATGAATATGGGGTGCTACAAAACAGCAGAAAAAAGCTATTCTTGAACACTGGAAACCTCTAGTTTTTCAGCAGTGGCAATATGACTACAGCCTGATTAGACACCTGTGAAATACACTGGCATTCATTTAGTAACTTTCAAAGGGATCTTAATTTATGGATTTATACCTCTACATTCAGAAACACCATGTAAGTAAACACTTACGAAAGAGATTTATGTTGATCTAAGTTTTCTGAAATTTCAGAGGAATAAGGTAAAATTGAAGCTGTCTCGAAAAGGGAAATGGTTGCTTGGAAAGTCCTGCACCATCTTTCACCTTGCAACGTTTTCAGCATATTACTTAACAACAAATAATCCAGAAAGTGAACTTTGTTCAGTATTATCACACTGGAGCTTTCCCTTGTGCAGCCAAAGCAAGCTCTAGGATCCCAAAGGCTGACTGTATATTGATTTTACAGCAGACTACACATACTTCCGAGTGCACCAATGATAGCTTTTACTATCAACACACCTCACTTTCCAACAAAGTTAGAAATAAAACCTTATTCACCTTTTAGCTGAAGGATTTCTCCACTTTTGACCATTTCTGATTAACCAGCTCATCTCCAGATGCTTACAAGTTACATATCTGGTGTCTGAGTTAGACAGGGCATTTTAAGAGAATTTTTCCTTTCAGAAGCAATTTGCTGAGTCATTTATACCCATACCTCTGAGTAAAAGAATAATGGATCACATAGAACCCTCTAGATATTTCAGCTTTTGCAATTATACTTTTTATTACATAGCCGATAGAAGATGGCAATTTTCTTCTCTGTACTTACTTGCCTACAACTGAAAACATTCTTTTAGGTGGTAGTAATTGTCATTATCATTAAAAAGTCTCACATTCTTCAACCATGCAGGGTTCTTGTGTCTTCTTTTGTCCCAATAAACTATCACTTTTGGCATGAATTACAGGCACTTCACTGGATGAGACACAAACACGTAATATTCCCAGTCTGGAACTGTATCTGTCTTTCTGTTCTGCGTCTGCACAGTGCCTATTTGAACACGGATGGCAGTTCATGAGAAAAGTGAAGTTCTTTTTATTATTGCAATAAAAGATAAGCACAGCTCATCCATCCCTAAACATCAGAAATAAAAGCAAAATTCTCAGTAATTTTGACTGCAAAGACAATTTCTTCTGCAATGATACAAGTAATTTAGCTAATAGTTTTTAGCTGTTTCTCATACTTGCTTAATGCCTGTCTGTTTATCCCAACTGTATAATACTGGCATGAGAGCAGCACAGGGATAATATAAACATTTTAGGAAGCTAAACACAGCTCACAACGTTTGAAGTTCTCAAGACACTTCTTGTTGTGTGGCCAAGTTACAGATTATTTAGGTGTCCTAAGAATTTCCCTGACCTATGATAACTGTGGCTAAAGTTTATCTCTCATTTCCTGCCCTATTCCCCTCATCAGCCCCAGCTCCTGGTTACTCTGTTCAGCACTAAAGTCAAGCCTGAGTGTGTCACAGCTTAGGAACTGTGGGACAGCTTCTGCCTCCTCCTTGAGGCTGGATGCTTCCTGTCTTTTCCTCTCTCATGTCTGGCATGAGTTGAATGAATCTCAAAACTGGTTGCTTAAATACTGTGAGCCTAGAGATGACTTTACTACTCAAGACTAGGACACTTGGTGAGACAAAAAATAGCAGAGAACTCCAAAACTGCCCTAATTTATTTACTTCAGTTGCACTCCATTTTCTTAATTAGAAAATGTGTCTATTATTTCACCTCTTCCCCATATGTCTTTTGTGATTGTATAGGCTAAAGCATTCATTAAGTTTTCAGTTAATATGTATTGTCTGCCAGCTGTCCCTGAGGATATATTTGCCTTTCAGTAGGGCTGCTTCGAGCTCTCTAGCACTCCTTTCAAAGTGTCACCCTTGCACTGAACTGTGTTGCAATCGACTGAGGGTAGACTGTCAGTTCATAAACATTCCAGTTTCAAAGCATTAGAATTGTTTTATATTCCTTTATGGAAAGGAACCTAAAGCCAGTAAATCTGCTACTGAACTGGAATGTACAGCTGAGTGCATGCTCCATTAGAAGGAGAGGCAGGCTTTGGCAACGCAGAGGATTTATAGCTGCCTCACCTAGTCAGGCACAGCCTTGCCCTACAAACTTGGCCATGCTGTCTTCTCACACCACATCTGACATTTTTAGCCAAGATCAGCTCCACAGCCTGCCTTGTTCCTAGATGTTTCACCAAGCAACCTTTGAATGAAGGACACTGTGCACGCATGACAGTTCTACACAATTGAAATCCAGACTCAGTTGCAGTCTACACAGGTAGATTGTCTTGTGTCCTGCAGCTCGAGTGACTACGTGCAGGCCCAAGCACACACCTTTCACTATACAAAATCAAGGACCTGATGCACGCTGTACAGAGACAGAGAATTAGCAGATTATTTGTATTGAGATGTAGAAGGTAAAACAAGGGTTCCAGGTTCATTGAATTCACATTATAAGTTTTCTAGGCTGTATTTTTTCACAGGTGTTCAAGTGGGCATTGCACCTAAATCTAGTTAGAATTCAGTGTAGCTAAAAATATTAATTTACACAAGCCTTTTTAAAGATCCCAAGATCCACAGGCTTCTTTTTACCAACAGCAATTTCTTCCACATCAGTTTTGACTGATATTTGAATAATCATCTTCCTGGACTTTTCACTCTCTTCTAGTGCAAGAAAACTGCCTCAAAAGATAAAACACACAGGCTACTTTACACCGTTACAAATGCAGTGACCTCATTACTGCAGAAAACCATACCTGTAAAATGCTGTAGAGGAGCAGATTTTTCTCGGGTAAAGGAGCAAGGAACCCAGCAACAAAGCTGTAAAGCCTGAAGTGGTAACTTTCACAGTGACAGCATGTGTCTTAACTGTATACACAATGGCTGGTTTATGTGCCAATCAGGTCTTTAGATGCAAAGGCAAACTTCTTTTATCAGGGAAAGGAAAAATCTGACTCACTGTAGTAGAAGAAGAGACATCAAGGACACAAACAAACAGAATGGTGAGTGAAAAACTACACAAGCACTTATCTCACAGAAATCTTGTGAAGATGATGCACACTTGTGGATGTGGACCTTAGAGTAAGGGAACTGAAGGGAGGAGCAGCTAACCCACAAATGGGTATATGCACAGTGCAGCTCAGAGTTATTGTTCATTATCATTACATCAGCTCCTTTCCTAATTGTTGCGAGCTGTAACAAAGTCTTTTTTACATATGAGTCCTGTTCTTGATTTTATTTTCCATAGAATTTTCACATTACTTCTGTTTTTCTGCATCCTTAACAGAAGCCTACTTGGTAGGAGCAGATAGCAATATATGCTTTTCTTTGAGATGCGGTTGATGAGCTTAGAAAATTTGCTGCTACTCCTGTTCAAAAGGGAAATTCAGTTGTCTCCAACTCAATCTCCTTACAGACTGTGTCTGTTTGCTTTACAGACAAAGAATAACAAAGTCTTACCTAAAGAATCTGTTTATACACCTTCAATATCTAAAGCAGCTCTCATTCCAGAGTCACATCACACAAGTAAAATTTTATGGGCCAATTAGAAAATCAGAATGTAATATCACTTGGCCACAGCTGCCTCTGGGTGGATAGATAGAGATATCAGCAAATTAGTTTGCTTAAAGCTTGGCTACACAGAAAATAAGGGAACCTCACAGGAACAACCAAGATTAGAATTTCTCCAGGACCATGCTGACAAATTTTATTTTGAAATTGATTAAAATCGTTTTAAAACATCTTACTTATGTTTCTCTTTTTTTTTCCTCTCAGTTTTGGTTTGATTTGGTTAATTTGGGGATTTGGTTTGGTTTGGGCTTTTTTTGGCAGGACGAGGGGGAGATGTTAGCTATAAATAATACCTGGGAAATAATTCTTGCCCATTTTCTTAGGCAGACATGTCTGCCTCTTTGCACTTCCAAGAGCAAGATAGCTTTGGTATCAGTACCCAGTTTTAGCCTGCTACTTTGCTGAAGGTTTGCAAAAACATTCGTTCCCAAGTACAAATATATTCAGGGTGACTCAGCCATGATTTTCCACAGAAAGTATTGAATTTACATGCAAATTTGGAAGCTTGTGTAAATAGTCAATGAGCCCAGAAACTGAAGAAGAATAGAGGAGAACGGTTGCATTTATGCCTGAGACCAAAATCCATGCATCACGAATTCTGCCCGAGTCACATAGTCAGCGGGAGTTGAGCCAGTGGCACTGGTAGAATGTATCTCTCCAAGCAGACAAATATCTTACTGTGTCCCCATACTAGCGAACTTACATAAGCAAGCAAGATGCGGTGTTTATTCCAGCAATGTGTCATTCATCCTGACTTTAAAATAGGGATGAAAATAACTTTCAGAGAAATCAGTTTTGCATACTAAACCCACATATTGCACTCATTTTAACTAGCACATTATTTACTTCTAATGCATTTACATAGCATCTTTTTGGTTGTACATCTTCGCTGGTGAGCACAGTTAAAAAAACCTAAAAAGGCAGTGACCTCATTTCCAGTCTTGCAGAAGAAAACTACTAGCTAGCCCTGATTATTATCCTTGAACAGGACCTAATCACAAAATATTGAGCATTATAAATTTCTATAACGAACAATCCAGTCTTTCAAGATTTTGGAGCCAGTCATGGACACAAGAAATACAAACTCCATTTGGGGAAGTCCCATCACATATTTTATCTACATCTCCCGTAATCCTGAAAGCAGCTTCCTGTATCAAGAGCACATCTGCTCACAGAATAAAGACATGTCCACAAATTAGTGATAACATGTGCATATACGATGTGCATATAAGATGTGCATCTTGCACTCTTTCAGTAGCCACAGATGAATGGTGTGCATTCAGTGGGGCTGCAAGAAAAGTTTTAATCTGTAGCTGAGTATAGCCCTTAGGATTTCAGTGGCATACACGGGAAAAGCCAAGTTCCCTGGCATTTCCTCAATACTTTCATCTGGCAGTGCTCCATTTTCAGCAAGAAAAGGTGGGAGATTAAAAAAGAAAAACACAAAAAGAATGAGAAGAAAGAGGCAGAAGAATGATTGCGATTGCATACTGTAAACAATCTCCAGATGAAACAAGGTTAATTTACTTCTATTTTGTACAATTTTGGTGAATCCATATCCTCAAGAAAAGTAAAAAAAATGTGAATCTGAAGATCATATAAACAGTATTCAGCCTCCTGCCTCTTAGCTGCAGAAGACAGATCTTGGAAAAAATAGCACTTGTTTTCTTGGAAGGCTTCTATTAAGGATGCAAGAAAATTGAAGTAATGTGAAATCTCCATGGGAAATGAAATAAAGAAAGAACAGGACTCATTTGTAAAAAAGACTTTGTTACAGCTCACAACAATTATGGAAGGAACTAATAATCCTGTGATTAGCTCAGCTGGTGAGAGCATGGTGCTAAAAAAGCCTAAAATTGTGGATTCAATCCCTGTATGTGCAATTTACTTAAATTTGGATTTGATGATTCTTGTGGGTCCCTTTCAGTTCCAAATATTCTGTGATTCTGTAATGCAATGATAATGAACAATAACTCTAAGTTGCACCATGCATGTGGGTCACCTCTCATTACCTTCAATCTTTGCTACAGATGCTGGCTCCTGTGCAAAAGGGTTAGAACCAGACACTGTTCTTTCCCACAGCTGTGGACCCTTCCTGGGAGAAGCTTGTAATGGAAAATTCAACTCACATTCACATCTTTCCTCAGCAGCACATCTACATTCTGTTTTCAAAACACTAATTCCAAGGAGTTGGACATTGTCCTCACAATTGTTATCACTGATGATATTGTCAGTGTCATCTGCAACAGTCATTTTGTGAGGAAGCCTCGCTTTGCTGGCTGGCATTCCGTGATGCAAGGAAGCCTGCAGATCAAACCTGAAAACAGCACAATTTTACAGAGAGGGTATGGGAGATTGTGAGAGCAACAGAGAGGACTCCTCCAGCAGAATCTTCTCTGATTTATCTTTACAACTCACATTCTTAGTTGAAAAAACAAAAAGAATTAGCAAAAATTCACAACCCTCCTGCAAACCAAACAATTGAAAAAGAAAACCAAAACCCTCCACCAAACCCAAAAAAAAAAAGCAGAAAACTGAAAGAGGAACTAAAGAATCTGAAATAGTTTAGAGAAGAAAAACAGAAAATACTGTGCCTTAGCAAAGATTAAAACCAGGCAGTCAGTATTTCTCTTTTATATACAACTGTCAGGATAAAAAGTTTTGATGCAGTACATAGCAGATACGATTTCAGGGCATGAACTATAAGAAGGTTTGATGGCTGTGATTTTCTTGTGAAAGACTAAAGTTCACATTACCGTGAAGCATGCCTGGCACAAGGTCCTAATCACTCTTGGTGCAGCTCCAAACTCATCCTGATGAAGAGTTTTTGGTATCTGCACTAGCTCTCTCTGTGGTGTGGCCAAATTGTCTTCCTATGCTGAAAGATGGTGTCATGCATTTTTATGGGAATTGCCCTTACAAAGAGATAAACTTAGGTGGAAGACCAAGCTCATGGAGCTTTGCACTGGTAAGAGTGCCCTGGTTATTTTGTTTTCACAACTGGATCTCCAGAAGTCTACATTAATCCCCAACTAAGGCACGTGCCAGTCAAGCGTGTTTACATAGCCTCTCAGTTTTGAACAGTGCTCAGATGGAACAGCACAGCCTATGCTGACTTTTGTAAAAGTAAATATAGACTCAGATATAACCCAATTGTCAGAGTGCAGGATCTCTTCTGTGTTGGCCACGTCTCAAACCTGTGTTGGCCATATCTCAAATCTGTGCTTAAGAAGCTGCATTTAATCTTTCAGAGTATTTTATTTTATACTGTAGAAGTTTCCAGTTTGGTCACCTGTGTGAAATAATGTGATGATCACAACACAGAGAAATCCAACTTTATTTGTAGCAAAGGTGGCTTTAGCAAACTAAGATCTTCAGCCACTTAATTCAGCCAGGCAAGGAGGTGAATGTTGGCCTCAGAGAGCCCTTGTCTCACATTTAACTTACACGGTCATTTACTTAATCACTTAGTAATATCCAAGAATGAAATATGACTTAGACAATCATGCAACATCAATTTTGTCAGTGTATTCATGAAGACAGAAACATCAGTAAGAAATACAGTTTGGACAAAAAAGGCAAGAGGTTCCCTAGAGTTTTATCTAAACGTGCAGTCCTAGATACCAGAAGTGTGAAGCTACTTGGGATGGGAAGGGACAGTGTCTTAACCCAATGATGATTATAGTTCTAAAGGCAGGACTACATCACGAAGATATTTTGGAATCAACAGTCATACCATCAAAAAAATTATATCCCCAAAATATTAAAACTATCTTCTGATAAAACAGCTACATGCAAGGTTCTTGAGCAGATTTTCTCCACTTAATATGCTGAATATTTCCATCAAACAGTGATCAGGCATCATTATCTTCCCCTTTAAACATATGAACAGCTTCAGTGATATCTGTAATTTCTGGATTTCTCTTCAGGCCAATCACTTTCTGACTTAGAAGCAAACAACTTATAACAAAACGTGTTTGTGTATCAAATGACTAGAACATATCTATTCCTCTAAAGTTAAAGTCTTGGTCAACAAACGAACCAATCCAAAAAGTTTATCAACGTGGTGCAAAAGATGAACAATACCAGCAAACTTTGAGATCACATAAATAAAATTTGATTTGCTATAGGATCATCGGTAGAAGTAGTACATATCATGACTTCCCTCCCTCATCTGGTAAAGCAAGTTTTCAGAAGCCTAACAAAACAGATGCCAGCTTTAACTACATATGCTAATACATATTAGTTTTGAAATATGCAGGTTGAAGTAGACTAATTATGTCAAAAAAATGAAATTTAAGATTCTCTTCTAGGACTAATCCTATGCTCCTTTTATCAAAGGATGCTTTTTCACTGGTATATTTGTCTACTGCTAATGCAAACAATAAACAATAAATTTGTGGTATAAAACTCTGAACAAACTTCAAATGTAGGCTGCCTGAGTTTATATTCACCTTCAACTTTACTAGAGTAATTTTTTTTTCTTCAAAACAAGATTAGAGAAAAATAAGAATATAAGGAGTTTTTGGGATTAATGGATTTTATCACACGTGAGTCCTCCAGTATCCACCAAAGCTGAAGTCTCTCTTTTTCAAGAAAGAGGGTGTCCAAGGCATCTCTGAGGAGGCAGTCTCCAGCTTCATCTAACTGCTTATTAATTCAGCTTCCATGCAAACTTCCATGTCTTAACGACCTTAAAGTATGACTGAAGTTGGTCAACACAGTCAGAACTGATCCATACAAATGAAAGCTGTGTTCACATTTTTGTCAGAAATAAGATTAGAAAATAACCCATTACTACTGGAAAAAGGTCAAACTAATTGTTTGGCACTGTAAAACAAAGTCATAAATAGGTCTGACGTAGAGAGAAAAAAGAATTGTAAGTCTCACTTTCATATTTAATGAGCAAGAGCATGAACTTATTAATAGCAGATTTTCCCTTCAGTTTTTCATTTCCTCCTGAAGATATCTGATGCCATGACACCATTCAAAAAGGTGCTCTCTTTTTTCTCAAATTCTTTTCAGATCAGACCATTGCTGTATTTAACTAAGGCAATTAATGTGATTTTTCATTCTGGGTGCTACCTCTCACTCTGAGTGTAGGCCCAGGAAAATACTAAATAAGCTTTTACAGAAGATTGAATCTCTGAGACAAAAGCAGTCGTGCATTCTCACCAATCCAACAAAATCTAAAGGTTTTGTTCATCCATTTTCACCCATAGAGTTTCAGTGCCTGACAATCTGAAAGCGAGTGCCAGGGCTAAACAAGGTGTAGTAGCTGGTCAGATGCAATTTTTTGCTTCCTTTATCCAGCATAACCTTTCATTATGCATCTATGATAGCACTATAGAGAAAATATCTTCTTACCAGCTTCTAATTAAATTAAATCTCATTCTGCTAAGTAGCCTCAAATGTCTAAGCAGTACATATCTAAAACTTCATTTTTGTAATGTTTCCTGGCTATTCTTTATTCACTTTGGAAGAAAAAATTCAGAGCTTGTCTGGGCATTTAATTGGCAGAACCGCAAAACATTAATGAGAAGTTTCAGAATACTGAGTTTTCCTAAGACAAAACTTAAAGCATTTCTGCCTCTTTCCAAAGTTAACTACTTATTTTTCATTTCATAATGAGGTTTTCAAAACCCTAAGGTGCTTTATTTAAAGTAGTCTTTAACAAGATCAGTTTTCCCCTCTAGATGAAGAGATCTAGCTCTCTCACACATGAATATGTAGAGTAGTATTTATTGTATATGTGTGTAACACATACATAGACAAGGAACAATCATTTCACATGAGCAGGAAAACAACATTATGCATAAACACCCTGTTTTTCAGTTCTTTGCATTTGTGTTTATAGAGATTGGCTACAAAAGACCAGTATGCTCCATTTTCTTTATATTTTTATAGATGGAAAACTGTTTATACTAATTTTATAGTCTGCTTGTGTGGTTTTATAGCTGTTTTGAATAAGTTTTTTTTTCATTTCACTAAATTTCTATTCAGGTGGAACCCATACAATCTGTGAAAAAGAGCACCCAGGCGGAAATCTGTACCAGGTTATCTAAATTTATTCTAAAACTACTTTTAGTGAAGCAAAGAGAAACAGTGTAAACACCAGCCTTTATCCAGTAATAATGCTTTTACCTATGTCATATCAGGAATCACCTTCTAGATAAAAAAATTTTAAATCCAGTCATCCGTTAGGATTTGAAACACCATTTAGTGTTTTAACACAGAATCTACCCTGCGAACATCACATCAGTCTTAACGTTGTTTTGATCTGTGTGTGAATGTTTTCAGTGTATGGCAGTAAACTCAACAATCTTTAAAAGAAATCATGGTTCTTAAAGAGGACTTAAAAATTGAATGATAGGTTCCCCAACAAACTACATATGTCTGGAATGAAGCTAATCTATAGTTGTTACTAGGTATGAAAAACCAGTTTGATTTTGTACTCCAAACTCACGGCAAAACACGACTGACATACATAAAATATTAACATCTAAATAAAACTAAGAAAATTCCTGTTCAGGTAATGATCCTATTACATTGAATCACTGGGACACTTCCAGATACAGCTTTCTTTTTCTTTTTTTTTAGTCACTGATTTTTTAATCTAGATTATCTTCTTTATATATACATATGTGAATGTGTAACTATGTACACACCCTTCCACATCTTTCTTTAATGCTGCTGTTAGGTAATCATACAAAAAAATCACAGTCTCAGCCTGTGACCCTAGTCTGTACTCTTCATGGCCTGACATAATCAATGTGAAATATCCAGTTTTCTCTAATAAGAAGTGAAGAAAATGCAAGAATTAAATATATTCTAGAGCTACACCTGACATCAAGGTCTTAGGTTAGCTCAACTACAAATGACATGTGCAGCTGGAGTTTTCAAGACTAGAAAAACACCACCCATGTATAAAAAGCAATCTCTCTCTAACATGTATTTAAATTTTTCGGGTTTTTTTAAATGCCAGAGAAAACCATGTCTATGTTTGATTTGGAAACCTGTATACT
The DNA here is from genome assembly GCA_013397775.1 of Eulacestoma nigropectus. NCBI lineage: Eukaryota > Metazoa > Chordata > Aves > Passeriformes > Eulacestoma > Eulacestoma nigropectus. The sequence continues at coordinate 449,391 of VZTE01000094.1, forward strand.
TATTATTGCCTATTTACTGCATTCTTTTCATGCTGATTACATAAAATAAGGAGACGGTGTAGCAAATACATTCAACCATGACTAGAAGGAGGACTTAAAGGCCCTGAACAAAATCCCTTTTCATCAATCCCTGAACAGAACAATTTATAGCGGCAGTCTTCTGTAAGGCCTATGTTCTTTAAATTTTTGGATGACATGTAGGAAGATGGAAAGAGTAAAGTGAATTTGATGGGGCAAATTTTTTCTGAGGACCTACACATCACTTGCTGGCACCAGAACTTGCACTGTATGAAATGTGGCAGATTTCAAGTGACACTGCAGAAATAACATATGAGGAAGAATGGCAAAGGAATATGACAGAGAAATTAAGGGAATGGTTTAGGAATTTAACACCTGACTGAAGCTTCAGAATGTTTTGAATTCCTTAAAAGGTTTCCATATAATCTCCAAAACACTCTTCCATGTAGGAAAATATGTGTTTGACTAGTGCTTAGAACCATGTAAGTCATATACTGCTTACAAACAGCTATTTGATTTCAGTTTGATTAAGAAGTTCCCAGGACCTTCCCCACAGAGCCTGGGGAGCCATTCATTCCTCAATACCCTTCATGTGAGACTAAAGGTATGGACAATGCTGAAACAGCAGGACCCATAATGCAGGGCTGCTGCACATAAATGTGCTTTGGGAAAGCAGTGAGCCCTGCCCAGCTTACTGGGTTTGGCAGAAGGATCATAATGCTAAACTGTCACATATTATTCAGATCACACAGGACTAAACAGGCAGCCTGGTGGCAGTAACATTAACAATCTAGAGCCAAACCCTATGCTTTTGGGTCAGAGCTCCTATCAACTTTGATAAGAACAGAGAGTCATAATGGGAAATAGATTCTTAGAGGCTGTGGACTTTTTCTTTAAAACAGGCATGTTGAAATGAACTTGCACATTCCCCATCCACATGTGATCTGCTGTTTTAGACAAACCAAAGAAAAGGGAAGGCTGTATTTGCTGGGAGGCTGGAGGTAGTTTCGTTCCAGGTTTAAAAGACCTTGGCATTAGGTGCAAAGTGAAAATCAAAGTAAAAAAAAAAAAATTCCTCTTTACTTGATCCTTCCAGATGAGCTGCTGTTGACACTGATGATACAGGAGCATTCATCAATGTCTTTAGGAGGAAGGAAATCCCCTTACCTCTGCTTTGATAGAGGAACTTTATTAAAGAGCACACAGAGCCACAGACGTGATTTCTGTCCTGGCATGTAAAGCACACATCTAGAGATAACAGTTGGATTTTTGTACTCTGTAGTTTTGAGGTCAGGTTGTTTCTCAGTGGTAGCACAGCAAATTTGCACTGGATACACAAATGCATGGCAGCAATTTTGTGCAGCAGGCTTGCATGATACCTTCAATTTGTTATGAAATACTCGGGAAGTAGGTGGTTTGTCATCTGTCATCTATGTAAATGTGACGTTTGTCTTTCTGAACAAAGACTCCATTTCATGGCTAACTGCAATTCCAGAAATATGCTTCCAGGACTATTTCTTGTGGTCAAAGACCCAGCTGCTGTGCTGCCATTACTATTCCCATTCAAAAGTCAGTAGGGCTGCATGCGAAACACACCAGGGCAGGATTTCATAGAAGTCTTGAAATGGATGTTCTCTTTTAAAATACAATGTTGTCTTACTAGTATCTTACTCTAGCATCAATCTAAGTTGTAATGTCGATTAGGCAGTAGTAATAAAATAAAGGAGAAGGATTGATTTCAAAGTCTTAGGGTCTTCTCTACTTTGTTTTTACTGGTAGGAGATATCCAATAAATATGTTCACAAATCCGGTGGGATTTAAGTGTAGATAAATGAAATGCTATGATGTCAAACCAACATTATTTCTAACTGCCAAGACTTGTGTACTTGCTGAAATAACCAGAAATCCAGTGTACTACAATGCCATAAAATAAGATAGATTACACTACACTTTAATTTGGAAAACTTCAGTAAGAAGAAGACTTAAACCCTCAGGCAATTCATGTACTTTAATACTCTATATTTTATTTGCTATTGGAAGGGAAAAGAGTGAGTCATCCAAGCCGATATTTTCCACCACAGACATGTTTAAACTTCAGAGTGAACAGATCTCTAACTGAAAGTGTTAAAGAAAGCATTTTCTGTTAAAATCTACCACTAAATTCTAGCTAATTAATCCACATAATGGATTTCCTATGCAAAAATAATGCTGGAAGAAAAGCATTTTTATGTGTTTAGGATGACATCCTGCATCCTACTTCATAAAAAGTATAACCCAGTAGAAAACTACATTTATTTATCAACACTAAGGAACCTTACGCAAAGAGGTTTTCTAGAATGAAAACCTGTAGCTGGTGGTGCTAAATGGGCTTAAATTTGAAAGCCCACTGCACAGAGGAGTTTAACTTCTTGTAATTGGTGTGATCAGTCTCATCAGATGTATGGTAGATAAGGAAGTTATTTTTTACTGTATAGCTCATAGGTGCCAGGTAGCATCAGGCCCTGTCTAACTTAGAAAATTTAACATTGCCCATTTATGACTGCATTTTAACTGGCTTTGTAAAGGAAGATAGGATCAAAATACTTACTACAGATACTGTGTTGTTTGATATCTGTACCTCCATTACAGTTTCTGAACAATCAATGCAGATCTGAGCATCATATGAATGTGTCTATACTTGCTCTAAATTGTTGACTACTTTTTTATTCCAGATGTTGACAATAACCTGGAGGATCCAAAGTAGAAGATTTAATGCACATAGGCAAGTTTTTGCAAAGCTGTTTTCATTGTCACAGTCCATAATGCAAGACAGTTAACACTTTAGCTTTGAATTATTTGTCTCCTAGACACACTTTTTCTCTGCGCAATTATACAGCAGTTTATCCCTATTGTCATTGTAATACTGTATGCTTCTTAGAATTTCTGTTTGGGAAGAGAAATCTTAAAACTAAATACAAAACAAAGTGGACATGTGTTTCACATAATTTCCCCGTGTTTAGAGTTCTTAGTCCCTCCCTCATTTTTGAGAGGGATAAGACAGCCCAAAAGAAACAAGAGGCAACAGGAAAACAAATTTATCTTGGGCAAAAAAAAGCTTTCATTTTGTCGTCTCCATGTGCAGTATATCTTGCTTTACAAGTTTTCAGATACAATTAGTGTTAAAATCTACTTTTATTGCTTTTCTCATTCCTTTAAGTATATGTTGCAGAGAAGAATGACAGGTTCCTTTTGGTATTCATTTCTGTGGTGATAGGAGTCACCCAGACTGCACTGCCTGTGCACAATCTCTTTGGGAGAGAAGTTACAGGACAGAACCACAGCTCAAGCGCACTGCGCTTTGTGCAGCCCTCCTCACTTGTGGTAAGAAGGCAGGAAGAGCTGAATGCAGTTCTCGTTTGCTGGGGGTTTAGCGGCCTTAAGTAGATTTGCTGAAGATTAGGCTTATCCAGCTCCTCATAATACAACTGGGGCATTGCTTCCAAAAGCAAATTTTGGAGAGGTAGAACTTCTGCTTGCAGCAATGTATTGGTAAGATCACTCTGCCTGCAAATCCATCAAGGTGGCTGCTGTTATGCATCATTGCAACTGAGCTCCCACACCTTAGGGAGAACAGAAAATAATAGACCTGGGCAGATACTTGAGTGTCAACACATTCATTTTTCATGTGTTTTTTCTTCAGTTAGCACTCTTACTTAAATACTTTTCTGGTAACATGAGAGCTCAGGTGCAGACACAAATTTAGTCAATGTGTATTATTGCCTAGGTGATTACAAATAAGCAAAAGCTAAAAATAGTTAGCCAAATGTAGCTAAAAATAAACAATGAGAACTGAAATAATAGGGCAGCAAAGGACATTTCAATGATAAAGTCAGGATGAGGCATGGCAAAATCATTTGGACAAGGGCGTATTTGAAAATGTTGGTAATTTATATATGTTGGCTAATCTGAGTTAGGCATGCCAACAATTTGTCAGGTCATAAAAGTCAGCCATATTGGTCAAAAAATATCATCAGATAATTAATACTTTTCATTCTTTTCATTTTCCTCACCTATTTTCATTCCATCCAAGAATCATTTTTTCTTGCCAGGTCTTGAATTTAGATGACATTAACAGGAAATCTAATTCATTAACAGCTTCCATTGCTATCTGCATAATGACACTTAATGATAGGTTTGTACTGTGCTTTACTGTCACGTAAAAATACATTTATACACACAGTCTGATAATGTAAGAATATATCCAGAAATCACTAATCCAGGATAGTGTCAGCTATCCACATAATTCTGCATTTGAAGGTAGAAATGAGTAGATGCCTTGTAGAACCAAAACCAAACAAAAACAAAACCCCAAAACAACAACAACATCACTAGGTGAAAATGGACTGAAACAATACACAATGGTTAAATGCAACTGTAGAGACCTTGCTACAACCTCAAATATTCCCATTTATCTTTCTCTCCCTCATTATTTGCCTGTGCTTTTCAAAGCTATCGATTTTCAACATCATCTTTTCTCTTAAACAGATACGGGGCTACATTAGTTTCCCAGCTGTCATTCTTATCAACTTTCTGCAGTATCAGCCTTCATCTTCACCTTTGTTTCCTGTCTTGCTAGGAATTTTTTATCATCCCTATAAGGATGCTTTATGTTTTACATGTTCTTTCTTATTTATAAGCCAAATAGCCTATAATCTGAAGCTGAATAGTATCCACTTTTATATTTACATTACTAATTAAAATATCAGTTGAGATCTCAACATATTTATGGATGTGCTTCATTTTGACTCCAGTGAGACTCCTCCCAGAGGCCAAATGTTCAAGATTAAGCAAAATAAAGACATGGAGGGACCTACTCCACCACCAGGCAATCCTTTGGCAGGCCAGAAGTTTGTTTTCCATGCCTCTGAGTAGAACAGACAGAATAAATATACTAGGAGTGTGTCTCACTCGCCAGACTATTTGGTATCACAGAAAAGCCTTAATCTCTTGGCATTACTCCACTTGGGATAATAATTAATCTTTCATTGAGACAAAGAGAAGGAGACAAGGACTTTCAGGCTCAATGGTTAGGGCATAGGTGGGAACAAGAGATTCCAGTCTCTGCTTCACTGAATATTTAATTATTTATAAAGCAAAACATCTCCAAAGATAACATTAAGAAAGACCCTCTCAAGAATAGACAAGTCGCAGATAATTGCATGATGAAACCTGGATTTAAGTCTCTGCCTCTTACCAGACAGGGTAAAGATCCAAAGCTCAGCCTTTTATAATCATCAGAGTACTCCAAACCCTGGGCAGTTGAGCAGAACAAACCTAAACATAAATATGTCTCCAAAATCTCAGCCTTCTTACACCTCATAGGAAGGATCTGTGATTTGGGAGTGCATAGCTGCATGAATTTGCATCTGCAAAAGACAATGAGAACCTTAGCCTTTCTTCAGGGTTTTGGTGTGGCCTAGTAGCTCCAGCTACCAAACAGTGTGGATAGAAATCCTCTTTTCAGTGGAAACTTATGGACTTAGACAGCAGAACCAAGTACTGACAGTCCTGCTCAAACTTTACCATGTAGAATGAGTGATATGCAAAGCATAACATCATAAGAAGAAGTGGCATTTTGACATAAATTTTTCTTTTGTTATTGGATATCATTGAAAGAAAATGTAAGGATTTGTTTCAATGTTTTCCATAAGACCTGAAGGTTGGTTTCATAAATATTTAAGTGAGTTTACACTGTCATTATTATTTAATATAAACCTCAGCAAATTTTTTAGGTGGTAGTTTTCAGCTAAATGCTTTGTTCTCTTACCCATCCCCTGAAAATATGTGAAAATATTAAAATTTTTGAATTTTTTTTCTCTTCTGAAGAACAGATTCAGAAAAGTTTATTGCAGCTGCTGGGTTCAAATCCCCTAGTCTTTGCAGGCACACTTGAGAAATAATGTCATAGAATTTCCTAAAAGGGAGTTTAAACTGCAAGTGGAAATTTTGTCTTTTTTTCCTCTTCATCTTATTTAAGACAGGTTTTAAGCATTTTCTTTAAAGGCACCTCAGATAGAAACAAAATTCTCAACCCATCAGTATACTAAAAAAAAGATGTTTTTTGCATCAATGCCAATAGCCATGGCAGAGTTAAAGTAAAAATCTGCTGTTTGAATAGAACTTTCTTTTCAATGTTTGCTCTGTTGGACATAGACACTGAAAAAACAGAGGTTTCCTAGCACAGCAGTGCAGTCTATATTAATAGTTCTAGACAGAATTACGACTAGAGCCCTGGGGACTAGAGGTCCCGTGCTCCTGGCAAGGTAACTGAGTTCCTCCCTGTGCTTGACTAAATCATCAAGCTCCAGTGAGCCAGACTTTTTTCATAAGTATTTCAGCACTACCTCAGGTAGATTGATACCTAATACCTTTAAATAACTCATACATGTCCCTTTTTCCCCTGCAGTGCTACATGCTTGAATAATAATAATAATAAAATACTCCTGTCTTTTCCCAATGGCATGGTGTGAAGCTCAAATCTTTAAAATATCAAAAATCCTCTTAAAATCTCGCATTGAGAAGTGTAGAAAACAATAAAACTCACTTGTACTTTTTTTAATGGCTTCTTCAGGCACAGCAGTCTCTCCAGAAAATGAATATTTAAAGAATGACCAAGTTCTATTTGGTAAAATGTTTGACCAAACCTCAAAAAACACCACCTCATGCTATGTATAACATTAACAAAGTATCTTAAAAAGAAATTCAGTTTCTCTACTACATATACTGGAAACAAGCGTCTTGAGTCACTGAAGAAAAAGAAACTCTGGGAGACGCATGTTGGAAAAAGTGAAAAAAGTTATATATTGGTAAAGCAGTGTACAATTTTTAGAATAAAAATAGTTATACGCAGCAAAAAATCTACACAATACATTGTAATCTTTTGGTATTGCTTGAAAAAGAGGAATTTTTGAGAGCAGACTTATGTCCACTTTTATTGTACTATAAGGCTTATATCAAACTAATGGAAAGGTAAGTGGGAATTAATAAAATGCTAAAATGATACTGTCCATCCTAGTCAGCAAGCAATGATCATTTCCTATCCAAGTCCTGCTGTTATTGGATTCAAGAACTATTTACTGTTATTGTAAAAACCAAGAGTAAACCATGACAATTGATGTGGAGGAATAATATGTACCTGCAGCTGTGAAGCTAAACACAATCCCAAAAGAAGAAACAAAGGGTGGAACAGCTTAGAAGTCCCTTGGTGAAGCAACCTGCCTGCTGATTTTGCCTCTTAGAGTGCAGGTACTGTTACTCGCTAGTCAATCTAGCTCTCTTACTGTTACCTGTGTTTTCCGTGTGAGTGCTAATGATACCGTAGAGGTGACCCACAGCAGGTCAGGGTGATTCCAGTGTGCTGGAGGCTTGGTTGGGGTGATAAAGCTAGAAATAAACACACGAGTAAAGGTAAGTCAGGTACAAATATATTTTGAAAACAAGCAATGTTTTGCATCAGAGTCAACTGGAAGGCTTTAGCCTCTTTGACAAAGAAGATAGAAGAAAGGAAGAACCGTAGCAAAAAGTTTGGTCCAGCTCCCAAAGCAAGGGAGACAAATGTCCAGGTATAGATTCTCAGTCCTACAAGGGACAGGTTTAAAATTTGAAAGAGGCAGATAATAAAATATTACTAGAAATTAAAGTATAGTAATAGCCTAGTGAGAGAGTTGGCTCCTAGAGGAAAAGACAAAGCAGCTAGAAGGTGGTATGGGAGAAAAAGATAGGACTTACTGGATCATATTCTGATGTCAGGCATAAAGAAATAAAGAGAAGCAGTGATAAACTCAGCATGCACCCAAAGCCAGAACAGCACTGACATCAAGGAAATGTAGTAGAACAAACTCTGATAGAAATACTGGTATAAGAGTACAAATTATTCACAAAGAACAGAAGGGAAAATTCAATAATATAATTTCTCAGTATATATACTTATTCTGAGCATCAGGAACTGGTCAAAGAGTAAAGAAAAGTGTGCATAAAGAAGGACAATGCCATAATTGTCCTTGGATTCTAGCTCTAGTTATCTGTGGGAAACACAGAATAAGTCTAGTGATACATCAATCTAACTACCACCAAATACCTTCTTAGAAAAACTTCCCAAGAAATAATTGGATGAAATGAAGGAAAGTAATAAAAAATAAACAACAGTTGAGTAATATCTGAAGGTGGAAGATAACTTGCATGAGTTACATGAGAAATTAAGTGTCATTGTAAGAAATGGTAACATCAGAAGATAGATAGTATCCTACAGAAAAGCAGATTTCAGTAAACTCTGGAAATTGATAGGTAGTATCTCTTGACAGTTTGCCCATGGATTCACGGAGCACTAGCTGTAATCTAGGAATATATACAGCAGCAAAATGTGACTCCCTCCCAAATAAAAAAAGACAGAGTATGTACTGAGATTGTCTTATGGCACTCTCAAGCCCACACTTAAGCCCATAAGACCTACCAGGAACTTTTTTATTATTTTAAAATTGAAAAGAACTTAAAATTGGAAGGTAGCCATCAGAGCCGAATCATATGAGTTTGCATAAAAATGCAAAATGCAGATAATTAACTTTCAGCTATAAGGACACAATAAAAATAAAAAGTTCCACAAATACATAATACAGAAATATTACTGAATAATACTAAATACAGATATATAATACTGAAAAAAATTCTTCCGATCATTGGAGATAACTTTCTGACACAAGTATTGGAAGAGCCAACAAGGAAAGGTGTGTTGCTGGATCTTGTACTAACAAACCAGGAGGGACCGGTTGAAGATATGAATGTTGGGAGCAGACCTGACTGCAGTGACCGTGAAATGGAGGAACCTGGGATCCTGCATGGAGGAAGCAAAGAAGTAAGCAGGACTAGAAGCCTGAACTCCCAGAGAGCTAACTTCAACCTCTCCAAAGACCTACTTAGAGGACTTAGAGGACATGGGTTAGGACTGTAGAAGATAAGGGAGTCCCAGAGAGCTGATCAATAGTCAAGTATCACTTCCTCCAAGCTCAAGACTGTTAGCAAGAAATGATACAAAGAGGGCAGGAGGCTTGCATGGATAAGCACATAAATCTGAAACAGAAGAAAGAAATCTATGGGATGGGAAAAAAGGGACAAGCTGCATGGGAGAACTATAGAAACATCTTCAGAGGATGCAAGGATGCAAGGATGCAGTGAATCAGGCCAAGGCACACTTGGAATTGTGTCTGGCGAGGGATATCAGGGATAAGAAGGGCTTCTAAAAGTACATTAGCAGCAAAAGGAATCATAGCAAAAATGTGGTGCCACTGCTGAATCAGACGGATGTTGTGGTGGTAGAAGACACAGAGAAGGCAGAATTGCTGAATGCCTTCTTTGCCTCAGTCGTTACTGCTGAGGTCAGTCCTCAGGAAACCCATATTTTGGAGGTAAAAGAGGGAGGTTGGCGAAAGGAAGACTTCTCTTTGGTTGAAGAGGGCTGGATGAAATATCAGCTGAGCAGACTTAACACCTATAAATCCATGGGCCTTGATAGGATACACCCATGGATGCTGAGGGAGCTGGCAGATGTTGTCTGCAACTTTCCATCACCTTTGAAAATCATGGAGAACTGGAGAGGTGCTCAATGAAGATGGTCACTCCCATCTTCAAAAAGGGCAAGAAGGAAACTACTGACCAGTCACCCTCACCTCCATCCCTGGAGGAAAGATGATGGAACAAATCATTCTGGAGGTCATCACCAAGCACGTAGAAGAAAAGAAGGTAATTAGGAGTAGTCAGCATGGACTCCATAAGAGTAAATCATGCTTGACCAATTTGACAGCCCTTATGATAGCAGGGTAAGATGGGCTAATGACAGGAGAGGAGTGGATGTTGTCTACCTTGACTTCATCAGGGCTTTTGATACTGTCTCCCATATTATCCTTATAGGCAAGCTGTGGGTTATATGAATGGACAGTGACGAGGCCAATGGGATCCTGGGGTGAATCAGGAGAGTGTGGCCAGCAGGTCAAGGGAGCTGCTGATCCTTCCCCTCTACTGGGCCCTGGTGAGGCCACATCTTGTCTCCACAGTTCAAGAAAGACAAGGACCTACTGGAGAGGGTCCAGCAAAAGGTTACAAAGATGATGAGGGATCTGGAGCATCTATCTTGTGAGGAGAAACCAAGTGAGATGGGTCTGCTTAGTCTCTAGAAGAGCTGGCTGATAGGCTCATTAATCTGTTTAAATATATCAAAGGCGAGTGCCAAGAGGATGGTGCCAGACTCTTTTCAGTGGTGTCCAGAGACAAAACGAGGAGCAACGGCCATTAATTAAAACAGAAGAAGTTCCAGTTCAACATAGGGAAGAATTTCTTTCCACTGAGCGTGTCACTGGAGCAGGCTGTCTAGGGAAGTCATAGAGTCACCTGCTGTGGAGATATTCAAAACCCACCTGGACATGTTCCTGTGTCACCCGCTCTAGGACACTCCACCTTGGCAGAAGCATTGGACTACATGATTTCAAGAAATCTCTTTCAACCCTAACAATTCTGTGATTCTGTGAAATAATGACAAATGGTATGCTTTCTGCTCCAGTCCTCACATTTATAGTTACTCTGTGTGCAATTAGATAAAAGACAGCTATGGATTCTTTGTACTCCTGAAAGGCAGCTGATATTAATGAAAATCTCTTTGAATTTTTTTTTTTTGTATTTATGGTACACCTTTTCTATTATGAAATTAAAAAAGTATATGTAGTGCCACATAAAAGATTCCGGATGTCATTCAATATTGTATGTGGCAATTGTTATAGTGAAGCTGGATGTCCAAATATTGAATTAAGAGACACAATACAAAATTTTCCGTTCACTCTGGTTTTACTCTTTTATCTCAAAACTTAACTTTTTCAGTGGTTTACAGTAATTGTAAAATGAATAGTCCTCTACAAAAATCTTACGGTTGCTTTTATCAACATCATACATGCTATAAAACTTGGGTTATAGTGTTTCTGTTTGGATTCAGCAAGAGAATATTGATGAGGTCGAGAAACACTTCAGTGACTTTGGAGGAAAGGATCACAACAAATAATGAGCAGAATATTTTACAACAAATTGCAAAAATTACCTGAAATCAGGAAATTTTTCAGTGTCTATCTAAAGTACAGACGGTCAAAACCATTTAATGTATTTTCAATGTAGTAATTGCCATTCAGTCACTTTTACCACCATGACATTGCCTTCCTGATGGAATTTCTGAGAGGAAGACTGGTACAGAAGGATGTGTCACAAGAAGCAACTTTCCCTAAAAAAGTATGAAATCATTTGATATCCATTTTACTGGCAACCATGACGATGGATTGATTGAAAATGCATCTAGTAAATGCATAAAAAACCCACTCATTATTGATATGCATTGTATTTAATCCACTCTTCTGAAGTCACATTACCTCACTTCATGCTGCAGTCACATTTCCACACAGCAACAATCATCTGTTCTAAGGAGGTCCCTTTTGTGTACCACTGGTTAGGGCATGTCTTATTTGTTTAATATCTTCCCATTATTAATGGACCAAGTTAGTACAATAGCAAATACAAAGAGTGATCCTTTGACTTATCTTTGACATTAAAAACTGTAATCTTCTTGTTAACCAGCAAAAGATAAGGTTGTTTTAATAGAAATGAAACCAGGTTGATTTGTAATATTTCACTGGTTGCAGGCTGTTCTTGGGTTTTTGCCTTTCTTGTTTTCTTCAAGTGACCAATCCATACATACTACTATCATGCTGAAAAGCAGCAGCCTATCTAAGAGCTATACTCAAATGTTATCAGCTTCATACTTAAGTGGATTAGGAATATACAGACATATTTTCACCAGTGATGCCTATTCATCATTATGATTCATGATCCATTGGAAAAGTTTCTCACAGTCAATGAATTTCCTGAAAAAAATGGGACAGGCTGGGAGTGGGAGCAGAAAGAAACACACTTGAGTAGCACATAGGTGGCTTAGGAAAGTTCGTTTCTTTCTTTGCTGCAAAAATTCTCTAGACAGTATTATTTTCCTATTCCACATCAGGGTAAAAACAAGATATTTGAAAACAATATGAAAGATGTATATGAAAGTCTTTACTAGAAATACAAAGTGATTCAGAGAAGCCTAATGATTTGGGATCTAATTTAGGATGCAAAAGACCCAGTTTTAAGTCCTTGGTATGCATTATATGCTGGCATGACTGTCTGGTCCCGTGTTTCCCCAATGACTGTTCTAACTCCTAAACTGATCTGACAAGTTGTGACTGAATTTATCCTGTGGAGTTCTAATTGTATAAATAATTGAATGTTTTTTGGAGCAGAGATTTGAACCTCATTCTTCCCAAATGAGTGCTCTTAACTGATGGGTGGTACAGTTCTTCCTCTCACTACTTTTCTCTGCTTCAATGAATATTCAATATTTTATATAAAGTGGAGTCATTCCAAGAAGAACAGAAGAACAAACTGTATTTTCTTTTAACTCATCTCTTTTCTTTGACTAGCTGATACACTGTCATGTGTTCCCATTAAAAACATCTGGCTCAGCACCATGCAGTCTATCAAATTCCCTTCATCCTCTTTTGAAGGAATTTCTTTTCCCATTGGTTTTTTAGTGCATTTTATCTTAATATTTGGACAGTAAATTTTTAACATTCTCCTCCCTTACTTCTTGACATGCCCCTAGTTTTCGTGAAAGTTTTCATTTTCACTGGAAGATTTTTCATAACTTTCATTGTGATCAAATTTTATTTCCATTACTTTGTCTATTCTTGGCATACAAAATACCATGGAAAGGAACAAGTGATAAATTTCAATTGAACAAAAGAATAGAGGAGAGAATGAAGACAATAAAAGCTAATATGACATTACTTCAAAGTGCAATGAATATAAAGACTAGAATCCTCCTTTGTTTTGCATTATTTGTCACAGAAATACTCCTAGGTGGACTTTCGAAGCAGCAGGAAAAAATGCATCTTTACTGCTGTCTTAAGAAGTAGAAAGTTATAAAAAATAATACTAAAAAAATATGCTAAAGGACTAATATTTATTCCTGGAAAAGGAGACCACAAAGAAAGATTGAAACTTTTCCCTTTTAAAAGAGAAGGACATTTTGAGGTGAAAAAAAAATCATGAAGACAGCATTAAAATATGGACAATGCTGAAGATATGGAACAGAAATCATCTGTTTTTTCTGTGGAAAAGTGTAGTTCAAAGCGATTTATAATTCTCTTATGCTGCCTTTAACTGAAGTCCTTAGTAGAAAAGTCTTCAGTATAGTCTTTGAGGTTCTGACATACCTAAGAAAAACACTGATTAGTGAGTCTTTTTCTGTTTTGTATTAAAATAAACTAATATAAAACACTCTCAATAGCAATAATACCTCAGAAGAAAACTCAGAGAGTGAGGAACACTATCAACACGTCGGAACAACATGCACTTTTTCAGTTCACAGTTCAAAACAAGAAACATGTTAATTCTATATTTCCTTGAAATTCAGCTATTACCAGCTTCAAGCGAAAGTCTTTAAGGAGCAGGTCTTATGTACTTATGAAATTTGTATCAGCCCAGCAATCTGTCCTTCTTTGTCACAGTTGTCTGAAACATGCAAATCATTTTAAATCCTGGTGTACGGACATAGCATACTATGTAAACCCTGGTAGTCAATATTTCTCAGAGCTGGATATGGTATTCTACTGAGAGTTCAAAAAACCTATGTTTTGAAGCATTCTGTTTATGCTGTTGCAGTTGTAGTCTTTGCACCCATATATCCTATTTTCTGACTTCTTTTTTAGTTTGCAGAGTTTTGAAAAGCCTGGGTTACCAGTTCCAGGTGTAGGAATCGAGATCTTTATTTGCTTGATGCTGATCCTATATGCCAAAGGGTATCTGAGTCTGTCTTCCTCAATATGTGGCTGCAATAAGTACTGGAGGTAAATAAAAAAGGTTCATGCCATACTGCTGACTGGCTGTAATCTTCCTCGTTCAGAAAATTTAAACATTAAGATAGCAGGTATCTAGGCAGCATTTTCCCTCCCTCTGGAGTTGAAGTTTACCTGAAGTTATTCTCTAATACCAGAGAAAGGAGCAGCTTGTGGAGGCTATACCTTTTTTCTGAAATGTCCATGTAAAACAGTTCAACTTGTAGGAATGATGCAATAAGAAAAAAATTTTTAATTTTTTACTGCTCCCAACTCACACATTCTTCTTTTCTACCTTTCTTACTGTGTTGTTTCCCAGTGCACTTAGTACAGAAACCCATTAGATCCAGACAAAGACAGTTGTGTTTTTGGTCAGTGAGCTGGCCTAAACCAGAACACTCCCATCTATCACCGATCACTTTCTGCGATCATGATTTCCAGCAAATTAAAGTTCTAAATTTGGTCTGAAGAATGAAAGACAAGTTAAATGGCCCTATAGAATACTATCAGAAATATACTGTTCACTATTTTCTTATGTTTCAAGCAATGTCTTAATTATGGTATCACAAAGCATTATGCCAAGAATGCCATTTTGTTTGAGCAATCCCGTTATCCACGTTTTTGCCTTTTGTGATTCAGCTAGATTATATTTTTTCAATTGTTTCCATTTCCACTGTCAGCAGTGATGTAATTCTATTTGTACTCTTTTCCATTATCATTTCTTGGTAAATGGATTAGTTTGAATATTGCTTTGTGTTTACATTTCAGAATTAGCAAAAGAAATAGTCTAGTGAACGAAGAATATTTAAGTAAAATCTGCTTTCCTTTGGAATATTATACATCATTTCATAAAGAGTTCGCACTGTTTTTTGGCTGTTTGGAGGTTATAGTAAACTTAGAATGATATTCTAAGGAAAACGTGAGGAAGAGTTAAAAGTCTTCCCTCCTACAAGAGCTGTGTCTAATATTTGGTAGCAGAGTAAGTGGGTTTAGCTGCTATCACATAATGTATTTGTGATGTTTTTACACTTCAGATCAGTAGATCAGTGCAGCTGAATAATATCCCTCTTGGTAGACATCTAGGACAGAAGCATACAGGCTTGAAAGGCACAGATAGAAAAAGTTACAGAACAATGTTACACGGAGAAATGGCAAGTGCGTATCATTCTAAGTATTAAAACTGACAAGACTACAGATGTATAACACATTTTTACTCCATCAGACTATGTGATTTTCCCCTCCTTTTTGTTATCTCTTTTCTTGTGACTCTTGATGATGAAATAGAATATAAAACCTCTATATCTAGAAGTGACAAGGACACAACATAAGACACATCCAGAGAGGTATCTTTGATTTGTTCTTCCAGGGCAAATGAACCGGTGGAATACGAGAAGCTGATGCCACTCCCGGATATCTTCAGGCAAGGAGAACAACACAGTGTCCGTATCTCCACTGACAACTTGACAGTCATTGTTGCAAGAAAGATGACTCCTTCTAGTACCTATTGACTTCTGTCAAAAACCTTTCATAATAGCAATATTTTCCCTTAAAATTTCAATGTAAAGGCTACTTCATTTGCAGTAACTTACTTTTTTTAGGAGATGAAAGTATTGCATTTTTTTTCCTGAAGAGACTTTATTTACTTCTCCATCTCATTTTATTTTTCAAAGACTGTGCCTTATATGCTGGCTCATCCTTTTTTTACAATGTAAAGAATGATCAGAAAAACTCCTTTTTCTTATTTCATGTTTCATCTTTTTCTTTACTTAAAGCAATAAGGACTATAAAAGATATTCTTCCTGTGAATATATATACATATTTCCAGATATCAAAGACTGAGATGTGGTCTGGCATTTTTGAAGGACGCATAACATGACGGGACATAGACTTCAATTGCTGTGTTGTAGGAGACAAACTGTTTGGCTAGCGCAAATGCTACTTCCTCTCTTATTAAGTTGGCTGCTGCTGTATACTACAGGCTACATTCTGAGGAGGGGAACTGTTCAGCTTCTAGAAGCAGACAATCATTTATTCCTCTAAACTCTTAATTAAAATCCAAACACAATGGCTTTTGAATCAGATTTAGCCAGTATTATTGGTTCTGGGTTTTGAAATGGAGATGGTTGTTGGCAGCTGCAGGCTGCACACAAAAAGTTAAGACATAAAAGACTTATTTCTTCTCATCACATGGAAGTGCAAATTACCCCCTTTCTTTGTGATGAACCAAACAAACTGCTTAAGCTCTAGAATATCACTGCAGAATTAGGCCAACCTACTGGGATAATTTCAGTGTTGGAGAATCAGCAGTATATGTGGGTCTCCAGTAAAGGCAAAGCAATGAATAAAAATAAAACAGAAGTTAGCAATATGTAAGACCTTGCTCCCAAAAACGCTCAAAAGTTATCATTTAACACAGCATTATGTACTTTCCTATACCTGCTTAGTGCTGGAAATGCATGTGTGTGTTTTTCACATAGAACTGAGCTGTTGTTTTCCTATTATTGTTGGGATTACCCTTATGACATTCAAACCCAGGAATTTTTCCAATATTCTAAGAAGGATAGTTTTAAAGCATGAATACAGAAAACCCATTAAATCATATAGCTGGCCGAAGAGACAAGTAGCTAACTCAAGCATGAAAAAAATAATCATTTGAGCTCTAAAATGAAATCACTGACTTTTTTTCCTTTTTTTGCATCTCTGTTGTGCTTACTTTGCAGTAGCTATGGGTGAAATGAAATATTTGTCATGAATTTTCACTGGAATATTAAATTCAAGTGGCAATATATTCATAAAAAGTCTATTTCAAATTTATATTTATTATATTCAGCAACAAAATACAATGGAGATAAAACTGCACAATCAGCCACAGCAGCCTTAATTTGAAATATTCAAAAGCAACTCCGAAATAAATTTTAGACCTTGCATAGAGCAAAATGTCAGACACTCATAGCCACGACTATTCACAAAGAAAATAGATCAAACATATTCTTTGTCTCCAACCCAAATTTTTAGATTTTAAAAATTTATAAGGTGCCGTCTGTTATGGAACATGCAGTCTTACAAGCAAGCCTGTCACCTTGTTTTTTAATTCCAATAAATACATAAATCAGTGTCTTTTGTGATCATCTGTGCAATAGCTCTAAAGCTGTTATTGCTTTCTGTACCATCTCTAGGACTGTATTACACATGTGAAAGTGGGCACTGTGCATGTTAGACGTCCCGTGGAATGCAGACTAGCCAGGGATGGTGCTGGTTTCCCAATTGTCCTGTGTTGTATCTGTCAGGCCTGTGCAGGTTTCTAAAAAATCCCCATGTCATTAAAGACATCACTGGACCCCTATGTGTAGACTGCCATGGTAGAAATCTGAATAATCTAATGCTAAAGAATGTTTAAATGCCCATTTCTTATATACTGAACAAATTTTGTCTGACATGAACATCTGCACCTGGCAAAGCCAGTGCTGGTTCTTCTACATTAGCACCAAAAATATTTACTGCACAGAAGAATTCCTGCAGCACAGGATAAGAATTCTCCAGGCAGCAGGCCTTACAAGGACTTTACAACATAGCACAGTAAAGTCATTTTGTGGAACAAGTACTTAGCAAAGTTGGCACAGACTAAACATTTCCAGTTTTTGTCTGAACATGCCTTAGAAGGAATGATTTCTAAGTCATGCAGCAATTAGTTAAGGCATGTGGGTGCAGATGTTCTTCCGCAGCTCTGAATGCAGCATGTTGTTGCGAGCTCTTCTGTATTTCAGCTCAGGCTCATACTAACCTGAAATACTTATGTTCAGTTGTAAGAAGACTGAAAAAATTTCTTTTTTAAACCTAGGATTTAAAGGTTGATATAATAGAAATCTCAATCATGAATTTTAACATGAAAATCTAAAGACCTTATTTCTTTAAGAATTATTAGAGGAGTTTCTTAAATTATTGACTTATTAACAATTAAACTGGACATATATAATGTCTTTTGCTATTGAAGGAAATGTAATACACAGGAATATAGTTAATATCTTATTTCAATAAGGTAGGGGAAGACAGAAAACAAGGTATGAGAAGAAAGTATACATTAAAGTTGAGCCATGAATCAGAAACAGAGTATAGATAACTCCTGACTATATAACACAACACCACACACAGGACCCTTTCTTCAGAGACCTCTCTGCTTCTGAGCCCTATTCAGACACAGTTGACTGTATTTCTTGAGGTGGCACAGGTCTGTACATACCAGCCTTCACTTGAGCAAGAAGTCAGTGACAAAAGAAAAAGACTCTGCAGCAGACAGGCAAGGATCAATAGGCAACATGAACCATCTCTCTCTGCAACTGAGATGATTCTGCTGTGAATTGCTTTCACATTGTTCGTGAAATGGTTCAGCTAACCATGACTTAACCAGAAAGACATGGAAGTGACAAAAGACAAGAGGTAAAAGGCAAAGGGCAAAAGTAGAATGCAATGGGTAAGATAAGTGAGATCAAGCAGCAAGAAGAATCTCAGGGAGGATGACGCTGAGGGAAGCACAAACAGAAGGCAGCCAAGCAGTGAGAGGAAGTGAATTTTTCCAGAACAGAGTTCTAAGGCATAACTGATAACTTCTACTCCAGGAGAATAACCTAATGCTAGTTATACTTTGTGGCACAAGAGAGAGGGTAGTACTTCTGTGCAACCACAGAAAACACTGATTGAGTAACAAATTTAAGTTGACATGGGTCTCTGGAGATCAGCTAGTCCAAAGGCCTTTTCAGTAAGGCCTAAGTGCCTTAGGATCAGACGATGTTCTAGTATGTAATTTCTCTAATGGGGAAGAACTATTTTCCCTTTATAACAGTAAGACTTTCCCTCAATATAAATTGTGGCTATTGCCTTATGCTCTTTTGCTGTGCAGCTCTGAGAAGAGTTAGGCTTTGCCTTACTTCTACCCTCCCTTTAGGTTGTGGAAGATTGGTGCTGGATGTCCTTTCCTTTCTCCAGGCTAAACCACTCCAGTTCTTCCAGCCTCTTCCCATGTCCCATGTAGCAGCCTCCTAACCATCCTGCTGGTCATCTGACAGAATCTTTTCAATTTGCCTGCATGTGCTGTACCAGGGGCCTAGTATTTCACAGGGAGACTTATGTGTCTAGTTTAGAGGGAAACAATATTTTCCACAAACCTGGTGGCTACACTCTTGCTTATGCATCACAGTACATGGTTAGCCTTGATTGCTGACTCATGTTCAGCTTGTGTGCCAGGACCTCCAGCTCTCTTCCACAGAGCTGCTGTCCAGTCAGTCAATCCCTGGCTGATACTGACACACGTAAGTATTCCACCCATGGGTAAGACTTTGTTTCTGTAGAACTTTCTGAAATTCCTTTCAAAACACTTCTTCCACCTGTCTGTGTTTCTCTAAGGAGCATCCTTGTCCTCCCATGTATCATTTTTTCCTAGTTTTGATTATACCTACAAACTCACAGAGGGTTTCCTCTGTCCTAATATCCATATCTATTATCTCTTGCTGATGAAGACGTTTAATAGTATTGGCTCCAACATTGCCTTCTGAGTAAAACCACTTGTAATTGGCTGCCAGCTAAAATGGAGTGTAGGAAAAAAATTACCTCATAGTACTGGAACCTAATTCTGACTATATTTAATCTTTTTTCATCACTTTCCGAAACCCTCTTGTCTGCTGTGCATCTTTTCTTTCTTTTAGTGTTTCTGCCTCGTCAAGTCTTTCAGCTTTCACTTTATAGCAGGTATCTAAAAAACCTCCCTCACCTGACACAGGGGGTCTTCTTATTCACTGATTAAGCAGTTGTAACAAGGAGTCACACTGTTACACAACACAGGATGAAAGAATTACACTAATATTACGTAGTTTCACTAAAGTGAAGGCATTACCTTGAAAATAAACCTAAAGCTGATGCTTTCTGAAATACTAAAGGAGATGAAAGCTTCTCATTTAGAAGCACAGAGTCATAGAATGGTTTGGGTTGGAAGTGACCTTAAAGATCATGTTTTTTCAAACCCCCTATCATGGGTAGGGATACCTTCCATTAGCCCGGGTTGCTCAAAGTTCCATCCCATCTGGCCTTGAACATTTCCAGGGAGGAGCCATTCACAACCTCTCTGGGCAATCTGTTCCAATGTCTCACCCCTCTCACATCAAAGAGTATATTCCTTATATCTAATCTAAATCTATCCTTTTTCCACTTGAAAACATTACCCTTCATTCTGTCACTGCAGTCTGTGATAAAGAGTCCCTCCCCATCTTTCCTGTAGGCCCCTTTTAGGTACTGAAAGGTGTTCTAAGGTCTCCCTGAGCCTTCTCTTCTCCAGGCTAAACAACCCCGACTCTCTTGGCACGCCCTCAGAGACAAGATGTTAGAAGCTTTATTTACTTCCAAAACCAAGCGTTTGTCAGCATTATGCCAGCTGAGAAAATTTTGGTAAGAAGGACTTACATGCTGGGAGAGCATGAACAGCAAGGAAATATAAGGTTAAAAGTTTTGATTCAGTTTACCACTGCATGAATCTATTTCAAGAATTGCTGTTAAAAACAACGTAAGTGTTGTAATGTACTGACATGACAAGAACTTCCAGATTTTCCAAGATCCTTGTTATTTCTGTTTATTCATAACCTCAATCGAGACAACATCCTTTGCTTTTTTAAGGAAGAGTTTAGTTTGCCATAAGACTGAGGGGGTTGGACAGAGGGGGTTGGATAGAGGGGGAGGACAGAAAAGAAACGAAAGTTGTTGTTCTGGTTCCTGAGTTAAATTGTTTGGCATAAAATGAAACCAAGTTTTAACAGCCTTTTCCTGAGGCCTGATCCTTTTGTCTTTCACATTTAAGCCTCTCATCATGAGCAGATGCAGAGAAGAAAGTTAAAGACCTGCTACAAAGGTTCAGAACTAATCCTCCCTTTAAGTTTCATGCCAGGAGCAAGTAATATTATATGTAAATCTGCACACAGCAGAAAATAGAGGAAAGCTGGATCTCCAAGAAATTTCACAGACATGAAGCGACAAAGAGCATTTGGAAAACACGTTTGTCA
This sequence comes from Eulacestoma nigropectus, assembly GCA_013397775.1. Lineage (NCBI taxonomy): Eukaryota > Metazoa > Chordata > Aves > Passeriformes > Eulacestoma > Eulacestoma nigropectus. Next base: position 470,386 of record VZTE01000094.1, read on the forward strand.
GTGCAAGAAATTGATATCCTGAAAGTGCTCATAGGGACAAAGATTAACAGAGGTTTCAGCCCAGAAGTAGGAAATTTTCATAATACAAGTGGCCAGTTCCACCTACATGTGTTACAAGAAAAAAAAGGAACTTAAGAAATACTTTAAAAATACGTGTTTTCAGAGGAACACTTGTAAATTATTATAATCGCAATTGTAATAACTTTGTACTGTTACATATCTCTACTTTGGACACAGCTAGGAACTGCACAGACCTCACTCTCTCTAACTTATCTCAAGAAATTTGCAGCAAATGTAGGACCAAACTATTTCTTATGGTATAGTAATAGTAGTTTGGAGCAATGTGGCCTATTGACATTTTCACAGTGACACTCTAATGCTTACGTCCGGGTTTTATGTTGGCCAATACCAGAATCAAAAATTTCATTCCCTTCTACTTTAACTGAATGGATCCTTTTGACTTGAGTTACAAAATAGTTTTCTCAGTTTTATGAAACGTAAAACGAATGCACACACACACACAAAAAAAGATAAAAATTAAGAAAATTTTAACACCTAACTCGGGTAGAAAACCAGGTAGCATTTTCTTCTAGTTATAATGACATGTGAAACTAATATTCAAACTGTTATAACAATCCATCACTCCATTAATATATTTTAGAAAAGCTCTTCTGGCAGAAAAGATCTAGAACAATGCAATCAACGATCCATGTATTTTGAGAAAGCAAGTCTAGTGAGAATGATAAATGGAGAAGTTTTATGGTCAAAACAAGTATCTGTAATTCTCTCCTGAGGCTTATAACCCCTGACTCTGATTGCGTCTTAGGGGAGTGTATCTGAAGTATCCTTAGTGCATTACCCAACTATCTGGAATGCTAAGCACAAAAAACAGTACTGCTATTTTAGAGCAAGGAAGGAAAACACAGAAGAGAAGAAGGAAGGGATGGGGCCTCAATTCAGGTGCCATCTAACTGTCTGACTGTGTTTAAGCAAGGGCAATCTACATTTTGTAGAAGGTATCATTCAGAAGTCAGCTTTTTTAAAGTATTATGTTGTGGTTTCACCTCAGACAGTATTAAAGCCAAGGCAGCTGCTCCCTCACTCCCCCACCAGCAGGAGCAGGAGGAGAATCAAAAGGGTAAAAGCTGGAAAACTTCTGAGTTGAGGTACAGACAGTTTTACAGGGAAAACAAAAGCTCTGCACACAAGCAAAGCAAAAGAAGGAATGAATTCATTGCTTCCCGTGGGCAGGCAGGAGTTCAGCCATCTCCAGGAGAGCAGGGCCCCATCACATGTAACGGTGACTTGGGAAGACCAACACCATCACTCCAAATGTCCCCCCATTCCTTCTTCTTCCCCCATTTTATATACTGAGCAGGATGCTGCATGGTCTGGAGTATCCCTTTGGTTAGTTGGGGTCACCTGTCCTGGCTGTGTCTCCTCCCAACCTTCCAGGCACACAACAGTGCTTCTGTGTTCCTGGATAGATCCTCAGTCTTATATCTTTTTGAATCTGACTGGGCTGTCCACATATATAGCACTGACACAGCAGACAACCACAAATAGGAAGCAAAGTTCACTGTCTTTACCCTAACAGTGAAAGGGAGACCTTTCAGAGGATATTTCACCTGCAAAACTAATATCTTGCAAAGTACTTACCACAGTTTTTATCCTACAGGTTAGCAAACTAAGTTAACAAATGCTGCAGTTACTTGTTTAAGGCTTTCCACTCAGCTGATTCAGCTTTCTCTGAAAATATTAAAATTCAGTTCTCATACAAGGTACCATAGGCATGTAAAAGGTGGGAAAAAAACCACTAACTTAACAGATATCCATAAGATTTTGCACGCATACTCCAATGTGAAAGAAATTTTTTTTTCAGGATTAAGAGAGTTAAAATAGCTGTATAAATTAACAAATGAATATTTTAGTCATATATGCCACACAGGACACGACTCTTCTGTATTATTACATAAGATCTGTATTCAGTGCAGAGCCAAGAAGAGAAGCTGCTTACAGCAACAGCTTTAAGATCACTCTGGTAATGTGTTGACTGCACAGGACTTAGTGAATCTACTTCTTCCCCTTTAGAATGGTGACGATTCAAAGCTCTAAATTAATAACACCTTGAAAGAAAACTATGGCCACCAGCAGGTAAACCTAAAGCATTCTACACTACCAGTCAGATTACCCTAACCAAGGATAGGAGATACTTCTACCAAAGAAACACATGTTTGTCAGAACTGTAAAGCATGGAACATGCCTCTGGCTCCAGCTCAAATACTAGTTTACTTGCTCAAGGAGGCTTAAGGTGTTGCAAGTAAGCCTAGGAACCAAAAGAGAAAGACAGAGAGAGAAAGAGGAGAAGAGAGGAAGGAAGGAAGGAAGAAAGAAAGGAAGAAAAAAAGAAGAGAAAAAAAAA